>CM052358.1:3385274-3434937 GCA_028551475.1 Casuarina equisetifolia | reverse complement strand
TAAGTTCTGGACGTCTCTTTCTCTTCTTGTCACAGCAACTCAATCCCAGTTGAGCTAACTCCTCAGCAAGTGTAATAGGTCATTCTCCAGCTAAGAGATCCAAAATGGATTTCAAATTTTCAGTATCTAAGGAATCTTTCACTTTGTTTGCTATCAAAAAGGGTGCTATCGAAAAGGTAGTAAAATGATTCCAAATGAATAAACATCTGACTTCAAAGTTAGCTCTCCTGTGTCCATAAACTCAGGATCTATATATGACAGTGTTTTGTTGATCAAACCTTTATCAGGTGATCACAAATGGGAGATTCCAAAGTCACTAAGCTTACTATCAAAGTTGGAACCAAGAAGGATATTGGATGGTATCAAATCACCATGTACTATGCTATGAGGTTCTATGGAATGAAGATAAATAAGGATTGAATACAATTTTGTGGCAATACGTATTCGAGTTTGCCAAGGCAATGGAGGACTATTGTTCCTCCAACTCAGTCGATCTTCAAGACTACCATTAGGGACATACTCATAGATGAGCACAAATGCTTCTGGACAAGATCCAATGAGATTCACCAGATTAGGATGCCTCAACTAACTTAATACATGAACCTGACATAAAAATCATCTGATCAAATAAAATGCCATACTTTTGATATAAAATATTCTATTCTTTGAATGCAACCTTTTATAGCTGCCTATCATAAACTATAGAAATGTCGAAACCATGATGACAATAAGCTAGCTTTGTAATCAAAATAACTCATGACTACTCTTGAGGTGAAAAATAAGAGTCAACTTGAAGTCACTTTGAATCATTCATTTCCTCGTCGTGTTGCTGCTGTTACAACTAAGAAAGAGTCAGGAAAATGGGATTCACGGCGCCTGCTTGGTGAACCATAGACAAAAGGATGGAATTTGTCAACCATTTTTTGTTTTCAGGATTCCTTAAAAACGTGTTTCCACGTTTACTTCTTTTCCTTTTCGCCCCAGGAGGGAATAAAGGGGTATATATTGACACTACATATTCTCCTTTGAAATGACAAGTAGCGTTTGACTTTTCACGCCAGGGATTTTTTAAGAAATAGACAATTTTAGAAGCAAACACAAAATTTATTTCGTAAGTAAAAAAATTATAAAAGTTCAATATGTTATAAACAAGCTATTATAATTCTAATAAAAGTAAAATGTGATCAACAACTTGATGAGTTAATCACTTGTCGTACTTGTTATACAACTTTAAGAGCTCAAAAGCTTCGGAATATCCATGTAAGAATATGACAAGTCGACAAAAACAAAAAATTGAAAAACGACTCAAGCGAGGGAATAAATAATTCTTCTTCGTACAATTTAATAGTTGTAATCCTATGTCAAATTATATTCCCTCCACCAGGAAGTATACAGCGCTAGGAAGCAGTCGAATTTTGTACCATAAACTATAAATAGTTTATGAGGTCCGCAGATTGCCCAAATCCATTATGGTTTTTAGTACAGAGAGAAATAGTAAAGAAATCAAGAAACTAAGTCCCGAACAAAGTATAGACTAGTAACAATGAAGCCAAGAGAGCAGGTTTAGGAATAAACATGAAAGTCAAGGAATGAGGAAGTCTTCCTTTATCAATATAAGCCTATCCTGCATAAGATCCCTTCCGTCAACCATGCTTAAATTCCCCCATATTTAATTATAACCCGGTGAGGAAAGGTCCACAGTTCAGGTCCATTGCAGTAAAGAATATCTCAATGAACAGATGCTTTAACATGAAAATAAGATGAAGTAAAAGAATACGGACTCGCAGGCGCCAAGAAAGATGTCACCAACTCGAAACCTCAAACAACAGGGAAACAGAGATAAAGAATGCCCAGGCAATAACTGGCCTAGTCAGGAGCGAGACAGGGCCGAAAAAGTATGTGGGAGATATCGCTGACAGTAAAGCTTGTCTAATTTTGATCCAAGATTTCTGGCTCACCAAATAGCATACACAACGACCGTAAGCGTCAACGTAGCACTAGAGCATTAAAGGCAATTCTCTTGAAATTTTCTTACCATCCCCTGGATAATATTCACTTAGCGTCTAATAGCTTAGGAACAATTTCTGCCATTTTTATCTTGAAGGTAAGATTAGTAAGATAACTTGTTGGGAAGAATCGGCGTTGCTATTTTTATAACAATTAACGGAATGTTTATAGCTAAACCCTGTTAATCAAAGTTGACCGAAGAACAACTAATGTGCAATATCAAAAGTTAACAAGTATTTAAAGTATTTCTTTTATTGCACCAGAAAGGACTATAATAAACTTAAAGAAGTCTTACAAATATTATAGAGTAAGAAAAATAGAACAATGTCACGGGAAGGCAAACCATTCTACATACCAAGGAGCAATAACAAAATTAAGTAACTAGGAATGGACCATATAAAAGAAAGACCAAGGAGGTAGGCTTCCATATAATATTCAAGATGCAGCTGAGATGAGGATGAGGCAGCACTTAAAGCATTCATGGATTCGAGTACTTTCCAAACATCTGGCCTAAGATCTGGGCGTCTCTTTCTCTTCCTGTCACAGCACCTCAATCCCAGTCGAGCTAACTCCTGAGCACAAGTAATAGGCCACTCTCCAGCTAAGGGATCCAAAATGGATTTCAAATTTCCAGTATCTAAGTAATCTTTCACTTTGTTTGCTATGGAGAAAGCTGCTTTTCCAGTCAACAACTGAAGTAAAATGACTCCAAATGAATAAACATCTGACTTCAAAGTAAGCACTCCTGTTTCCAAAAACTCAGGATCTATATATGCAAATCCTCTGGGATTGTTATATCGCTTTGTGCTTCATTGGTCAAACCTTTATCGGGTGATAACAAACGGGATATTCCAAAGTCACTAAGCTTGCACTCAAAGTTGCCACCAAGAAGGATATTAGAAGGTTTCAAATCACCATGTACTATGCTACAAGGTTCTATGGAATGAAGGTAAATAAGGACTGAACACAATTCTGTGGCAATATGTATTCGAGTTTGCCAAGACAATGGAAGACTTTTGTTCTTACAACTCAATCAATCTTCAAGGCTACCATTAGGGACGTACTCATATATGAGCGCAAAAGCTTCTGGACAAGATCCAATGAGTTTCACTAAATTGGGATGCCTCAACTGATTCAAGACATAAACCTAACATAAAACCAACTAATTAGATAGAGTATCATACTTTTGATATAACATATTTCATTATGTGTAAACCGAATAAATAAAAAATATATAACAAGATATATATTTTTCAAATGATTCTCAAACCTTAAACATTCATCAACTGCAATGTTATCCTTAAACATCAATTGAAGCAAGCATGGACACAAAAAATAAAGTAGCGTCGAGAAAGAAAATGATCTTTCCACCAAGAGGTGCAGGGAGTTCAACAAATGCAACTTCCTCTCTTGCACCCTCTTTGTCCATTGAGCTGGCCATTTCTCACCTCTACAATTTACACTATCACAAAAAATATAAAACAACGGAAAAAATTTCTTAAAAAGAAAGAAAAGCCAACCAGCTGAGCACAGGTCCAAAAGAAGGCCTTGTTTGGTCGAAAATAAGAGATGGGAGACATGAAACATAAAAAATGAAGGAACCAATATAAATTTCTCCAACCCTTGCCCAAGAGGATTCACAAAACATAAATATTTTCCACTCTCGTGTATGATGTTATATTGTAGTACTGAAAGTACAATTATATCACAAAAAGAAAAGAAACTAAAAACAGTCTTTTGAAAGGATTCCATTTTTTAGCCTTGCCTCACTTCTTTATTTTTTAATTTTTTAATTTTTTTAATTTTTAAATTCACTCACCTTCAAGGTGTCGAACTTGGAACCAACAATGCTTGTTCACCATTAAACTAGACATTTGTTGACAACCTTGTCTCATTTATAAGCCTCAAGACCCTTTCACTAGATTTAATAGAACAAAATAAGAGATGGGAGCCAAACAAAGAAAAAAAGAAGATTTGGCTGTTCTGAAATGTGAAAAGAGAGACTCTAGGATAAGGATCTAAAAATATGACAAAATCTAAATTATCATTATCTTATCCTTGTTTGTACACCTTTACGATGTCTAACCAAGAGATAGTGTTTGCTTATTACTAAATTAAATGCTTATCAACAAAAGTTTCAAGCCAATAATTTTTTTTTGGTGGAAATGTAAGTGTACATTAAAAAGAAGTAATGTACAAAAGCATAGGGGCATACCCCAGAATTACAAGAATTACGAAAATATAGAAGTTGGAAGCTTTCAAATCTCACTCAAAATGACATTTCCCTATGAGGATCTAATATTTTGAAACAAAGAAGCTCTCTCTCGTACAGTTTTTCTTACTTTAGCTAGCATGATTGGAATGTCTACTATTTTGCTTTGAAATCGTCTTCTATTACGTTCTGCCCATATGCAATAAATGCAAGCTAAAAAAGATAACTTAAGAAGTTTGGCAGCTAAATCCTTTCCTTTAGTTGCTCCGATCATCCATTATAATTCTTCATTCCATCCTCCAATAACACGTCTAATTCCATTTTGAGCCAGGATAGTTTGCTAAACATTCATTGTCCATGAACATTTAAAAAAAAAAGATGATTCCTGTTTCAACATGAGACTGACAAAAATCACAATATAAGTTAATTGAAGGGAGCATCGTATCATGCCTTCTACTGTAGAAAGTCGATCTTAACACACTAGCCATCTAATGAAATTATGTTTGCTGACGCCACCAGTCCAAATGAGATTGTACCAATTCACTTTTTCATTTACTGGTCGAAGGTGCTGATAAATTTCTTTGCAACAATAGGTAGATCGATTAAGAATCGAGATAAGTGCAGGCCTTAATTTAAGAAGACCTCTCCAACTCCATGCCATGGAACCTTTAATATCAAGCTGCATTACTGAAGTTCGTTTACATTTGGTACTGTGGATCCATTTATTCCATAGAGAAGCATCTGGAAGATTTATAAGGTTCTAAAGCATACATCCCAAAAGAACTTTATTCCAAAGTTCAAGATTTGGTCATCCCAATCCTCCTTCCTTCTTGGGTGAACAAACTATTTGCCACACTACTTTATGATAGCATTGTATATCTGCATTACCTACCCAAAGAAAGTTCCTGATCTTTTTCTCAATCTCATAAATTGTTTGTTTTGGCAATAAGAAAACTTGTATCCAAAATGTACATGTGAAAATTAGGACTGATTTTGCCAACTGTAATCTTCCTGCATAGCTAATATGTTTCATTCCCTAACCATCTATTCTACCAAATATCTTATCTGTCAAATCCTTATAATTAGTATGAGTAAGTCTTTTTATAATCAAAGGAACTCCAAGATATCGAATAGGAAGTGTACCCATCGGGAAAGGTGAATGATCTAGAATAAGAAGTTGCTCCTACTCTGATAACCCTGAGAAAAATATTTAGCATTTACTAGGGTAGTAATGTAAACCTGTGAGTTCAACAAATTCCTCCAAAGCTTCTATAAGACAAAGCACTGAAGCTATATCACCATGAAAGAAAAGGAACAAATCAT
The DNA here is from genome assembly GCA_028551475.1 of Casuarina equisetifolia. Classification (NCBI taxonomy): domain Eukaryota; kingdom Viridiplantae; phylum Streptophyta; class Magnoliopsida; order Fagales; family Casuarinaceae; genus Casuarina; species Casuarina equisetifolia. The sequence goes on along the minus strand of CM052358.1, from coordinate 3,429,395 downwards.
CAGCAAAACACAAATGAGTGATTTTCTCAGGCTTGCATCGCCAATGGAACTTAAAAGTTTGTGTGGAGGTCTTTGCAATAATAATTCTATTTAGTATTTTTCATAACCAATACAAATAAATATGGGGATAATGGATCCCCTTGCCTCAGTCCATTGGTACCTTCAAAGTAACCTGCATGCTCTCCATTGAAATTTATTGAAAATCTGAGTGTAGTAATACACTCACCAACAAGATCAATTAGATTCTGAGGAGTATTAATAGCTTTCAAGACTCCTAATATTGCTTCCCATTTGACCATATCATATGTTTTCATGAGATCAATTTTTATAACCATACGTTTACCTTTATTACCCTTGTAATAGTTGTAAAGTAGTTCTTGGCAAAGTAGAATATTTTCAGAAATTTGACGTCCCTTAATGAAAGAAGTTTGGTTTTTTCAAGCCAATAATTAATTTAGCCTTTCTTCGTGGGGTTCAATCTTTTGGTGTCTTAGGCACAAAGGAACCACATTAATCCATCCCAAAATTGGTGGTTAAACTCTGCAATGGGGATGATATTGTAGAGGAAGTCCTGCAGAAAAATAAGTTGATGCAGGGATGATAAAAATAAAAGCTCAACACTTCTCATTCTTATTTCTTTTTAATATGTGAAAAAAATGAAAAATGTAAAGGTCATATAATTTAGAACCCCAATTATGAAACCCTTCTTTTCCCGTTCACACCTAAGAATGTACCATTCTTATTTACAGAGAGAGAGAGAGATGAATCTAGAAACAAATTCGTAGTACAAGCTTTATGTAAACCATACAAACAGCAGAAAATATGGACGGATTAGAAGAGTGTCTATAGACGAGGCACATGAAACTCTCACTGGTTCAACACCTTCCAGACGTCTGAGCAATCTGGCCGGTTCCTTCGGTTCCTGTCACAACAATTCAACGCCAAGCAAGCCACCTTTTGGGCAAGCAGAGCGGGCCAGTCTCCTGCCAAAGGATCCAAGATGGCATTCAAATTTCCATCATCTAGGGCGTATTTCACAACATTAGAAAGCGAGAACGGTGATCTTCCAGTCAACAATTGCAGCAATATCATCCCAAACGCGTAAACATCTGACTTCAAGGTAAGCACTCCTGTGTCAAGGAATTCAGGATCTATGTAGGCCATCGATCCTTTCGGAACTGTTTCAAGATACATTGTTCCGCTGTCACTCGAACCTGTATGGGGGGATAACAAACGGCAGGTTCCGAAGTCGCTCAGTTTAGTGACTAAGTTGGCATCAAGGAGAATATTGGAGGGTTTCAGATCACCATGTACTAGACTGTAAGGTTTCATAGAGTGAAGATACATAATGACAGAACACAACTCCATGGCAATGCGCATTCGAGTTAGCCATGACAGTGGAAGACTATTATCCTTGCAAGTGAGTCGATCTCTAAGACTTCCACCTGGTAGATATTCATAAATGAGTGCAGAAACCTCCGGGCATGATCCTATAAGTTTCACAACATGGGTATGCCTCAACTGACTCAATACACGAACCTGATACACACTAACAAAAGAGCTGGAATGTCAAATTTTTGATCTAACTAATTCCATTGTCAATTTACAAATTTTTGCTTTGCTAGTAGCAAAAACTTTGACATTTACTGATGATAAAAAAATGTGACTAAAGAAACTTTAATTTTGCTCAAGGAAATGTATCAATTTGTAGGGTTTAAATCTATCGACTAAAAACACAAACAATTGCAAATTATTATCATATATAATAACGACATATTAAATGGATAAAGAACCTAGTTATACCTAAGTGCTAAAAATGAATTACTTTTCATACTAGAAAGAGCTACCTGTGAATGAAGGAAATATGTACTAATAACAATGAAGCACTTGAGAAAGCATATAATTTCCAAAGAATAATAAAGAATGCAACCTATCAAATCTATCAAACTAGAAAGCCAAGCAACCTGGTCCGGATTCTAACTTCCAAGCAATAGGCGTAATGAATAATAAACTAAACTATCGTACTCTTAGATGAATAACAAACCTCCATTTGGAACTGTGCGATGCCATGCGCATTATGAGATCCTAAAACCTTTATGGCAACCTCGGTTTGACGCAAGAGCCCTTTGTAAACATTTCCATATCCTCCTCGTCCAATTATCTGGGATTCACCAAATTTTTGAGTAGCTTCTTCCAATTCAGAGATCGAGAACTCAGAGAACTGAGGCAATTGAGTGATTGAGGTATCCGCTAGCTTTCTTTTCAGCGCTTCAGTTTCTGTCAATGCATTATCACGCCCCATCTGGAATTTGTTCATCTCACTTCGTAACTTTGCAATTTCAGTCTTTAGTGATGCTTCCTGATCTTGGGGCTCTTCCATTAGCTGCTCTCTCTGATCCTTCACCTTTTCAAGCTCTTCCCTCTCCCTCATTAGTGCTTGCACAACTTCTTTTCTTTGCACCATCTTTTGGTGGCACTGTTGATTGGATTATGCGAAATTTGCATTAGAAATTAGAACTTTTAAATTTACGTCCTTATATCTCTCAAGTGTAGGGCATATAATAATCAAACTGAGTAAAATGTCGTTAGCATTATACTCGCATCTTTCGCAGGTTTATATCAATTAGAAAATTTTCAAAAGAAAGAATACATTTTACAGTTCACATCTGAGAGTGCAAAAGAAATTACCATAAATGGAAAAAGGTTACAAAAGTTACCCGGTGAATGGCATCAACCAAATCTTGTTCTACCTTCAGACGCCTGCGTGTTTCTTTTTCAGCCTCCGCCATTGATTGGTTGAGTTGCTCATAAAGAGTCTTATCAAAGATTACATCCTGCTAAGATCCGTTGAGCGTTAGACTCTTGAGCCTTTTTCACATCATTTTACAACTTGATCAATGATCATATAGATATGTATAACCTAGAGAGAAAGTGCTTCTTATAGAAACCCTAAAAATTAAAGCACTAATCAAAAACAAGATGCTACATAATGTATGTGTATATAAATGAATGCTCTGCACATAGCACCACACTGAGAGCTCCACTAGAGCATCTTGGGATCGTACTTGCATTCGGAACCGATAGTGGACTCAGTGGCAGTGATGAAGAGGGAACCTCCTGAGAACGATTTCTTGAATAACTTGGCGACCGAGAAGGTGCGTTAAGCTGTAACCCACTCTTATTCTGCTCTTTCCACAAAGACACAGTTATATCAGCTTCTCTTTTGGAAGAGCTTGTTGAGCAACCCGACAGACATCTTGATAAGCCCACCAATTCATGTGAACTCACTTCTACATCCAACCTGCTCCTATGAGATGGAATCTCTCCGGAGCCTGCTGGTTGAGAGTTATCAAAGATGCTTCTTCCTATGCAATCCCCATTTGGCCTCTCTGTAGTAGATTGTGATACCAAGGGATTTAGTTGCGGACTTTCAGTGCTGTACGTATTAGGCCTCAAGGTTAAAGACCGTGATCTCGTGTGGTTTGATAGTTCAGTTCCTTTGTCCACTTCTGCATCCCTCTATTGATATAGTACTTAGCATGAGGAACATAGTATTTTGACTGATTATTGGAATATTTTTATCAAACTGAGTTTTAAAATCATATTTAAACTCGACACTACCTTAGGTATGTGTAACTGCAAAAGAGAGAGTTGAATTAAAAGTATAATCTTTAGGAATAATGCTAATTCTAAAAATGCTACCTTGGAAACCTTCAAAAGACGTATTAAAGACAAATTTCACCATGAAAAAAAAAAAAAGAACTCAAACAACTAAAAGATTATTTACTCAACATGTTGGAGGGTTGGGCAAACATATTTGATTTGATGTAATATAATCAATAGTCTCATCATAGGGATATTGTCCTTGTTATCATCTTGTGTAAAGAATAGTATGTATATAAAATTTACATATATTATGATTTTTGTTAATCTCATTTAGAAAATAGAAGTCATCTATTTTTTAAATGTACATGGACAAGGATGATTTGGAAAAGTATTCTTGCTCAAAATGGAATCCGACGTGACATTAGAGGATGGAATGAAGAACTACAATGGATGATCAAAGTAATAAAAGGAAGGGATTTAGCTGCCAAACTTTTCAAGATATCTTTTTTAGCTTGTATTTATTGTATATGGGCTGAACGAAATAGAAGACGTTTTCAGGGGAAAACAATAGATATTCCTATTCTCTTAGCAAAAATAAAGAAGATAGTACGAGGAAGAGCTTCTTTGTTTAGAAATATAAAATCTTCTCAATGCAATGTTATTTTGAGTGAGATTTGGAGGCTTCCAACTTCTATCTTTTCATAGATATGGTGACTTTTGTAATACTGGGGTATGCCCCTGTGCTTTTGTACTTTAATATGTATTAATACAATTTACCTTTCCACAAAAAAAAAATTTACTTAGAAAAAGTGTAGAAGAAAGATTAAATAAAAAGATATAATTAACAAATTGTCAACTAACAAACCTGATGAAAATGAGGAGACCTTTGCAAATAAATTGTATAAGACAAGAAGAAGGTGCTTTTTCCCGCACATACTTTGCTTTTTTCTATGAAATGTCCTTCATTTTTCTACAGCAATTGTAGAACAAATCAATCCAAAGTAAATATAAGTGTTTTATTTCAGTTAAACTTTATATAAATATTACATTTACTATTATACCAGAAAGCAAGTGATCATTATCAACATAACAAGTTTAAATCGTATTTTCAACCAACTCCAAGGTATTTCCAAGAATTAATTGATGAATCAATGCCTTTCCATTTGAGAAGGATATCTAAAGCCTGAAAGGCATGTCAAATCCCCCAGTCTATCCCTCCTCGAACTACTTCTTCAATTAGTCATTAGCAGTTTATTAATTTTTTCAACTGTTATAAAATATGCAATAGGTTAATGTCTTCTCGCTTGTAATCATATTATTGCTTTCTTTCACGAAACTCGGACTAAACCTGGTACTATTAGAACCTATTACACGCGCAACTTTTCATAACGAACAAAAAGTAACAGCAGATAAAGCATTACGATAGGAATATAGCCGCTTTGTGAACATAAACTTCAAAGTTCGGCTGGACAAGTATAAAGTTCTTACTGTAATCGTACCTTTTATAGTTCTTTTCTGATGTCGCTCCCATAACAAGCTTCTCCATCCCATGCCGAGAAATGAGTTCTACAATTCCGTCCTCAATAAGTTTTGCTTCTGTTACCAATCTTTCTGCTCGTACCTATATTTTTAGAGCCACAATGCAAAAGTAGATTAGAAAACTCAGCAATTATATTGTTGTAATCCAGCATCTCAATAGCGATTCTCTCGATTTGTAAGCTCTTTATGAAACTTTGAAGTTTAAAACTATTAGACTTTTAAGAACGAAAACTATGCCTTTTGTTCATGGGGCCTAACTTTTAATTGATGATTCCTTTATCAAATTTGAATATTAAACCATCTTCTTTCAGTCAGATTTGCTGGCCCTGTGTTTTGACATGTGAGGTTGTCCTGTGTAAGATATCAAACTTGTGGTGGAAGAATTAATTATTGCGAGAGAAGGATAGAGACAGTGAATAGAATTTATATAAATCTAGCAAGAAAAGTATGCGACAGAAGAATTTCATGGCGACAGGAGGAATTTTACCCCGCTTTGGCGACAGAAAATAATGTACTCATCCATAAGTTTATGCATCTTTGCCCTTTCAGTTTCCTGGTGTTGCCTCACAATCTCATCGTTCAGTGAGTTTTCTGGAACTCTAGTACCCACTGGAACCGGAAATAGGCAAGAAAAGTCAAATTCCTCAAGAGGAAATTCGCGGTTAAAAATATCACTGTCAACGTAGTAACATAATTCCTCTAAGAATATTTCACCATATTACCACCTTACAATCTAGACCCAGCCGAAATTTGTAAGTTAATTCGCCATTTTCTCCGGAATCACTAGTCAAAAATCCGAAGTTAATTTCCTTCAACCTCGGCCAATTATTTTTCCCAGTTTCCCTTTTAGCAGTTTCTTGAGTCTAATGGATCATTCCTTTCCTCTAAACAACAAGAAATCCTGGTACGATTTAGAACAGTTATCATAAAGAAGCAAATCATTGTCAGGTTTGTCATTCGGAGTTCAAGAAACAAAGTCGGCCGAGGACAATTCTCAGCATCCATAAAGCACTCTCTAATCAGTTTCCACAGTCCCCTCAGAATATCCATATTTTGTGAACATAGAGCCTACATAAATTACGTGTATTTGGGACTTACTGAAGGGGATATGCTGTGCTGGTTGATGCACGTGAAGGATGCAAATTCTCTTCCCGCCAGAGTTCTGCAAAGCCCACAACAGGATTGCTTTGCCCTCTTTCACATCTTTTCCCACGGCAACGTATATCATATCCTCAGTCACGCTTCCCATCGAATCCTCCAAAGACTCCGTCCTTCTTGACACTCGTCAAAGTTTAGAAAGCAAATATATCAGAGGAAGTCACCACAGCTATGGAGAAATGGTGGAAGAGTCAATTATGGCTACCCCTGTCCGAAACACTGAATATGTTTGCTTCCCTTGACCCTATACATCAGAACTCACTCTGCCTTGTTCGGTTTACTCTTTGTAAAAGTCTTGCTACGTCTCAAATTCCGAAGAACCGGTGAAAACCTTAGCTGATTCGGGGAACCTTCACTTGTCTCCCGAGGGTCTCTATCGGTATCTTAATAGCATGGACCCGCGCTGTCTGGCATATGCAGAAATGTAGTATTCAAAGTTTTACTTCATTTGTCTTCTCCGTCTCATCAATGAATATGGACCTTTACCGAGAAGTAGATAAATAACGTGCTTCATATATTATTCACCTTTTGATTTATTTGTTTGTTAACCAGACTAATAATAATATACTAACACCACTTTCTTTTACACTTAAGAGGTTGCATAATTTGGATATCTAGATGAACCATGAATTTGAGCAAAAGTGCTGCTGGATTTTGATGAACCATGAATTTGGCAAAATATGCTTTCACTTACATGAAGAGCCTGCGTTGCTTAGATTCACAGTTTTTCTCAATGGAAAGGATTTCATGGACAGTTTCAGAGCCGCCGAAAATCTTATCCCTAACTCTTTGTTGGCTCGATAATGTTCTATGACATCTCAAGCTTTGATTGGAGGACATAAAACCAAAATTTCCTGAACATATTTAAGCATTCAACTGCATGTGGCTAAACAATTGTTAGAATTTCCATGTCAATTACACGGCAAACTTTACCCAGAAGGTGGTTGAGTATACTGCACCAAGGGTTTTGATTTCCATAGCTTTCGTTTTCTTAATGTGGTTAAAAAAATGTTGAGAGCACTTCTTGTCGCTCATGGCCAAACCGTCTTTGGCAGCTTGACAGCCATTTTTCTATCTCAGTAGTTTGATTCGCACGACCTTGTTAGCTCTTAGTCAATCTTTGGCAGCTTGGCAGCCATTTTTCTGCCTTAGTTGTTTGATTGGTACGACCTTGTCGGCTCTTTGTCAAGATCCAAATGTATATTCGAAAATTTGAAAGGGCTACAACAGTGTAACTTGAAATGGCACCAGATGCTGACCTCAATTATTTGTCCATAGGGGTAGAATTAACACATTGCCCTCACAGCCTACAGCCGAGACTAAGCTTATGGATAAGACACTAATTTGCAAGCTTTTGATTTTTCATCCCCCGGAAGGTGGACCATTCTTGTAAGGCCATTCGGCTTCTTGCCTTGTATTTTATATAGCTTTTAAAGCAACGGTACGAAGCCATCGGGCAGGGCTGACTAACAGCCCAAAGATTCTGTAAGGAGCTGGTTTCCAAAATCAGCTTTGGTTTATTTTACTTGCTATAAGGAGTTGGAACTAGTCAATCCAGCTCCGTTTCATCATATTTGTAGTTTGCGTATACTCAATCTTTATAACGTAAAGCATTCCAACGTTTTGCTTAGTTTGAGTTTTCATCCCCAACATTTTAAATGGTTCGTTTCCGTGTTTCGGCCATCCTCACCAAGATGAAACCAACTAAACCTTGTTTTGGAGAAATACAAAACAAACAAACTTCCTACACATCAATAACGTTTACAAGCCAAGTCCTTATATTCACAAAAGACGAAGGCAACTTGCCACACAACTTGCAAGATCATTATTACTTTATAAACAGAAAGTGATTGCTGTTCCAGCAACTTCGTGAAACCGTTGAGCAGGTGAGTTGAACTGCAATTCCCGTGGGCCTGCAAATCATTAGCTCTGCATGTGGTCTGATTGATGCGATGAGCGTCTCCCTCCGCGTTATGTTCCACGTAGCTCAAGGGCTATGCGGCAGCTTCCACAAAGGTTCCATATTGGTGTTGAACGTGGCACATAACTAGCCTGTTCTTTCTCTTGTACTAAGTAAAACCTTTGTTATTAATGAGTTGAGGTGGGTCTTATGGTCTACATGTGTGCTGTTTGGGAGAAAAACAAAAAACTCTCGTAGCCTTACCATTTCAACCCCTCCCTTTTCCACCTTCATGAGAGAGCATATCCGTGCGAAATTTTTGTGGAGCAGAGAAAACACTGAGAGAGAGAAACACGGGGAGATTTGAATCGGTGCAGTGAACATCAGTGTAATTTTTAGTGCAGCATGTCCAAAATTGAAGCAAAAGAAGGAAATTTATTAGTCATATTTATTTAATTCTCGTATACTTCTTTGTGCTCTTAAAAGAGTGTTTAAAGGATGTGTTTGACAAAGAATTTTTGTAAAAACTTCTATATGTTTGATTGCAAGTATTGAAAAAAATTTCTCCGAACTTTACTCTAGATATAGGCATTTATTGGCTGATTTTTTCTTGTATGATTTTATATTTATTCATTTAATTTTTTATTTAACCAACTTCCAAAACAACATTTTGAACTTTATGAAAAGTCCGCTTTGAGCATCAATCCAGGCTCAATTAGAACACAACTCAAACGATTTTGCTGCACATTGCACACCGGTTTGTTGTTTTACACAACACTTGAAAATCCCATGCATGCAAGAATTGCGACTCCAAGCAAATCTTCTGCATGCTCAAGATATAACGTGAGGTCTACATCCATATCTTGTGGGTGCATCAAGCCTGCATCATTTTCTTGGACAGGTTGAAAAACGGGATAGGTCGGTTCGGTTTTAATTTGTAGAGGCTGATGAAAGTCTTACTGAGCTGTAGAATACACATCAAAAGGCCAGCTCAAAACCTGCAGTTTGGCCTAAGTCAGGTTGATAATGAGGAAACTGAATCTGCTTGAACCCTTGCTGGTGAGATGACTGTCCAAGCTCAAAAACCCGCTGGTGAGGAGCTGGCTGTCCGAGGTCTCTATGCTGATAATGAGATGACTGTGTGAGGTCTATCTGTGGGTTGCCATTAACGGGTTGCTGCAGCTCTGGACCGAACTCTGCCTCTTGACCAAAAGATATTTGAACTGCACCAAACTGATCTCCCGTTGGAGAGGAAGCCATAGACCTGGAGGAGTATCAAACGGTGTATAAGACCATTGCATCATTGCACTATTATCTTCGGAATGTAGCTACTGCTGCATGGGTTCTTCAGGGGGAACAACTTCTGTCGTCGTGATTCCGACCCTGTTCAGCATGATTATGTGGAATTTAGGAGGATGATTCCGTGCCAGCAGAATTACTGCTACTGTTTTCAAAAGTTTCAAGAGGATCCTATCAAATTTGAAATCACTAGCCCCTTAGATCATTACTTGAACACTTGAAAATCTACTTATTTTAATCGTAACAAATTATGGATAAAAATAAACCTTTGGTATTTTCAAGTAGTCTGTTTTTCATTGTAATCAATGATTTCTCATCAGGAAAATGGTGTGTAGTCTATGCAGTAGAATATAATAATTTTTTGTTGATAAAAGAAAACTATTACGGTTATTCATCTTATTGAAAATCTTAAGCTAGTTAACTAGTGGCTGCTCTAGGTCCATGCTTGCATAGTTAAGAGGAAGTCAAGATAAGCAGTCCCTTTCAGTTTGATCATAACGGTAAAGAGACTGAAAACTTGTTGGAATCAACAAAGCTTTTCACACCACTTATTTTAAAAGGTTTTTAGTTATAGTCTCTTGTTGGTTTATTAAATAGTTTGAGAAGATAATATTTTTGTTTACGAAAACCCAGCTGGTGACGGCGATGTCGAGAGGTCGTCGTCGGTCTATTTAATATTGGACCACACCAAGCCCATCTGTTCCGGGATGGTAGATGATTTTTGTGAGGGGACCAGAACACAGAGATCGGAATAAAATCAAAACTAAATTTTGGAATACACGCATCATCAACGTATACAAGAATATTTCCTTTGACGATTCTTGCGAAAGTTTCGATATGATTTATTCCTTGTCCACATCTCTGCCTTCTTTCTTTCATAGATGGCATCAACCAACCTTGTCTCCACTTGAAACTTACATGGTATTTCCCTCACTTGTTCCAAAGTCTTGTTCACACTACCTCATCAATGTCAATTTTTACCGCATCTTGGCACTCATTGACTACATCTTTTTATATATTGACTTTTTAACTATTGACTGACTTCACCAGGAGATAAAAACGGGGAATGATCTTGAGGAATGAAATCCAAGTAATTGTGGGTTGCCTTTTATATGAGGAGGAAAAGAAAGTTAACGCTTTACAGCTCTTTTTTTTTTTTTTTGGACAAATCAATATAAATCAGCAGAAACTGTCTTAGCATGGGAGGCATCTATTGTATTACAACCATGGAGAATTTGACCGGGAAAATGTGGAGGGACAGATGAGCCACTTGAAACCCTTATTGGTTAAATACCTTCCAGACATCTCATCCAAGGTCTGGTCCGTTCCTTCGGTTCGTGTTACAACATTTCAATGCTAAGCTAGCCAACTTTTGGGCAAGCACAACGGGCCAGTCTCCAGCCGAAGGATCCAAGATGGCCTTCAAATGTCCGCCATCCAGGGCGCATTTCACATCATTAGCAAGCAAGAAGGGTGGTCTTCCAGTCAGAAATTCCAGCAATATAATCCCAAACGAGTAAACATCTGACTTCAAGGTAAGCAGTCCCGTTTCAAGGAATTCAGGATCTATGAAGGCCACCGATCCTTTTGGAACTGTTTCACGACACAATGTTCCGCCATCGCTTGGACCTGTACCAGGGAATAACAAACGGCAGATTCCGAAGTCGCTGAGTTTTCTGACTAAGTTACCATCAAGGAGAATATTGGAGGGTTTCAAATCTCCGTGTAATATACAGTGAGGTTTAACGGAGTGAAGATACCTGAGGACAGAATACAACTCTGTCGCAATACATATTCGAGTCTGCCATGATAATGGAGGATTATTATCCTTGCAAGTGAGTCTATCTTCCAGGCTCCCACCCGATAGATATTCATATATGAGTGCAAAAACTTCTGGGCAAGATCCTATGAGTTTCACAAGGTGGGCATGTCTCAGCTGACTCAATACACGAACCTAGCATATAACCAATAAATTTACTCCATTCTTAAAGTACAAATAGTAAAAACTTAAACATTTAAAGATGAAAAGAAAATGTGAATAAATAAGTATATCAATTTGTATTTTCTAAATCTATCGGCTATAAGCACAAACACATGTAGATTATTATCATCTATAAGAAGGAAGCATGAAATTGGATAAAGTACCTAGGTATAGCTACGTTGCTAAAAAAATGAATTATTTTCTACAAAAAGGAAAGCTACCTGTGGATGAAAATTGGATGCACAAAAAGTATGTACCGATAATAACGAAGCAAGCAATGCCAACGATCCTGTAAAATATAAAACATTCACAGCTCAATTATTGATCAGACCATGATAAAGAATGCAACCTATCAAGTTCACCATATTAGAAAGCCAAGCAACTAGTCCAGGTACTAACTTCGAAGTCCTAGGCGTAATGAATAATAAACTAAATAAACTATCGTACTGGTTTTCAGATGAATAAAAAACCTCCATTTGGAATTGTGAGATGCCGTGTGCATTTTCAGATCCTAAAAGCTTTATAGCAACCTTGGTTTGACACAGAGCCCTCTATAAATGTTCCCATATCCTCCTTGTCCAATTTTCTTGGATTCATCAAACTTTTGAGTAGCTTCTTCTAACTGAGAGAACTGAGGAAACTGATTAGTTAAGGTGTCCGCTGGTTTTTCTTTCAGGCTTTCAGCTTTTGCCAGTGCCTTATCACGTTCTATCTGCAATTTGTTCATCTCATTTTGTAACTTTTCAATTTCAATCTTGAATGATGTTTCCTGATCTCGGAGCTCTTCCATTAGTTGGTCTCTCTTATTCTTCGCCTTTTCACGTTCTTCCCTCTCTCTCACCAGCGCTCTCTCAAGTTCTCTTCTCTGTGCCATCTCTTCTTGTCCATGTTGATTGGATTATGCACAATTAACATGAGATATTAGACCTTTTAAAGTTTACCGCATGCAAAATGTGTTTAGATTTACAGTCATGCCTTTTACAAGTTGATATCAATAAGAAAAATTTGAAAAGAAAAGGTAGAGTTTGCAGTCCACAACTGAGGGTGCAAAAGGAAATTATCATAAATGGACAAAAAGTTGTAGTAAATTACCCGGCAAACGGCATAAAAAAAATCTCTTTCTGCCTTCTGACGTCTGTTCGTTTCTTTTTCAGCCCCTGACCTTAGTTGGTTGAGTTGATCAAAGATAATATTTTTAAAACTTCTATCCTGCTAGGACCCATTAAGCATGTCAGTTGAAAGTCTTTTTCGTATTGTTTCACCATTTCTTCATTGATCATATTGGTATCAATAACTCAAAGGAAAGGCTTCTTGCGGAAATCCTAAAAATTCAAATATAACTGAAAGCTCATATGCTTAATAATATATGTGTATCTCAGATAAATGAATGTTCTACACATACCACTACACTCAGAGCTCCACTAGAGCATCTTGAGATTGTACTTGCAGTAAGAACGAATAGTGGACTCTGCGGCAGTAATGAAGACGAGACTTCCCGAGCAGGACTTCTTGAATAACTCTTTCCACAGAGACACAGTTATATCAGCCGTTATTTTGGAAAAGCTTGTTGAGCAGCCTGAAGGACTCCTTGAGAAAGCGTCTGATTCATCAGAACTCACTTCTACATTGAAGCTGCTCCTATGACGCAGAATCTCTCCGGTGTCCGCTGGTGGCGAGTTATCAAAGAAGCTTTTTCTACTGCCATCCCCATTGGGCCTCTGCGATAGAATGTGCCCTCGACGGGTAGTCATACCGAATTTCGTTGTTGTGCCTATTAGGCCTCAAATGAACAGACTGTGATCTCAGGTGACTTAGTCGTACAGTTTCAGTGTCTGCTTCAGCAACCCTAAATTGATATGATGTTTTTCATGAGTATACAAATGCAAAAGGCAGATAGATAAAAAGATATATTAGTAACTTTCATCTGACAAAACTGGTGAAGATAGGAAACTTTTACAGATAAATTGTATGCAACAAAAAGAAGGTGCTTTTTCCCGCATGTATTTAGTTTTATTTGATGAATCATCCGTCATTTTTCTACATTAGCAAACAGCAGTAGAAAAATTCAATCTCTAGATGAATATAAGCATTCTATTTCAGTGAGCATGGTCTGACATTACAATAATTTTGATGAAGTACTTAATCATCACCACAACGACGTTTTGTATTATGTTAATCATTATTTACCTTTTTATTTACTTGTCACCCTACATGTCTAATCATTTTTTTTATTTTTTAACTTTCATTTCAATATACTAACTGTAGATGTGCTATTAAGAAATACTCTTATTTAAACTCCCCACTTCTATTATCCATGAGTATTTGAACAAACAAAAGATGATAGTAGAAAGTAAGAATCATGGGAATCATATAACAATACCGTTACGTGAGATATCTAGAAAAAAGAAGTGAACATGATAATGGAAGAAAAAAAAAGAGCTTTATATGTAGTTTACACTTATTATAGTGCTTCTTTCCTGCTGGTCCCATAACAAGCCTTTGATCCCTTGCTGGGAGATGAGTTCTACAATTCCCTTCTCAATAGAGTCTGTCTCAATCATTATTTTTGAAGCCTTTACCTACATTTATAAACCCACAATACTAGAATAATTAGAACACTTATCAATTGCTCCAATCCAGCATCTTAAAAAGAACTTAAGCATTATTATCTGGAAGCACTAAATAGTTTGATCTACCTTAACAACTTCTTATAGGCTTTAACAAGTAACTTGGTTGTTCCTTTATCAACTTTGGAGTTTGATGAACCCACTTTTTCTTTTAACTTAAATTGACATGTGGTACACCATGTAAAGTTGGTGTTTTGTAAATTGTTAAATGTTATTTCAGGACTAAACACCTAGAAGGTGCCAAGAAAAAAGGAAAGAGTAAGAGAACAGAACAAATAGGAAAAAATTACTAGAAATAGACAAAGAAGAAATCACACCCCAATTTGGCAACAAATGAGAAGGTAGTCATCCAGGTCTTATGCATGCATTGTCTTTCAGTTTCCCAGTATTCCCTCACCATCATTTCCTGCAATGAGCTTGCTGGAGCTCTTGCACCCACTATAACTCAAGATGAAACTTGCATGACTTTCACCTTAAAATATTCATAATTAAGCTAGAAAAGCCAAACTCTTGAAGCAAAACTGGTGTAGTTAAATCATCTTGGTAAATTTCACTGTATATTCTGTACTTAAAAATAAGTAATTTGATCAATTTCTCCTAAATGACTACACATCCCGCATTTAGTTCTCCTAAACAGTGGAAACATGCATTCGGATAGACACGTGTTTGGACATTTGAATTATGCGAGTGTGATGACATGCTTGCCTATTCAGGTATACATTTAATTGAGACATACTAAAGGGGATCAATTGCGCAGGCTGGTGAACGTGAAGGATGCAAATTCTCCTTCCTCCTGAGTTCTGCAAATCCCATGCCAGGATGGCTTTACACCCTTTCACGTCATTCCCCACAGCAACGTATATCATATCTTCAACCGCACATGGCATTGGATCCTCGGAAATCTCGATGTTACGTGCCATGCTTCCCGAATCCGTCTCCTCTACGAAGCTAAAACCACAACTGGTAGCGTAAATTTCACGCGCAAGAGAAAAATCACAAGTCCTAAAACACGGTTAAACCTTCCCTTCCATTTGGATACTTATTTATTAGAAGCCCTTTGCCTTATTTTAAAAACTCTTCAAATATGACATGCCTTTCACTTTCTCATGCACAGGATTTAGTTGCTAAACTTCTTAAGTTATCTTTCTTAACATACATTTATTCTACATAGGCTGAACGAAATAGAAGACATTTTCAGGGAAAAACAATTGAGATTCCTATTTTTTTAGCCAAAGTAAAAAATGTAGTACATGAAAGAATTTCTTTGTTTAGAAATATAAAATCTTCTTAAGGAAATATTATTTTGAGTGAAATTTGAAAACTTCCAACTTCTATCCTTTCATAGATATGGTGACTTTTATAATATTGAAATATGCCCTTGTACAGTTGTATTTTAAAATTTATTAATATAATTTAATTTTCCAGAAAACAAAAGTGACTATAAGAATCAAATTTACTGGACAGAGAGAGAGCGCAATTTAAAAAAGAGGATTAGGTAAAAGCCTTTTTCACTCCATAAAATTCCTAACCGTTGCGTGAATGTGACTAAGAGTAAAAGGACCTGCCTATCCTTTTCCTCCTGCATGCATGTACTAAATTTTAATCCGTTATTTTCTATAATTGGAATCCGCAAGTTTTCAAGCGTGTCATTGATGACCTAACGAAAATTTTTTGAACCTACAATTTTAGGTCTTTGGATGATTTAGACCAATCTTAATTGGTTTAATGTTTAAGAATTTATAGTTGATAATGTCCCACCAAATTCATTTAAGTTTAGTGATTATATAGATTCTAAGCTTCTTAAATGGCATAAATTGAGAAGGTCAATAGAAGCGATTTATGTCGCATTTGATGCTAAAATATTTTGACAGTAACTTAAAAACTTGTTTCTGGTATGTCCAACCAATATCTTTTTACTGTCATTTTGGTTGCTCCTACCTAATCTTTTAAGGTCATATTACTTCGACATTATTAGAGGACCATATAGTGCAAGCATTTCATGTAATCTGCAATCTTTGATTGACTATATATGTTAGTTGACCCAAGTAAAAATAACATTAGTATGAGAAAATAAATGATAGAATATTGGTTTTGTCATCTAAAATGTTGATAAGGGAAAGCAACATTTTGATCAAGTAGTCACTTGGTGAGCAAGTACCCAAAACACATAAAATTAGTATATTAAGATTAACAACTAATCACATATTATGCTAGAAATTGATTGAGGCCGAGTAATCATAACATTGTGTCATGTTCTTAGACAGTTAGGCATACATCAAACAAAATTCCTATTCACAAGCCACGTAGAAGGATGACATAAATGTAGGGGTTGTTGAGTCAACAATCCACCTCCTCATTGAAGAAATTGTTTCTTTTTTTGTTTTGTTAAGTAAAATAATTTTATATATAAGACATCAATGCAAGATGATCAAGGACATACTCTTATAATGGAATCGTACACAACATATTACATTACATCAAAAATTGTCTCAAGCTTCCAAGGGTGTTGGATAAATAAATTTTTAACAATTCTAGGATCTTTCTAACACGATCAAATCTAATCTATATGTTTTAAGCCTTTTGATGACCTCCCGGAAGATAATCGTGACCCCACTTGCACGTCTTGGTGGATTTTTGAAGACACCAAATTTAAGTACACCCATAAAAATCTTTTTAAATTTATATACCTGCCAATAGAAAGACCAATTACTTAGAAAACATATGTACTGAAGTTAGAGAGAAGGAAGATACCAACAAAAACAAGAAGTCAAGGAGGAAACCATCCTCTCGTCAACACAAGCCGATCTCAAATCATGACATACTTAATTAAGCATGCCACCCCAGAAAAAGCCTAATCGCTATGGACCAGTCCATTGTCCTAACTTCGTTGGTAGTCAATAGGGGCGGACCAAATGGCTAGTTTTCCAGTCATCCCACACTCCCTCTCCCCAGTTACCTATGTTAAAAAAAAAAATTGTCATTATAGTATGTTTATCTGGCTAAAACCCTCCATATTAAATTCCAACATCAACAAGAACATTCAGCATTTCATTTTTACCAAAAATGAAAACCGTTCTATCGGAATTGTTAGATTAAGGCAGATGAAACCAATTCTTTTTTATTTCAATTGGGGAGTTGGAAATTCAAAACTCTGTCCCCAAATAAAAAAAGACTAAGAAGTCAAAAAAACCTATGACCTCGATATGATCGTCGGGCAAGCGCAAGCGCATTATACCTTTATCCAATTTGTTAGTTTCTTAACTTTCACCATCCTCAGGTAACTAAGAATGCGAAAGAATAATTGAAGACCTTTGATAGTACAAATAACGCCATCTAGAAATAGGAAAAAGTAATTGTGAGTTGCTTCTTACATTGAAAACCAAAAAAAAACTTTGAATATTTCTTCTCAATTCCTTTTTGAATTAGAGCTTTAGAAGGGCAAGGGATCCCATAGAGAAACTCTATATGAAAAATATTATACATCAACAGGAACTATACAAATACTTCAAACATTTGCTTTTGTACACCACACGTAGAAAATACCATAACTAAGCTAAAAGAAGTCGTATCACCATTGGAACTAAGAAATAAGAAAGATCAACAAAGAGACAAACAAATCTAGGAAAACTAATAGAAGATAGTAACAAAATCATGCGACTGGGAAATGGGAAAAATGCAATGAAGACTAATTAGGAGATTCTCCATTATGATATCTCGAGGGAACTGTTTCTTTCTGTCCTTCTCACAGCACTTCAATGCCAACCAAACCAATTTCTGAGCAAGATCAATTGGCTAGTCTCCAGCTGAAGCATCCGAGAGGGATTTCAAATTTCTTGCTTTTAGAGAATGTTTCACTTTGTTCGCTATTGAGCCAGGTTTGCTTCCAGTCAACAACTGTGGTAAAATGACTCCAAACGCGTAAACATCTGACTTCACTGTTGGCTCCTCAGTTTCAACAAACTCAAGATCTATGTAACAAGGAGTGCCCTTTGGATTAGTTATAGAACAAAGTGTTCTAGTGTCCTGCGAGCTTGCTTCAGGACGTAACACGCGGCAGAGTCCAAAGTCAACAAGTTTACTGAGGAAGTTGGCATCAAGAAAAATGTTGGAGGGTTTCAAAATCACCATGTACTATTGCGTGTGGTTTATTAGAGTGAAGATACATAATAACAGAGCATAACTCTATGGCAATTGGCACTTGAATCCACCATATTAATGGGGGAGTATTATACTTACAATTGAGTCGATCTTCAAGGTTTTCCATTGGGAACATAGTCATATACCAATGCATAGATTTCTGTACAATATCCAAAGAGTTTCGCTAGATTGGGATGTCTCAATTGTCTCAATACACCAACTTAAGACAAAATAAACTTGTCAAAAGAAATGCCAAAATTTTGATCCAACCTTTTCAATTCTTCAAATGCAACTTTTATTGTTGCACCTCCTTTTCTAAATATAAAATAATTGCAACTGTGAAGAAAAGTTTAGTTCATGACAAAGAAGTGTTGTAATTTGTAGTCTTCAATCATGTTACATTCTATCGAGTAAAACATACACATTACTAAAGACATGTAAGCATGAATAACATACTCATAGTTTATATATAAGTAGCATAGTCATTGAATGATAATAATGTGGGCAACTATTAATATGCACGAGATTAGAAAACCAAACAAATGATTGTTGATACCATAGCCAAAAACGTAATAACATAAAACTAAATTAAGATTTCAATTTATTTTCCAATGAGTGAACAAACATGCATTTGAAATTTTGAGGGGCCTTGTCCGCAATGAAAAGTCTCCCCTCAAGGATTTAGCCTCTTCATAGTGACCTCTGTTTGTCGCCACATCCTCCCTCTCCAATTTTCAAGGCTTCATTGAAGTTTTCAGTAGCTTCTTCAATATCAGGACATGTGAACCCAATGAATTCAATCATGTTTTCGGTCGAGCCTTTTTGGTTTCCTCCCACCAAATTTGCACTCTCTTGTTGCAGCTCATCAATCCTTTTCTTTAGCTCTACAATTTGGCTCTAGGATAGAATTTCTTGCCTTTTAGAAACACAGGAGATCTTTTATTAGTTGATCTCTCTGACTCTTCACTTCTTCCAGTTCTTTGTCTTTTGCTAGTGTTTCCTCTATTTTTCCTTGTGTCAACTCTTCTTGAGCATGTTGAACATATTATTGGCAATTTGAATAAAATTTTAGATCATTTAATGTCCACGTTATTGTAAATTTTCCAATCATAAGGCCCACGATAGTCACGTTTAGGGTGTGGCATATCTTGAACTTTCTCTTTTCTAGCAAGTAGAAATACGCTTCGGGATAGAAGTTTGAGAGAGTGTAAAACTATCTCCACAAATGGATATAGATCTAATGTTTATGTCAATTTCCAGAAGTTCTAAATAGCCAAAAGCTTTACCGTGCATAGAAACTTAACTTCTCTTTTAGGGGTTTCCTCGTTGGGCCTGCAAGGAAGAGACAGTGGTTTTCTATCGTTAGACTTTCCAGTTTCGATTTCTAGTCTTTTGGAAAGTTTTAAAGCCTCTCGTTCAAGAGCATTATTAAGAATTTATGCTTAGTATGTAATGGATCTAAACATGTCATCAATCGAGAAGCATAATTGACTATTCGTAGAACAAACGTGCTGAAGATGAAAAGGCCTTTGCAGACAATTGTATGTGGCACGAGATAGTTGCTTGTTCGTACACATTTTTAGCTTTGTCAGGCTTGGGTTCCATTGTATTTTTGCCACTTCACGAAGTGGTTAGACAATCTAAACTCAAATCTAATTGTTGAGTGACATTGATTTACTTTAACACTAATTTGAGTTCTCCAAAATCATGTGAAAATCGGTGATTATTCAAGCATAGGGTTCATCATCACCAACAACATAATAAAATAAGAAGTAAGAATTCAACAAATCTATGAGTCAGATTTGAAAAGACTATAACAACAATAATGAACACTAACTTTAATAAGGGATTTAATTAATTGCGTACGTAAACCTATTAATCAATATCCTTTGGATAAGGATCCCCAAGCCAAAGTGAACATGCAATGTGAAACTTTTTGTTTATTCCATCCATGATTTACTTCTTTATTTATTTTTTAACCATTTTTTCTCTTTTAATTCCTTATTTGGCAACTTGTCTCAATCATCCTACTTTTCTTATAGTCTAATCATTGTTCTCTCAAAAATTGACAATAGATATAGCACTACAGTGGGAATCATGCCATCATCCTACTAAGTTCGACAATAAATGTGTGAGTTAGATGCATGTATATATGTATGTGTATATATATATATATATATCACTATCTTATCATGAAATAACCAAAATGTATACATATTGATTACAAATAAATAAGATGAAATGAAAAAACCACTTTTGTGGTTCATACCTTCTATGGTTCTTCTTTACTACTGCTGGCTTCTACAGTCCCTTTCAATTACTAGTTTTTTAGCTGGTACCTGGATTTATAAAAGCACAAAGGCTGAGAAAAGTCATAAAGCTCACCAACTGCTGAAAGCAAAACATCTAAAAAAGTATCTTATTGGATGCTTACGACTGATATGTTGAACTTTATCGACATGTGGTCTAACATGTGAAGTTAGTAATTCCTAAAATCTTAAATTTATTGTGGTAAGACCCTTTTTTTGGCCATCACAAAAGAACAAGAAAAGAGAATAGAAGAAGTACGAAATGGGAACGAGAAAAAAAATGCCCAGAAATAAATAGAAAACAAGATTCATACCCCTGATTTGCGACAGATCTTGTTCATATGCTGTTTTCAGTTTCATGGTGCTCCCTTACAATCTTTTCTTCCATTAAGCATGATGGGGCTAGTGTACCCACTGCAAACACCCCCCCCCCCCCCCCAAAAAAAAAAAAAAAAAAAACACTTATATAAACTTCACATCGAAACATTGAAAATTAAGCTAGAAAACCAAGTTCCTGGAGAAAAACTGAGTTAAATGCACGCCGTCTGCTTAGATCTCTGCCAAAGAACAGAACAAAGATTGAGCAATTTCACCTATGGAAGCCTATGTACATGTAACTATAGTTGAGACTTAATAAAGCGAATCACTTGTGCAGGCTGATGACGTGAAGGATGCAAATTCCCTTTCTTCCAGAGTTCTGCGCAGCACTTAACAGGATTGGCTTGTACTTTTTCACATCTTTCCCCAGAGTAACGTATGTCATATCCTGTACAGCAGGAGATATTGGCTCCTCGGAATTTTCGGCTTCAAGTGCCATGCTTCCCCCAACTGTCTACGACGTTTGTGAGCACCGATGGACATCATTTAAGGTAAAAGGTAATGTTTGTCTGGATTCATCATGCTATACCAGTATATACCCAGGAGAAGCGCAAAGTTCACCAGCTCAATTTTAAATTAAAAAACAATAATCACTTTACTTTCCTTTGCCAACTAAAAAACTATCAAGTACTGCTATAGAAATTACGCTTATGGGAGAAGTCATTATAGAACGAAATGAGTAAAAGCAAGAATTCTCAAAACAGCCAAAAAAAAAGCATGATTACGGTGCAAATTAATTCTTAAATGCAAGGATAGATACTAACTATGTTGACACAAGTAAATTATGTTCGTAAACATACAAATGTACGGAAATGATAGAACGCAAAAAGTAATTAATATTCGGTGGCCTAAATTTGTTTCCCTTGCATTTTCAATTTGGAAAAGTCGTGCTTTCTCAGTTGTGGGGATTCAAAGAGCGGCCATATCGAACAAGACAATCAGCTGACCAATTCCAACCTAGTAAGTCACCGTGGTTACAACATCACCATCATGGGTTTATGTTTTAAACGGTCATTAAATTTTTAATCCATGACTTGCGGTGATAAAAAATCTGCTAGTTTCGAACTGTTTCGCTGATGGCTTAACGGGTTAATGATTTCAAGCCATATCTTAAATTAGTCAAGATTCTTTCAAATTTCTTAAGTTTTTAGAATTCCTTAAGATCGAAGCTTTCTTTTTGTTAATAGCCGCGAAGAAGATATCACGTCAACGACCAACTGATAAAATCCTAAACCAAATGTTTTAAAGAAACCCACCATGCAATGTGGTCAAGTAACCTAGCTCTTCACGGTAACCTCTCTATAATAGAGATAGGATGAACGCCGCGAAAATGGGCCCCATTCTTGAGAAGATGTTGGTGGATATCCGGGGAATCTGCATTTGTCCTTTTTTTAAGCCGCCGAGCCTGTTAATTTCTACAAATATCGCTGTTAGGATTGGGAATCTGGATGATGATGTTCCAACTTAGTGTGCCGATTTGTTATTGTAAACGGTAAAAGTTGAAGATATAGATGTTCTTCCCTTAATGTGCCGATTTGTATCTCATTTGATATCATTAAAGGTAAGTGTTATTCCAAATCAAACACTTATGTGCCCTTGACCTTATATATGATAAATTTTTCTTGTTCTCTTAAGATTTTAAAATAAATTCTTACACTCTAATATAATATTAGAGTTAAAAATAAGCTTCTATCTTATAGTTGGGCTTTTGTCCACATACAATACTTATATCAACACGTAAACGAAAAAAGTTATTAAAGGTAAGTGTTGCCTACATTATAAGTGATAAGATTTTTTCATTTGTTGTCTCAAAGCTTTAAGATGAATCCTCACACTCTATAGATACTTTTGCATGACCATAAATTGTTATTGTAACTTAAAAAATGAAAGAATTTTTCATGGACAACTTTGTTGCTCCTGCATATTTTCTTGAGACATATTAGCTAAATGAAATTGTCGTTGTTAGTTAAAAGATAGTTGCGTTGCTATGGAATAAATCGATCTTTGCTCACACTGGCGAAACATAGTATTAAAATAGGAATTAAGTTGAGGTCGAGGTAATTTTGGTTATAAAAACTGAATCAGTAAAGAGACGGGAGTGATAGAAAATTTGTTAAAAATCTGTCGGAAGGAACACTCTGACCAAGCAATCGCTTGATAAGCAAGTACTGGAATTGGGTAACATCATTATGTTGTGATTGATTAGTCATCGCCGGTATGCTTCAATTTGATTCGGCCGACCAGCTCAAAATATACAGACATCTTGTTAGACAGTTCGGCAAACAGTGGACAGACATTATAGACTTTCATGCATCTCTTTGTTTTCCCACCATAGCGACAGAAGATCTATACATAAACTCGGTACACAATCTGAGATTTGAAAAATGGTGGAGCTTGAGATGACAAGATCACCACCAGCCACTCTTCCTCTAGGAACTAGTCTAGTTTTTATGGGATAAAAAGTAAAAATGTACTGACTATTCATGTTGTTAAATCCAAGTGGGTGCTTTTTATATACACGCTAACAGAAGAACCAATTAGTTAAGATACTAAGTAACTGAGTTCCCCATGAGATAGACCTCAACATAAACAAGAAGTCAATGAACGGAGAAGTCAACCTCCGTCAACATAAGCCGAGCTGATGTAATGACATATTTTATAAAACAGGACACCTCAGAGAAAACCTAAGAGTGCTGACAACAATATTCTTGCGATTGAAGTCCTGTTTTTGGCTGGAACTTCCATATTGAATACAAACTCTCCTGCAAGAACATTAAGAATTTCATGTTTATCCTATCTATCTTGTTAGACGAAAACAGATGAAAGTAATTTTTTATATTTGTTCCAATTGAGGAGGTTGGAATTTGAAAATTCCTTGTTGTCAGCCAGGACGACACTTGCTCGGTGCATTGGTTAATTATGATGCACGAAGATTTGCTATGGAAGAAAGAACAGATAAGAAAAGACTTAAGAAGTAAAACAAGGAAACAAAACCCTTGACTTGATGGATTGAGAAATCCTAGGACTTTCCTTCTAAACCTCCATGCCTTGCATGCAAAGCCCTGAACAACTTACGGGAAGATTTTTCAATGAAGAAAGAACATATAAGAAAAGATTAAGAAGTAAAACAAGGCAACAAAACCCTTGACTTGATGGGTAGAGAAATCCTAGGACTTTCCTTCTAAACCTCTGTGCCTTGCATGCAAAGCCCTGAAGAACTTACGGAAAGAGGTAAAGAGAAAGGACCGGCGAGGGGGCTGACAATGTAAATTAAAGGAAACGGTTCTTTCACTTCATTTGCAAATAAGAATTTCGGGAAGAATTGAATATTTCGCTTTTTAATTATGAATTTTTTAATCAAAGACGAGCTATTATATTTGGGGTTTACTTGGACATTCCGTGGCGTAAACTTTCTTAAGAGTATTTGAATGCCCTTCGCTGTAGGGGCTATCTTCACTCTACACTCTTGGTTTTGTTCCTGGGTATATGCTGAGAAAATTTACGAATTCAAATAGCAAAAGATTTGAAACAAATCATAGAGAATAAAGTATGATTGTTCCAGTTGTTCTCCTCACTGCGTATCTAAGTCATGCCTTCAATAACTACCAACCCAGCTTAACATGTTTACCACGCTTTATTAAAGATCTCCCATTGAGACTTTGACAAATTTGTATCCTTGAGGTATAGCTGTCTAAATTTTGGTTCCTTTCTGGCAAAAAAGGGATGGGTTAGTAGAACGGCTGACACGAAGAGGTCGAGTTGAAGCCTTTATGCAAGACCAGCTCAGGTAATGAAAGAATATATATATCAAGACAAGTACGGGAGATTTTCTTGACAACGTCAACGTTTCCACAGGATATGGAAGATACACTGGAATATGCGTAAACAGCGTTAAAGATCCTAGCATTTCTTACTTACCTAATAGCATATACATTGGCCATAAACAACGATGCCCATTCTTCTCCTTGCTTCTAAAGATCCTTGCATTTCTCGTTTGCATTTTTTGTCTTGACGTTAAGATTGCTAAGATAAATTGTTTGGCCTTTGGAAGAATGGGCATCGTTGTGTTCTTTCTGTCCATTAACAGAATGATAAAAGCTAAGTCATGCTAATCGAAGTCAACCAAAGAACTGCCGTGGTACGACATCAAAAGTAACACAGAAAAGAAAACATCTTATGTATTGTTCTACATTTAGTTCGTCTTCCACACCTGTTTAACAACTTCACAATGAGACTATGTGTGCATATATGTGACTATCATATATGGTATCTTCTTTGATATTTCAATAAAGTAACAACAGAAAATTTAATACACCTACTTTTTTTTCTTTCATCTCAGATGCTCATCTCAAAAATAGCTTTCCAAAGTCAAAGGTGGCAGCTACAATTCGGAATGGTAGGTGGAATTTACCTAAAAATATGAGATTTTCATGGCATACACTTACAAGTAATATCAATATTTGCCCAAGCATAAAAATATGATAGAAGACAAGCTTGTGTAGATTGTTTTAATTAATAGAAGGTACTCAATTAATTTTGCTTGGAAAACTATTACTCCTCAAGGAAAGTGGATTAGTATGCAATTATATGGTTCAAGTATGCAATTCCTTGCTTGTGTATGTTACTATGACTTGGTATAAAGAATTGGCTAACAACAAAGGATAAACTTCAATTTCTTGGAATGTCCAAAGATAAGAGCTACTGCCTATGCCACACATTAGAAGAATTTAGGCACCACATCTTTACAGGTTGCTCATACTCAATGTTAATATGAGAATGTTTGTAGATTACGTTCAATTTATGGTTGTCCTATCTTTCATGGGTTGTAAAAATTAGTTGACTTCTTCACTAGTCAAAAGGGAAGAGTTTCAAAGCAAATATCTTTAAATCCTTTTTTATTTCATATGTTTGTGCTATCCAAAAGAAAATGAATAATAGAATTTTTAGATATATAGCTAGTTCAAAAGTTATTACTCTTGAAGCTATTAAGAGGCTTGTTAGAATTTGTCAATATATGAAAATACTCAAAATAGCTGAAAATTTGTATATTAGCATGCTTCAAGGTCTGATTATGCTATTTTTATTTGACTAGATGTTATATGTAGTCTTTACCTAGGGATATGTCCCCAGTCTTATCATGTACATTTATAAATTAGATATATAATCCATTTGCTTACCCAAAAAAAAAAAAAAGGTATGCTAGATAATGAAGGACTATTATCCCTTTGTTGATCTAATTCAAGCGTACATGGAGAAGGTTTCCATAGACAAGCACAAAAGCTTTCAAACAAGATTCTATGAGTTTCATTAGACTAGGATGCCTTAATTGACTCAATACATAAACTTGAAATAAAACAAATGGACTCAGATGGAATGCCGTGCTTTTGATCCAACCTTTTTCATTCTTGAAGTTCAACATTGTAGTGTCGCTTTAAGTGCCAGATAATTGAATTGTGAGCAATGAGAGTTTAGTTCAAGACAAAGAAGTCAAGCAATTTATTAATTATTGTGTATATTAGTTATAACAAACGTAATGTGATATTTCACAAAATAAACTTAGCTAAAGAAAAAGTCGATAGATTGAATATGTTTTTCAAAAAACAAAAAATCGTGTTCAGGTATATGGAGAGAAATAATATCCAATTATGCCAAATATATTAGTTAGGCTTATCAAGAGAAGTAGATGAACTAAAATTGGTTATTAATCAAAAAAATAAAATGTTAGGACCCTTAGAATCTTAATTAATGTTCACATTTAGATGCGAAGGTTTTAAATTATATAATTTCACCCATGTTCTCTGAAAGAAATGACAAATATTATACAAAGAAAAATAGTTATATCCTTTCTGTTGAAGAATCAAAAAATTACTGGCAAACCATGATAACAATGATTCACCGACTCTAATCAAAATAGTTTGAAACCCTACACTCTAATTATAAATGGAGATTATAACCACTCTAGTCAAAAGATCACTCCTACCAAAGAGGTTGTTCGTGATCATCTCTTAACTAGGAAGTAGAATATTGTCGCTAGGAAGTAGCACATCGCTGCTCCTAATAAATGATATAGTCCTCTCAAGTTTTCCTAAAAAGAAAAAAAATTACAAGATGACAAAAAATAATTTAATTTCTTAGAACAAAATATTTTATATTTTTTAATGAAAAAATGGTCCATTTTCTGCTGACCATTTAAAAACATGGTGTAGCAGAATTTCTGTGCACAAAATAGGGCAAGAACGCCCAAGCAGCAAAGTTTTCCCATGTAATCCAGTACCTAGGCCACTTCGTTTAGAGGATAAAGAGAACAAGTCTCTCGCATATAATACCAAGGTTTAGTCACATTATGCTCATGTAATCAAGTGTCATACTAAGTGCAGCAAAATAGCGACCACTATGTGAACAGCAACAGCATGAATAGTAACAGCGTGGACGGCATAAATTGAGCCCAAAATAGTGTGATTTTAGCTGATCCAAAAATCTCATTTTCTTCGCTAAGCATATGTCAAACAAATGTGCATAAATTTCACACATACATGTAAGATTTTTTTTTTTAATTTGTCACAATAAACTCAGTATACCATTTAAATCCTCTTTCTTTGCCCATGTGGACCTATACACATTAAAACATGTCTTTGAAAATTAATATCACATTCTTTTTACTGCTTATAAAATATCATTTAACCTAACATCCTTCCTTGTACTTCCGTTAGCAAATTATCACGCTCTACTTGAAGCTCATCCACTTTATCTTGCAGCGCTGCGAATTGGCTCCTTATCTCATGCACTTCTTCCTCTCTTTTCAACGCTGCCTCAGTTAGTCTTTGTATTAACTCTTTCAGCTCCTGTTGAATGGGTTATTGGATATTTTAATAAAATGTTTCACCTTTGAACGTTCATGGCGTGCAATACTTGGAATTTTCTATTATGTACCAACTACAAACCTCACTTTTAATTAGTGGATATGAAAAATTTAGAATAAAAGAAATGCATTTTATCATAGATGTACAGAAGAAGGTAAAAGGAATCTCCTCACAAAAGGAAATAGATCTACTGTGTTTATCATGGTTTCCAAGTACTGAGAAAGTACAAGAATTACCTCCCATCGACCCCCGATTTCTTCTTCTGCTTCCTGACCCATGTGTCCCCTCCTTTCAGGAAACTCAGTCATCACTTGTTGAATTGTCCTACAAAGAGTACCAATATCAAGACTTCTTTCTTGAAAGAACTATTAAGCGTTTAAACTTCATAGCTTCTCAAATTATTTATTTATTGATATTAAAAAGACTTATTATTCAATCTAAAAGTTGACTCAATGATTAATTACACTCATTATCTTACAAATAACTCCACTAATTCATACATTAGCAATGTGGGACAAACACCACATTCCAAAACATGCTTTCTTACCATTATGGACAATTATTGAGCTATCATGGTGTCTTAAATGAACTCAAGATTAGCCTTATATACAAGGGCTCTAATAGAAAAAGCATAGGAGCCAATACTATATTAGAATGCCCAAATATGCATATAGGATGAAAGTCCTACTTAAAAAGTGTGTTCTTTT
This sequence comes from Casuarina equisetifolia, assembly GCA_028551475.1. Classification (NCBI taxonomy): domain Eukaryota; kingdom Viridiplantae; phylum Streptophyta; class Magnoliopsida; order Fagales; family Casuarinaceae; genus Casuarina; species Casuarina equisetifolia. The sequence goes on along the minus strand of CM052358.1, from coordinate 3,400,894 downwards.
GTAGTGAAGTTTAAAGTGACATCTTAACCCTTAAGGTTCTTTTTGGGTTGGGCCTTTCAACCTTCTAATAATTGGTTAATTTAGTCAAATAATGCAAAAAAAAAATAATAAAGATAAGAAAGTTTGTACTTAAATCAACAAATTTCAAGCTTGAAACGATGATGAGATTCTCACAATAGAGGGCTTAGCAAAGCCGAAGAGTGTGTCCTAAACATTGAGCCATCCTGCTCCTCATAGTTGCATATTATGTCAACAACGCTCGTTGGAGACGAAGGCTCAGTTTCGGCACTTGCTTCCCTATTTTAATTCGGTACTTGCATTAGTAATAGGATTGAAAAACAAAAGTTGAAGCTGAGCTTAAACACAGTAGAATTTACAAACATCGGAATTAAATTGGATATGTTCTTCTCTTTTTACAAACAGAAAATATGTGTGTGTTTTTGGAAAAAGCATAACTAACAAAAAGATGTAGTAAACCTGACGACGATGATATTGCCTCTGCAGACAAAGTGAATGTGACAGAAGACAGGTGCTTTTTCACGCACATATCTAGCTTTATCTGATTTCAGGTCCATTCTGCAATTTCACGTAGTAGTAAAACAATCCAAATTCAAAGGTGAATATTGAATGACATTTTACCATCACCTTACCCTGGACATTAATAATGAATATATAATGAACAAAAGTTAACATGATGAAAGGGAAGGAGCTCTTATGTAGTTTGTACCTTGTGCAGTACCTCCTTAGTTCTGATCCCATAACAAGATGCTTGATCTTATGCAACCGAATAACTTCTACAATTTCCTTTTTAACACAATCTCCTTCTCTTAATAGTTTTTGAGCTTGTGCCTGTATCAATAAGACCGCAACGCTAACATAAATTATAAAACGTATCAACTACTCCGATCCAGCAACTCAAAAACATCTTATTCGATGCTTACCCCGTTATATTTAACCGTACATTATTTTAATTTACTGACAATTCAAAATTCAATTTTAGGCTTTAATGTGTGAACAAATTATTACTTCTGTTGAGTTTTCGACTTTGAGCCCCATTCTTTCTGTCACCTTCATTTTAACAAGTGGTTAACACGTGAAGTTGGTGCTTTTTGAGTGTCAAACTTGTGACGGCAAGAACTAAAAGCTTTTAGGCGCCAAAGAAAAAAAAAAAAGAACAAGAACAAGGAAAAAAAAAACCGAATTGAACAAACAGGGAAAAGGAAGGGAAAATGGTCTGAAACAGACAAAAGAACGTTTCATACCCCCCTTTGACCACAGATAAGGGTATATTGGTTCGCAATCTCACGAGTACGTTGTCTCCTTTTTGCCTGCGCTTCCGTTGCCATCTCTTCCCGAACTGAGCTTATTGGTGTTTTTGCACCCACTGCAAAGGAAGGGAAAAAGTACATATAAATTTACCTTAAAATAGTGATAAACTTGAAAAGCAAAAATCTTGGGAAAAGAAATTGTGTTAATTTTTGTCAACTTCCTAAGTCAACTGCATAGTGTTTTTAGACCCTTGGCAAAGATCAAAATAAGTAAAATTGACGACATGACAAACCGAATTCCCATAAAACTTCCAAGTTTTAGAAACAAGCGTTCCAACAGGAAGTGTTGGGACACTTGTATTTTGTGTGCGTGATGACATGCAAGCCTATACACATATACATGTATTTGAGACTTACGAATGTTGATCCATCATGTAGGCTGATCAACGATAAGGATGCAAATTCGTTTTCCTCCAGAGTTCTGCATAGCCCAGGACAGAAGTGACTGGTACTTGTTCACATCTTTTCCCACAGCAACGAATATCGTATTCTCAACCACAATAGATTCTGGATCGTCCGAAATCCCTGGTCCACTTGCCATTCTTCTCCGAACCCTAATTTCACTAGTCGCCACAGGTATTAAAAGAAGTATTGGAAGAGGGAGACTTGAAATCCCACGGAGAGAATCGGTATTCGTTTGATGGCTGCTGTGGCGGTTACTCTCTCACCCATATCCTCTACAAAGATAACACCACAACTGTTGGCTTAAATTCCAGCCACAAGAGAAAAGTCACAAAGTCCTCAAAAGTGGTTAGACCATCCCTTTCATTTGGAAACATATTAGAACACGCTTCATTAAAAGCTTTTGCTAATTGTAAGTACGTCACATCTTTCACTTTCTCAAGTAACTATAAGAATGAAATTTTCCTGGGGAGAAAGAGAGAGTTGTCCTGATGTGATTGAGAATAAAAGGGCAAAAGAAAGCTTCGATTTTAAGGAACTCTCTTGGCTGTCTAGTTGTTTGATTGTTTTCTACTTTAATCTGATTAGATAAGAAAAGAAAATGCAAATTAGCTATACAAAAAATTAAAAGGCATTTATTACCTAATTCAACTCCTTTATTAGGTAATTAGGGCCTTTCATGATACCCTCCCAATCCAAGACTTTTTTGAGCTCACGGGAATCCCTTGTTATCTATGAGGAATGTCAAAACTTGGCTGAAGAATCCACAAAAGAGCACTGTGAACCTATATGGGTACACAAACTCATACTAGGTTGGGTGTTCCCACATGTGAAGGGCAATGACAGGATATTGCCTATTCCTCAATGCAAATAAGGTGTCTTGGAGTTGCAAAAGGCAAGTTGAAGTTGTACTAGTGGTGGATAGCTTGAGTAGAAACCTATATGAGGTAAGATATTGCTCTTAGAATAGACATGAGATATAAATGTCTATATTAGGACTTCTTTGTAGTGCAATATAAACATGAACTTGGATTTTATTGATTTCCATTTGTAGTAAGAGTACTATCAATTAGCTCTATTTTCTTTAGTTCTGCGTATTGTTGTTAAAAGGTTTATAAAGATCTTCACCAAGTTGATGAAATGATGAAATGGTATGATGCAATTTGGTTTGGTAGTATCAATAAACACAATTTCATTACATAGCTTTTTTGTAAAGATAGACTTTCTATAAGTAATACAAATCATACAATTGCATCATTCCGTAAACATACATTGTGGTTTATATCAGTTTTATGTAGAAAATAGAAGTTATCTTTTTTTTTTAATGTGTATGGACATGAATGATTTGGAGAAGTATTCTTGCTCAAATTGATTTATCAATGGAAGATGGAATAAATAATTGCAATGGATGATCAAAGTAATTAAAGGAAAATATTTGACTACTAAACTTCTTAAGATATCTTTCTTAATTTGAATGTATTGTATATAAACTAAACAAAATGCAATATGTTTTTGAGAGAAAACAACTGATATTTTTGTTCTCTTTGCAAAAGTGAAGAAATTAGTATAAGGAATAGTTGCATCGTTTAGAAATATAAAATTTTTTTAAAGAAATGTTATTTTAAGTGAAATTTGAAAGTTTTCAACTTTTATTTTTTCATAGATATAGTGACTTTTGTAATGTTAAGGTATGCCTTTGTGCTTCTATATTTTTATATCTATTAATATAATTTATCTTCCGCAAAAGAAAGTACCATTGATTACCTTCATGGTTGGCTAGATGATTAGCACTAAATGAGCTACATGGTGGGAGAGGTACCACTTATAGAAGCCATGAGATAGTTGTGCTTATAGGGGCCATGAAGTTCATAGGGTAGTTATGACTATGGGGGCCACAAAGTTCATAGGATTGCAAAATTTCCTAAAGAAGCCAAATTAAAGAATCTAATGGACCATTCTATAGTGATACACCTTCAATTGGGCATCCTTTTATCAAACCAAAGATAGAGGGAGAAGTTGAAGAGGTAAGGAGATACATATTTTCTAATGCAGTTGTTGTGTTATTCAATTGTGTACCGTTTCATTAGTGATGGAAAAAGAGTTGAAGACCGAAGGGAGAGACATCTTTTGATACGGTTGATGTGCTAATTTGGATGGTACTAACATGGACAATTCTCAGTCACATTTGGAAATAGAAGCAGTGAAAATAATCATAGTATTGTTGTTTTATCCCTCCTCGAACTACTTCTTCAATTAGTCATTAGCAGTTTATTAATTTTTTCAACTGTTCTAAAATATGCAATAGGTTAATGTCTTCTCGCCCGTAATGATATTATTGCTTTCTTTCACGAAACTCGGACTAAACCTGATACTATTAGGACCCATTACTCGTGCAACTTTTCATAACGAACAAAAAATAACAGCAGATAAAGCATTACGCTAGGAATATAACCGCTTTGTGAACATAAACTTCAAAGTTGGGCTGAACAAGTATAAAGTTCTTACTGTAATCATACCTTTTATAGTTCTTTTCTGATATCGCTCCCATAACAAGCTTCTCCATCCCATGCCGAGAAATGAGTTCTACAATTCCGTCCTCAATAAGTTTTGTTTTTGTTACCAATCTTTCTGCTCGTACCCATATTTTTAGAGCCACAATGCAAAAGTAGATTAGAAAACTCAGCAATTATATTGTTGCAATCCAGCATCTGAATAGCGACTCTCTCAATTTGTAAGCTTTTTATCAAACTTTGAAGTTTAAAACTATTAGATTTTTAAGAACGAAAACTATCCCTTTCTGTCATGGGGCCTAACTTTTAATTGATGATTGCTTTATCAAATTTAAATATTAAACCAGCTTCTTTCAGTCAGATTTGCTGGCCCTGTGTTTTGACATGTGAGGTTGTCGTATGTAAGATATTAAACTTGTGGTGGAAGAATTAATTATTTCGAGAGAAGGATAGAGACAGTGAATAGAATTTATATAAATCTAGCAAGAAAAGCATGCGACAGAAGAATTTCATGGCAACAGGAGGAATTTTACCCCACTTTGGCGACAGAAAATAATGTACTCATTCATAAGTTGATGCATCTTTGCCCTTTCAGTTTCCTGGTATTGCCTCACAATCTCATCGTTCAGCGAGTTTGCTGGAACTCTAGCACCCACTGGAACCAAGAAAAGACCCAAATAAAATTCACTTAGAAAAGGAAAAGGACCGAAAATAGGCAAGAAAAGTCAAATTCCTCAAGAGGAAATTCACGGTTAAAAATATCACAGTCAACTTAGTAACGTAATTCCTCTAAGAATATTTCACCATATTACCACTTACAATCTTGACCCAGCCGAAATTTGTAAGTTAATTCGCCATTTTCTCCGGAATCGCTAGTCAAAAATCCAAATGTATATTCGAAAATTGAAAGGGCTACAACAGTGTAACTTGAAATGGCACCAGCTGCTGACCTCAATTATTTGTGCGTAGGGGTAGAATTAACACATTGCTCTCACAGCCTACAGCCTAGACTAAGCTTATGGCTGAGACACTAATTTGCAAGCTTTTGATTTTTCATCCCACCGAAAGGTGTACCATTCTTGTAAGGCCATTCGGCTTCTTGCCTTGTATTTTATATAGCTTTTACGGCAACGGTACCAAGGCATTGGGCTGGGCTGTCTAACAGCCCCAAGATTCTGTGGTTTCCAAAGTCAGCTTTGGTTTATTTTACTTTCTATAAGGAGTTGGAACTAGTCGACCCAGCTTCGTTTCATCATATTTGTAGTTTGCGTATACTCAATCTTTATAACGTAAAGCATTCCAACGTTTTGCTTAGTTTGAGTTTTCATCCCCAACATTTTACATGGCTCGTTTCCGTGTTTCGCCCATCCTCACCGAGATGCTGCAGATTCCTTCTCGTGTGGAAAGGAAAGCTGCAGTTCCTTCTCGTATGGAAAGAGTTTTGACCGAATCTCAACTCCAAAATTCTACAAGGTTTCTCGTACGAAACTCTGGATGTAGGCATTTATTGGCTGATGTTTTCTTGTAGGATTTTATGTTTGTTCATTTAATTTTTATTTAGCCAACATCCAAAACAACATTTTGAACTTTATGAAAAGTCTGTTTTGAGCATCAATCCAGGCTCAATTAGAACACAACTCAAACGATTTTGCTACACATTGTACACCGGTTTGTTGTTTTACACAACACTTGAAAATCCCATGCATGCAAGAATTGATCATCATCGACACCAAGGAAATCTTCTGCTTGCTCAAGATATAACGTGAGGTCTACATCCATATCTTGTGGGTGCGTCAAGCCTGCATCATTTTCTTGGACAGGTTGAAAAACTGTAGAGGTCGGTTCGGTTTAAATTTGTAGAGGCCGATGAAAGTCTTACTGAGCTCTATAATAGACGCCAAAGGCCAGCTTAAAACCTGCATTTTGGCCTAAGTCAGGTTGAAAATGACGAAACTGAATCTGCTTGAACCCTTGCTAGTGAGATGACAGTCCAAGCTTAAAAACCAGCTGGTGAGGGGCTGACTGTCCGAGGTCTGTATGCTGATAATGAGATGACTGTGTGAGGTCTATCTGTGGGTTGCCATGAACGGGTTGCTGCGGCTCTTGACCGAACTCTGCCTCTTGAGCAATAGATATTTGAACTGCACCAAACTGATCTTCCGTTGGAGAGGAAGCCCTAAACCTGGAGGAGTATCAAACGGTGTATAAGACCATTGCTACTGCACAGACTACACACCATTTCCCTGATGAGAAATCATTGATTACAATGAAAAACAGACTACTTGAAAATACCAAAGGTTTATTTTTATCTATAATTTGTTACAATTAGAATGAGTAGATTTTCAAGTGTTCAAGTAATGATCTAAGGGGCTAGTGATTTCAAATTTGATAGGATCCTCTTGAAACTTTTGAAAACAGTGGCAGTAATTCTGCTGGCACGGAATCATCCTCCTAAATTCCACATAATCATGCTGAACAGGGTGGGAATCACGACGACAGAAGTTGTTCCCCCTGAAGAACCCATGCAGCAGTAGCTACATTCCGAAGATAATAGTGCAATGATATAATAATTTTTTGTTGATAAAAGAAAGCTATTACGGTTATTCATCTGATTGAAAATCTTGAGCTGGTTAACTAGCGGCTGCTCTGGGTCCATGATTACATAGTTAAAAACAAGTCAAGATAAGCAGTCCCTTTCAGTCTGATCATAACGGTAAAGAGACTGAAAACTTGTTACCACCTCTTTTAAAAGGTTTTTAGTTATAGTCTCTTGTTGGTTTATTAAATAGTTTGAGAAGATAATATTTTTGTTTATGAAAACCCGGCTGGGCCAACACAAGAGATTTTAAGGGTTTGGCCCAACAATGTCTTACTCCCTCTTCTTCCACTAAAAGATTCAATTATTACAACTTCAATATTTCGACAGAGAAAAGACTGAGAAACTCTCTCAACCTTAGTTTTATAATATTCTGTAAATAACCCAACATTTGATTATTAGTATTACCACTTAGGTTATTCTATATCTCCCTAGGGACTACATAAACTCCTTTTTATAGGCCTTCTAACTCTCACAAGTTGGTTCTCTAACCAATGTGAGATACACAATTCTTCTTTTCTAATTCCTATGGGATAAGAACTCTTTCCTTTTCTAATCCATGTAAAACAAGGACTCCTAAATCATGCGAAACTCCTTTGAGAATTCGAGTCGCATCCAACACGGGGATGGGAGATGATTTTTGTGAGGGGACCAGAACACGGAGATCGGAATAAAACCAAAACTAAATTTTGGAATACACGCATCATCAACGTATACAAGAATCTTTCCTCTGACGATTCTTGCGAAAGTTTCGATATGATTTCTTCCTTGTCGACATGTCTGCCTTCTTTCTCTCATAAATGCCAAGATGCGGTAACAACACCGGGATGGTATTTCCCTCACTTGTTCCAAAGTCTTGTTCACACTACCTCATCAATGTTAATTGTTACCGCATCTTGGCACTTATTGACTACATCTTTTTATATATTGACTTTTTAACTATTGACTGACTTCTCCAGGAGATAAAAACGGGGAATGATCTTGAGGAATGAAATCCAAGTAATTGTGGGTTGCCTCTTATATGAGGGGAAAAGAAAGTTAACGCTTTACAGATTGTTTTTTTTTTTTTTTAGACAAATCAATATAAATCAGTAGAAACTGACTTAGCATGGGAGGCATCTATTGTATTACAACCATGGAGAATTTGACCGAGAAAATGTGGAGGGACGGATGAGCCACATGAAACCCTTATTTGTTAAATACCTTCCAGACATCTGATCCAAGGTCTGGTCTGTTCCTTCGGTTCCTGTCACAACATTTCAATGCTAAGGTAGCCAACTTTTGGGCAAGCACAACGGGCCAGTCTCCTGCCAAAGGATCCAAGATAGGCTTCAAATGTCCGTCATCCAGGGCGCATTTCACATCATTAGCAAGCAAGAAGGGTGGTCTTCCAGTTAGCAATTGCAGCAATATAATCCCAAACGAGTAAACATCTGACTTCAAGGTAAGCAGTCCCGTTTCAAGGAATTCAGGATCAATGAAGGCCACCGATCCTTTTGGAACTGTTTCATGACACAATGTTCTGCCATCGCTTGGACCTGTACCAGGGAATAACAAACGGCAGATTCCGAAGTCGCTGAGTTTGCTGACTAAGTTCGCATCAAGGAGAATATTGGAGGGTTTCAAATCTCCGTGTACTATACAGTGAGGTTTAACGGAGTGAAGATACTTGAGGACAGAATACAACTCCGTCGCAATACGTATTCGAGTCTGCCATGACAATGGAGGACTATTATCCTTGCAAGTGAGCCTATCTTCCAGACTCCCTCCCGGTAGATATTCATATATTAGTGCAAAAACTTCTGGGCAAGATCCTATGAGTTTCACAAGGTGGGCATGTCTCAGCTGACTCAATACACGAACCTAACATATAACCAATAAATGAGGTGGAATGTCAAACTTTTAGTCTAAATTCACTCCATTCTTAAAGTGCAAATAGTAAAAACTTAAAAATTTAAAGACGAAAAGAAAATGTGAATAAATAAGTATGTCAATTTGTAGTTTCTAAATCTATCAGCTATAAGCACAAACACTTGTAGATTATTATCGTCTATAACAACGAAGCATGACATTGGATAAAGAACATAGGTATAGCTAAATTGCTACAAAATGAATTATTTTTCACTAAAAGAAAAGCTACCTGTAAATGAAAGTTGGATGCATGAAAAGTATGTACCAATAATAACGAAGCAAGCAATGGCAATGATCATATAAAATATATAACTTTCCCAGCTCAATTATTGATCAGACCATGATAAAGAATGCAACCTATCAAGTTCACCAAATTAGAAAGCCAAGCAACTGGTCCAGGTACTAACTTCGAAGTTGTAGGCGTAATGAATAATAAACTAAATAAACTACCGTACTGGTTTTCGGATGAATAACAAACCTCCATTTGGAATTGTGAGATGCCATGTGCATTTTGAGAGCCTAAAACCTTTATAGCAACCTCGGTTTGACGCAAGAGCCCTCTATAAATGTTTCCATATCCTCCTTGTCCAATTTTCTTGGATTCATCAAACTTTTGAGTGGCTTCTTCTAACTCAGAGATTGAAAACTCAGAGAACTGAGGCAGCTGATTAGTTAAGGCGTCCGCTAGTTTTTCTTTCAGCCGTTCAGCTTCTGCCAGTGCATTATCACGTTCCATCTGCAATGTGTTCATCTCATTTTGCAACTTCTCAATTTCAGTCTTGAATGATGTTTCCTGATCTCGGAGCTTTTCCATTAGTTGGTCTCTCTTATTCTTCACCTTTTCAAGTTCTTCCCTCTCTCTCACCAGCGCTTGCTCAAGTTCTTTTCTGTGTGCCATCTCTGCTTGTCCCTGTTGATTGGATTATGCACAAATGGCATGAGACATTAGACCTTTTGAAGTTTTCAGCCTCTATCTCTCTCAAGTTTTACGGCACGCAATATCTTTAGCATTATAGACAAACCTTTCACGTGTTAATATCAACAAGAAAAGTTTGAAAAGAAAAGGTAGAGTTTGCAGTCCACATCTGAGAGTCCAAAAGAAAATGACCATAAATGGGCAAAAAGTTGCAGTAAGTTACCCAGCGAACGGCATCAGTCAAATCTCTTTCTGCCTTCTGACGCCTGTGCGTTTCTTTTTCAGCCTCTGCCCTTAATTGGTTGAGTTGATCATAGATAATATTATCAAAACTTCCATCCTGCTAGGATCCGTTTAGCATTTCAGTTCAAAGCCTTTTTTTGTATTGTTTCACCATTTTATCATTGATCATATTGGTATCAAAATAACCTAAACGGAAAGCTTCTTACGGAAACCCTAAAGTTCAAATATAACTGAAAGTTCATATGCTTCATAATATATGTGTATGTCAGATGAATGAATGTTCTACACATACCACTACACTCAGAGATCCACTAGAGCATCTCGAGATTGTACTTGCACTAGGAACCAATAGTGGACTCTGCGGCAGTAATGAAGATGAGAATTCCCGAGCTGGGCTTCTTGAATAACTCGACGCCGGAGAAGGTGCGTTGGGCTGCAACCCATTCTCATGCGGCTCTTTCCACAGAGACAGAGTTATATCAGACGTTGTTTTGGAAAAGCTGGTTGAGCAGCCTGAAGGACTCCTTGATAAAACGTCTGATTCATCAGAACTCATTTCTACATCAAAGCTGCTCCTATGACACAGAATCTCTCCGGTGCCTGCTGGTGGCGAGTTATCAAAGAAGCTTTTTCCACTGCCATCCCCATTGGGCCTCTCTGCGATAGAATGTGACCTCGACGGGTAGTCATACCAAGTTTCATTGTTGTCCCTATTAGGCCTCACATGAACAGACTGTGATCTCAGGTGGCTTGGTGGTACAGTTTCAGTATCTGCTTTAGCATCCCTAAATTGATATGGCGTTTTTCATAAGTGTACAAATGTAGAAGACAGAATAGATAAAAGGATATTGTAGCAACTTCCGTTTGACAAACCTGGTGAAGATGAGGAGACCCTTACAAATAAATTGTATGCGACAAAAAACAGGTGCTTTTTCCCGCACAGATTTAGCTTTATTGGATGAAATGTCCGACTTTTTTCTGCAATAACAAATGATAGTAGAACAATTCAATCTGTAAGTGAATATAAGCAATCTATTTCAGTCAAGCATCATCTGACATTACATTAATTTTTTATTAGTTTCCAAGGTGCATGGCATTCCTGCCCTTTTGATGAACTCCTTGAATTATTCATTATTAGTTTACTTTTTTTTTGCTATGTATTCTAAAATATGCAATAGGATAATATCCTGTCCCTTATGGTCCGATTAGCCGCCTTCAAGAGACCTAGACTAAACTTTGTACTAGTAAGACATATTACCTATTCAAGTTTTCTTGACAAAAAGAAAGCAATAGTAGATAAAGCATTACAGTGGGAATATAACCGCCTCGCGAACATAAAATTCAAGATTGGACAGAGCAAAAGAAACAGCATGAATTTCTTATTACGTTCATACTTTTTGTAGTTCTTCTCTGATGTTGCTCCCATAACAAGTTTCTTGATCGCATGCTGACAAATGAGTTCTACAATTCCGTCCTCAATACGGTCCCTTTCAATTACCAATCTCTGTGCTCGTACCTAGATTTTGCAAACCACAATTCCAAAATTGATTACAAAACTCAGCAATTATGTTGTCAATCCAACATCTCAATAGAGATTCACTCGATTTGTAAGCTTTGACAAGCTTGGAAGTTTTAAACTACTAGTTTGAAAAAAAAAAAAAGAAAAAAAAAAGCACCGTGCTTTTTTTAGTCATAAGGCTTAACTTGTTAATTTATGCTTCCTTTTATCGAATCTTGACATTGAACCAACTAATTATTGTCAGTAGAAGAAAATTTGTCACGGAAAAAGAAAGTGAATAGAGCACGAATAATCTAACAAAGAAAAATGCGATAGAAAAGAGTTTCATGTCAAAGGCAGAAGAAATTTTACCCCAGTTTGGCGACAGAAAAGAATGTACTCATCTATAAGCTCAAGCATCTTTTGCCTTTCAGTTCCCCTGTGATCCTTCACTATCTCTTCCTTCAGCGAGGTTGCTAAAACTTTAGTGCCCACTGGAACCAAGAATAGACCCAAATACAATCCACTTAGAAAGGGGAGAGAAATATGAAAATTAAGCCAGAAAAAACCAAATTTCTAAGAAGTCATAAAGCAGTTTATAATCATTTGCACAGTTCCTATCAGAACATCCATGTTTTGGGTGTCGTGCATTTGCGCTTCTGTCTTTGTGTTTGTGACGTGAAAACATACATACAAATTAAATGTAGTTGGGACTTACGGAAGGGGATGAACTGTGAAGGTTGATGAACATGAAGGATGCAAATTCTCCTACCGCCAGAGTTCTGTAAAGCCCAACGCAGAATTGCTTTGGCCTCCCGCACCTCTTTTCCCACGGCAACGTATATCGTATCCTCGATCACGGTCCCCAACGGATCCGCCATAGCATCCGTCCTGCTCGCCATTCCCCAAAGTTTAGAAAGCAAATAGATTGCAGGAAGTCACCACAGCTATGGAGAAACGGTAGAAGACTCAATTATGCCAAACCCCCTTCTGAAACACCACCGGACATTTCTTTCCGCTTGGGACCTTGTATGTCAAAAATCACACAGCCTCATTCAGCTTTCTCCCTTTAAAAGTCTTGCCATCTTCTAACTTCTAAAGAAAGTCTAAGAATTCGGTTTTGAGCAATAAATAATTGACGAATAAAAAACGAAGAAGTGGTAAAAGCCTTTGGTTGGTTCTGTGAAGCTTCGGATGTCTGTACCACGGGAGAGCTTATCTGAATTCTTTTTGCGAGTAAAACGATAGCTTGCGTAGACTCATGTGTATTCAACATCATACCACTGTTTCTACAAATAAAATTATGGCGTTCCAAAATAACTAGATTCATTATCTAATTTCCAATTATGTGTAAGTTCAAACATTATTAAAGAAATGAGACATGTCCATTTTTATTACACTATTCTGCTAAATTGTAATTCATTTCAAAATCTTAACTCCTAAAGAATTAAGATTACCCATTTAATAAATATAAGAGATAAAAATTTTAAAAAAGAATTCGTTTGATGACGCAAGAAAAGATGGTAACTTGGTAGTTATTGTCGCCAGGAAAGTTAGGCAAAAAAAAAAACAAAGAAGAAGAGGACCTACCAAAATTCTTATGAATTGAGATGTTTAAACGAGTGTACAATCAAACATTAATTTTGAGATTACTACGAAAGTAATAAATCTTACTTTATTGTTTCATTTCAGATTCTTACCAAGCAATTTTTTAATTCAATAAGTAATGACATTGAGTTAGTTGGGATAGCTCTCCATTTAAAATCCTAATATATAGGTTTGACTATTCGCCTGTTAATTGAAAAACCCACAGCTTTACTTCTAATCTCCGCACGAAAAAAGCTGAAGTCTTGGAATATCTATGGAATATTCTTGAGTACCAAAGACTTAATACCATTCTAAAGTCTACCATCTTATTTTCCAAACACCTAGAAGCTATTGTCTGATTGGCCGAAGAACATTTAAAAGATGAAAATCTAAATAAATATCATGACATCCAAGACGCATAAATTAGACGTCGTGTGTCATCCTAAATTTTTTTCCAAACTGAACGAGTCAAAGCAGAATATCATTTTCTATAATAGTTTTGAAAAATTAGAAAAAAAAATGAATTTTTTTATTAAGATTACTTCAAAACATGTTTACGTTAAAAAGAGAAACGAAAAACCTACGATAAAAGGAAACTTTGTTGAAAAATTCTCCAACCAAGAGACCTCTTGGATAGGAGACGAACGCCCACTTGCTTTTCTGCAAGTTAACCTCCACAAACCCAACCCCCCCCCCCCCCCCCCCCCCCCCCCCCCCTTTTCGCCTACGGATTTTAGATCTTGCAGGTTGATTTTCATGTCCCTGAATACTGTTTTCGAGTATATCACTCCTAAATATTTTGTCATCCAAAATATTTGGTGATTGGATTTCAGTTTTCATTTCAGGTTTATGGATTTTCCTCCGCCAATTGTTTCCCAGTTTGAAGTGACGATGCGTGTGGTTTATGCCCTAGGTTTTCCATTTGAATCATATATTTCTTCTTCGTTTGGCTGCTGAGACGACTTAGAGAGAATCAGGAAAATGGGATTCCCGAGGATTTTTGTAAGGTTGTCATGGGATTCGTTGAAAAATCGTTCAATACAAAATTATCTCAACTTGCAGAGGTTGGAAAACTGGACAGAAAGATGGACTTTTTCGACTATTTTCTTCGGGATTCCTTTGAAACGTGTTTACGCGTTTAGTTCTTTTTCATTTTCGCCCCTGGCGGGGAATAAAGGGATATATATTGACCCTACAAATTCTCCTTTGAAAGGACAAGTGCCATTTAATTTTTCAGGCCAAGGATTTTTTTAAGAAGTAGACAATTTTAGAAGCAAACACAAAAGTTATTTTATAAGTACAAAAATTTTAAAGGCTTAATATATTACCAACAAGCTATTATAATTCCAATAGAAGTCGAAATGTAATCAAGAACTTGATAAGCTCGTCACTTATCGTGCTTGTGATACAACTTAAAGAACTCAAAAGCTTCAGGAATATCAATGTAAGAATATGACAAGTGGACATATTCTTCTTACAATTGAATTCCCCGCCAAGGGCGAAAATGAGGGAATAAATAGTTCTTCTTCTTACAATTTAATTCCCTCCACCAGCATGCATACTGTACCTTGGCAGTAGCGGAATTTTATACCATACAGTATAATAGTTTATGAGGCCCGCAGATTGCCTACATCCCATACGGTTTTTAGTACAAAGAGAAATAATAAAGAAATCAAGTAACTAAGTCCCGAATAAAGTATAAACCAGTAAGAATGAAGTCAAGAGAGCTGATTTAGCAATAAAAAAGAAAGTCAAGGAAGAAGAAACTCTTCCTTTGTCAGTATAAGCTTTTCCTGCATAATAATGTCACGTTACGCAGCACGATTCCTGCCATTAATTATGATTAAGTTTCCCCTGTATTTAATTATAACCCAGAGAAGAAAGGTCAACAGTTTAGGTCCACTGTAAGAGAGAATATCTCAACGAATAGGTTAATAAGATGAACTAAAAGAATACAGACTCCCAAGCGCCAGCAAAGACGTCACCAACTCGAAATCCTAAACAACAGGGAAACATAGAAAAGTATGTGTGAGATAACGTTGCCAGCATCGCTTGTCCGACTTAGGTCCAGAATTTCTTGCCCACCAGATAGCACACACAATAACCGTAAGCGTCAACGTCGCACCAAAGCATTAAAGGGAATTCTCATGGAATTTTCTTACCATCCCCTGGATGATATTCTCTTAGCTTCTAATAGCTTTTGAGAGATTTTTTAATTTTTTTTGGGAAGAATGGGCATTGCAATTTTTATAACCACTAATGAAATATTTATAGCTAAACCTTGTTAATGAAAGTTGACCAATGAACAATCAATGTGCAATATCAAAATTTAACAAGTATTTCAGATATATTTTTTATTACACTAGAGAAGATCGTAATTAAATAAACTCAAAGAAGGTCTAAAAAATATTATATAGTAAAAAGTAAGAACTATGCCACAGAAAGGCAAACCATTCTAGATACCAAAGAACAATAACAAATCAGGTAATTAGGAATGGAACATATACAACAAAGATTGAGGTGGGCTTCCATATTAATTTTCAAGATGGAGTTGGGGATGAAGATGACGATGATGATGAGGCCTCACTTGAAGCATTCATGGATTCAAGTATATTCCAAACATTTGTTT
>CM052358.1:1706104-2048369 GCA_028551475.1 Casuarina equisetifolia | reverse complement strand
TGAATCTACTTTTTATTTTCCACTCAGTACTACATTTCTAAACTATTGGTGATTATAATTATTTGTGAGTTGTTATGCGTGGTTTGATGCAACATGCTATTGTAAGTCCAAAATTTTCTAATTGCTGTGAACTTCACGTCCCATTGTGTTATACTCTCAATCTAGAACTATGATTTTATTTTCTTGCGCCATAGTCATGGCATTAAATCACCCTCTTCTGCCATCGTAATTCGCCTCACCTGAATCACATTTCACTCGTTCAAAGTTCAGATTCTGTTTCAGTTGCTAAATCTCGTTTTCTAGTTTTGTCTTGAACACCCAAGTTGAACATCCTTAATTCCCTTTGTAGACATGATTTTTTGCTTAGATAGTTTCCTGTATCTTTAAACTCTGTTCGTCTTAGTCTTTTCATAAAGTTATATTTGTTATGCAGTCTGTGCTATCTAGGTTGGGATCTGTTATGCAATCCTTTTTAGGGAGATGCCGTATGCCCCTTACCCCTTCTTTTTTGTCTCCTTTCCTCTTTCTCTGTTCATAAAGTAATAGTTGCTTCAACCGGAGAAGAATCAATTTTTATGAAATTTAACTTTCGTTTCCGTAAATATTTTATTTTATTTTTTGGTTGTGTTTTGTACATGCTAAAGGTTGCTTTAAACCAATGTTATAGAGACAAAAGGAATTATCAAGAGAATAATGGGTTGTAGACGTCTATTATCATGGTAGATGACTAAAAAAGTGTTTAGTGGGTTTTTTTTTATTCAGTAAAAGGAAAAAGGAATAAAAAAGTAAGGTTCTTTTGTCAACTAGCAAATCCTTTGTGTTTGTGCAGAGCTGGGTATATGCTTTATCTCATTGAGAGGGCAAAAAAGTGCTTAGATTTTTCAGCCACTGTGTACATTATCCATCTCTTCTTGTGCATAGTATACGGGGGTTGGCCTTCCTCAATAACGTGGTGGGTTCTGAATGCTACTGGAATTGCAGTGATGGCTTTGCTAGGTGAATACCTGTGCATTAGACGTGAACTGCGAGAGATTCCTATTACAAGATTCCGGTCAAGTAAGGACTTCTCTTATCTATATGAGTTATGAAGACAAATGTTCTTTCCAGTTATTTGTTTTCTATCGAAATAGATTTATTTCAATTCTTTTGTTGTTACATAGCTCACTATGTGTTACCTGCTGTACTGCTGATGCTGTTTTATCTCTGTTGGATCTGCATGTAGTTTGTGACTTGTAATACTATTTATGCTTAATACTTGAATTTGTGCTTTGAGTTGTTTCTTTCTAGCTTTATAGTTAGAAAGTACAAAAGCAATGCACAGAATAAGTTTTTGGTTGGTATCTGTGTATTTATTTGATTAATGATAAGAAAAAGTAAAAATTTGACCTCTCTCGTTGAATCTTGTGTCAAATACTTGAGCACCAAAATGGAAGTTAGTTCTTCCACTTTGTTATGCGTAGATCGTCTGAGAGAGCGAGTTGTTATTTATAATCCTCCAAACATGGGTCTATTCCTTATTCCCAGTCACTGTTTGTGACAAGTGATGCCGGTGCTCAAATTTATAAATTTCATTATGGATTAATCCTTCTTTTGAGAGTCAACCTCCGAAAGATAGCGACAGAACTTCATTTGTTCAAATAAACAAGAAAGGAGGGAAAAGTACCAAGTGTCATTATTTCCAGTATATGCAATAATTTTCCTTGTAAAATAAGAAAAATAATTTGAAGGAGATGATGATACTTCACCTTGGAGAGGGAGAAAGAAGTGGCAGGTATCTTATCCATTCTGGATGGATCCTTTGGGAAGTACATAGGCTCGAAGATAATCTTTCTCCCTTCTCTCTTTCTTTCCACCTTCTCCCTGCTCCCACTGGTGCATTTGCAGGTAGGTTCAATAGGGACTGTACTTGGTTGCTGTATGTATACTCTTGCTGTGATTTTTAGTGGTTGCTTTGAGGGGATGCCCAACTCTTCTAGGTGTCCCCTGGTGGTCATTGGATTGGCTGTTGAAGCATCATTTTTTCCGTTCCTTCATTTTTTTTATTGAATTTGGAACTGTTATGGAAGGCATCGTTTTGAGTCTCTTCTTCAAGTTGGTGCTGAGTCTAGACTCTAGCAGTTGTAATCTTGTGTTTACTAGAAATGTCATGGTTTGAGTAGAGTAATTTAATGAATTTAGCTTCAATTGTCTACAAGAATTGCTTGAGGTCTTATTTTAGCCCTTCTCGAATGGCTGCAGTGGATTAATCTAAGACTATTTTGATGCAGATGTTTGAATGGTATGGCAACTAAGCATGCAAGGGTCATTTTCAGTAATGGATTTTTCTTCAATACTTCGGAGTATCTCCTCGTTCCAAGCTCATGAAATACTGTATCTAACAAGTCACAAGAAAAAGCTAGCCTTTTACTGGATTCTTTCCTATGCTGTTGGCAATGACAGAAGATTATGAGGGAAATTTTTGGTGGAATTAAACGATGTGAAGAATGAGAAAGTGAGACTAGGTACGGATTGCAGTCAGGAAATGTATTATGCAAAAACTGTTGGTAGTTTTGGCAAGTGTGATGCTTATTCTGCGTCTGATATAATTCCTGGTTTATTGTAATATACTTAGCTTATTTGGTTCTTATTCTTTTAGATGATCAATTGGATGAGTTTCCAGGCCTGGTAAAAATTGGACAAATCTATATAGTTCTGTCCAGACTCGTTCTATATCCTTATTAAATTGCCCTATCTTCCATAGGATTTCTTCTCTTTTGACCGTTTTTTCTCAATAGTCACTGTGACAGTTCATTAAATAACATAGGATACGTATATATGATTTCTTAAGGCTTCATATTTGTAAACGATGAGAGAAATTTTAATTGATAGAATATTTATTCATAATTTCGACTGTATAACTTGAGCCTCTCAGTATCTAGAGCCATCTTGAATTACCACCCTCTTGCTTGTTACACCTTCAAGGCCAGGCTAAACAACTCTGCCTGGTGGGTATTTGATACTTGTCCCTCGTTCCCTAGCCGTCTTTAAAGCCATGACAAATGGCTGCCATGCCTATCTCTTCGTTGCAGCATTTTGTATTTAGTACGTCAGCTCAGATCTATTTTTTCGAATGTTACATCCTAATAAGAAGCACTGCCGAAATGAATTCGATGAAAAGTGTTGTGGAAATTATGGGAATGAACATTAGTTTTTGCGAATAAAAAGAAAATGTAATATAAAACAAATGCAAGTAAATAGTAGTTTTTACATCCACAAAACAATAATCTAGTATTATGATTTTTTTCTTCCTAGTTAGACGAAGGAACGTGGAGACTAAGTATGGAATCTAAGACTTCTTAGACAAAGGAGGTCTTTTGTCATGGATGGAACTCTCTCTTATGTCAGGAGAGCTTACAAAGATTTTTCATCATTTAAGTAAGTTTGATTATTTTTCTCACTAGAGTGACCTTTTGAGTTACAATTCAAATTAGTGAAAAGTGGTATTACTTTAAGATTATGAAATAGATCTTTATACTCTAATACATATTCTTTGAATCAATATCTCTTAATTAGTTAGCTCAATAGTGGACTAGTATAGATTGATTGTAAAATCTGGAGTTTGACACTCTATATGTATAAGTTGAATGTATGCATTTTAGTATTAAAAAGAAATTGAAAAAAAAAATGGTATCAAAGCAACTATAATTGGTGCCAGCCAAGTCTTTTAGGTGGGTCATGTGGGGGTCCAACCACATTAAGGGTGATGTGAATATAAGTGGGAGAGAATGTCATGGACAAGATTTCCTTTCACATCAACAATCCAAACATAAATTCTTGGTTATATAAACATGTTTTAACTATTTCTTTCATTGGATCAATCCTTTGGGTTGGAATTGAGACTTTTGTGTATAGAAGTAGTTCCATTAACCTACTAGCAAATTGACTATATGGAGTTTTTATATACTGCCAAACTATTAAAGAATTTGTCATTTGTTACTTCTACTATGGGCACCAAATTTTTTAAAACTCATATTTATATATAAAAAGAGAGAAATTTTAGTTGACATAATTATTATTTTGTCTTTACTCCTTGTTTGGATTCAATGCTTTAAGGTAAGGATAAGAGAGAAATTTAAGGCTTGAAGTCATTAAAGAGAAGACCGAAGTGGGTATCATATTCTAAGTTTAGTTATGCACCAAGTTTAACAAATCATGACAAGAATAAGAGGGAATCATGTTGTATTTTAACTTGTAAACAATTTGTCTGGACTTTCAATCAAACTATATTATATTAATGATATCAACTGAACCTTTCCTTTAGAAAATAGAGTGTGCAAAGTATTAAGAGAAAAAAGAATTCAAGGTGCATCATCCGTCAAAACCATAGAATTTATAAAAAAAAGAAATCATAGAACAAATATTGTGAAGAGAATCCTTTAAACTTTTACATTCAATGAACATATGTTGATTGTCCTTTCTTGGATGTATAGATCATCCTTAAACAAACATGGTTATTAAAAGATCCTAAATCTGTTAGTTATATAGTCAAAATTTGAGATAAGATAAAATGATAATTTTGTTAATTAAAGTTTTCCATTGAATTGCTTAGAAGCACGAGACTTTTAAGAATCTTATATGTGCTTTATAGTCTAGTAAGTGGTTGTGACTAAAAAAGAAGAGCGATTTGCCCATTAGGATGTAATTAAGATGGTCAAGAAGACTTGCATGAGAGATCTTACAAAATAAGTATTTTTAGTTTGAATCATCTCAAATGTGTTTTTGATTAATTTGCTTGATTTGCTTTGGATGAGTTATTAATCCTCAGTGTATTAAAATCCCAAAATAACTAATAAGTTGTTATATAGACATAAGGATTGATTTTTCCTTAAATTATATAAAATCATTAATATTTGTAGTGTTTGTTGTGTGTTACTTATTGCAAGATCTGCACAAATCTCCCAACAGGACCGTGGATGGTAACAATGGTTAGTATTCATCAGTTTGGCTTGCATATGTTATAAATTCCTCTGATTTCATCAATATTCATTTTATAGAATGCTTCAACAATTTGAAAAAAAGCTTTCCATACACTAGTAATTGGAATCTTCTCCAGAACTAAACAATGGAACAGCAGATCTTCAACCTCATGAAGAGCAAAAATTTGAACTAATCGTTTCTTGGAGAAGCACAGAGCTTTGACTTTCTCCGTTGAAGGGGCCGAAAAAAAAAAGAAAATGAAAAAAAAAAGGTACAAGTTCCAGTCTCAAAATGTCTCGCCTAAAGTGAAGGAAATCTCTCCGGACTTCTGACTTTAAGAACTCTTCCTAGATTGCCATGGTTTGCTAGTTTATATCATCTCTTCCACTTCCTTCCACTTTCCTATAGAAGCCCTTCAGTATGTTATGGCTGAGGATACCACAAAGAAGAAACTTTAGCCACAGCTTCTGCAACAGAGAGGTAGATTCCACTCAACTTGAAGGAATCCAAGAGTTCTGACTGATCTAGCTTTTCCATCACGGTTCCAACAGGATTTGCCAACACAAGCTGCATAACAAGCAGATGACGAATGAGATCCACCTGATTTTGGAGGAAAGTATTCCCAAATCCGGGGTTGTGAAACTGATATCAGAACTTATCTTACCTTCAGTGATCTTTTCTGGAGCATCTTTCTGATTTCACAGACTGCGTCAATCCCACTTGTGTCTATGGCAGTCACGGCTGAGAAAATAACAAAACCATCAGCCAAATGCACCAGAACACTTTACAAGTACAACCATAATTCACATACGTTAAAATCATGTATGTCTTACATTGTTTATTCACTTTGTATGAAAAAAATGATATTATGGTGAGGGAGTTCGGATAACTGACAGTACCTGTCATGTCTAAAACTACACATTTCAGTGTACTTCCGTTGTGTGCTTTTATCCATTCTTCCTCATCTCGAACCCATCTTAGCACCCTGGAAAAAAGTTAAATTCCCTCTGTCAGAGAAAACCCACAAAGTCAAGGAGATGCTTCTGCTTAGAAGCTACTTGGGAAAAGTTGAGCTCACCTTTCTTGCAGGTAAGTTGAGTTTGCAAAATAGATGGGAGACTCAATAGCAAGAATGAGAAAGGAGGGGATCCTTAAAGCCTCTTTGTACCGGGCAACGCTTTGGTATATTTCAGTACCCTGGATGTTCCCTAAGGCCATGGTGTTTGGCCGGGTTACATGCACGAGAACCTTGAAAACTGAAATCCCAACCTGAATTTTGCAGACAAAATGTTAGTGGTTGATCATAGGTAACAAGGAATATGAAATAAGAGTTGAATGCGGTGAAAAGCTTACAGCAATGGCAAGGCCTAGTGGCACTGATACGAAAAGAACACCAAGGAAGGAGCACAAGCAAGCCATGAAATCAAGTTTGTCGACCTTCCAGAACTTGTATGCAGCCTGGTAGTCGATCAGTCCAATCACCGCCGTCACGATGATGGCCGCTAAGATAACGCTAGGGGTGTAGTAAAACAGTGGCATTAAAAACATCAGAGTCACGAGCACAGCAGAAGCCATGACAACATTTGAAATGGCTGTTTGTGCTCCGGCGTTGTAGTTCACAGCCGACCGAGAAAATGATCCTGAGAGATAAATTAGAAACGCATATGTTGTTAGGAACTGTAGTGGTTATCAATCAAAGACATGTACGTTCTTGTTTTCAAATGGCAGAATGATCTGGAAAGTGCCAAATGAGATGGGTAACAAAAGTACCTGTAGTTACAAAGCATGAAGAGCATGAGCCAGCCATGTTCATCAGACCAACAGCCATCATTTCTTTGTTCCCATCAACTTGGTAGTTTTTCAAAGCAGCAAATGTCCTTCCCACTGCAATTCCTTCCTATAACACACAAAACAGAAGAAATTTGGTAAGAGGAAACATCCCTTGGGGGTCTAGATTTCTTAGTTATAATCTCAAAGAACTTGAAGATTGAAAAAGTGCTAGCCCTCAAAACTTACAGTGAGAGATAAGATCCCCGTCACAATTCCAGTTTTAATAGCAACGGCAAGGTAGGGGCCATGGAAGTACAGCATGTTCAGTGAAGAAGGATTCAGGCCCTTCGGCAGATGGCCAATCTGTCAAAAGAGTTCAAAGAAGAAATAGAAAGGTCAGTGAATTAAAGTTATGGAAATGAAGAACGTCTTAAATCTGTCATTCATTTTTATGTAGAAGCGGAAAGAACTTACAATTTGAATTCCGTGAACCTTAGACTTAAGAAGGAAAACTAGAAGGGTTGACAGAATAACAGATGTAAGAGGGGCTGCAGCTGAGATCCAGAACAGCTTTGGTTTCTTCATGCTCTGTTTTAAGTAGACAAAACATTAGAACATGAAAAACAGAGCACGTTGATGACTAAAGTAAAGACTTGATTTTGCTTTTGTTAAAACAAAGAAAATACTTACGATATGCCTTGTGATCAACATGAAGAAGAGGAAACAAAGACCCAGAACAACGGTTTGCCAGGACCACTGCACATCAAATTGCACCAGTATTAGTGGAAATTGTAGTTCATGATGAAAGTTGGTAAAAGTAAACAATTTTCGGTAGAATTAATATCTTCCAACTTGGGACAAGAAATATTTTAGTATCTCCAGAATCCACCGGCTAATAAAAAGAAGTATATAATAATTCTCCACCAAGAAAGTGGGCACCAAGTCCCTGTAGTAATCATTCTCAGTAGATGATTTTCTCGGGTTTATTAAAAGAAAGAATAGATTTTCTCCTTTTGTGACTGAAAGTCCAAAGTCAATTCTTAAAAAAATTGAAAGAATTAGATCCATACTGCACTGACTACGGACTGGTGTCTTACCTCATCTCTCTGCTTCAAAACAGAGGAGACGACCGGAACAATTTGCATTTTGCTGGTGAAATGGACGATTCCGAGCAATCCTTTAAGCTGTTGCAATGACACGATGACTGCTGCGCCGGCCATGAACCCAACTAGAGTCGCCTTGGAGAGAAAATCAATGACAAAACCTAACCTGTAAACCATCAAAATCAACTAAAAGTTCAGCCACGAAGAGAGACGATTCTTCTCTGTTCTGTACTCTCCACTCTTCTGACAAAGGCTTCACTTTACGCTCACCATTTCCAATATTTTAAAGAAAGAAAAGCAAATCTTGATCATAATCAGAGAGCAAAAGAGCTCAGGATATTCGCAGTTTAATACCTTAAGAAACCAAGAGAAGCCTGAAATACGCCTGCAAAAAGGGTGGCGGTGAAGGCCAACTGCAGATAGAGAGTCGGCTCTGCAGAGGGAGAAACTGCCTCGCTTAGCATTGATCCCATGACCAAAGACGCAATCGAGACAGGACCAACAGCAAGATGTCTAGAACTTCCAAGGAGAGAGTATATCAATGGCGGCACAAAGCTTGAATCTGCATGAAACCCAGTTACATATTACTTCCATCTAAAAGGAGTCGGTCGCATCATTTCTTAAGTAAATAAAATGGTTCTTGATACTCACATAGCCCGACTATCGGAGGCAAATTGGCAAGCTTTGCATAGCTGATGCCCTGCAATATTACAAACTTACTTAGAGGAGTCCTTTTTACCAAGGTGCAATCAGTTAAAAAAGGTCCTTCAAACAGTGTTACGGTGTCTCAAAAGTGAACAGGTCTTTGGGTCTGGAAAAGAACCGTATATTCCATTTCTCTTGGAACTTAAGGTAACAGCAGAAGTTTATTTACTAGGTTACTTCTTTGATTATCTATGATGAAGAGAAGAATTATAGACCAGAATCACGTTCAAAGCCCAGAAAACGCAAAGAAGGTATAATATATTAATGAAAACAGATTTTCTCTGCAAATTAAAAAAAAAAGTCAGGAGGCATATGATCCAAGAGGAATGGAACATATGCAGAAACCCAACACCGAATGCTCTGTCAAAAGGGAAAGAATTGAATAAAACAGGCACTGAAAGAGAGCTTCATTCTTTCTCTCACCTGTGGGATAGCCAGGCTAGCAATGGTGAGACCAGAAATGATGTCGGACCTCAGAAGACGAACATTGTACTCAGAACCCCATTGGAACACAGGAAACAAGTACTGGAGGCCAAGGATCAACTTGTTGACCCATGTCTGATTCTTGAATCTGTAGAGTGGGTCATCCGGGAAGAATATCTCGGAGAGTTTGTGCTTGAGCTTGCAGAGAGTGGTTTGCGGCGGTGGCAAGCAAACTTGGGGCACCGGCGGCGGTGGCATTGCTCCCAAATCCGCCGGGATCGTCAGAGAAGTCTCCGGACAAGCGAAGTGTTCCACTCTGTTGGAATTCATGACCATTTTCTAAGCAAAAAGACCACCAAAGAAGTTGATGGAAACTTCAGATACGGTACTATGACTATGAAAGAAAACTACTCGGGTTTGCTGTGGAAAGAAACAAGACATGGCAATCAATATATAGAGGCAAAACGAAGAGAGAGAAGGGAAGGATGGAATCCAGGTGGCAGTTAATGGGCAGTTGAAAGAGCAAGTAAGTGGCACTTTGGTCATTCGACTTCGTTATAATTAAAATTATTAAATTTTCTCTCTTTCTTTTAGTCCTTTTTATAGATCTTATTATTGTATCGTGGTCCTTAATTTTAATTATCTTTTAGACCATCATTAAATTTTTAATTTTAAGATTACTTATTATGTTTAAATATTTGTCTCTTTATAGGTTCCATCATAGCATCGTTTGTTCCTTTACCACTATCCCAAGACGTAGATGAGCAATTATCTTGATCATGATGATGGGGAGAGATTAATATTAATAATATTAACATTTACTAGGAGAAAAGGAGCTAAAGTGTTAAACTTTTACCAAAATAAGCAATTTAAATTACAATAATTATATTTAGAAAGAATTTAAAGAATGTTGGAATGAATAAACGTGTCATGGGTTGAATCATCGCTTAAAGTGCACAACACTATTGGTGGGTCCAATAAAACACTCTTTGGGATTCCGATTACTCGACCAATAGGAAACTTTTCTCTTTTAGACAATTTTAACCTCTCAGAATGGCAGCAATGTACTGCAGTCATGGTAGGAGCATGAATTTACGTGGGAGTTCCTAGGATCATCAGAACATCCCGGTCCCATGATGTTCCAAGTGTTCTACACGGCTCATTCTCGTTTATTACACGCATAACCTTGCATACCTTGTTATTAGACCCACTACCAATTGAAGTTACATTGCAACCAAAGGTTAAATTTCAAAATCCTAATTAAATCATGTTACGAATTAAAGGGTAAGATGATAATTTTATAGTCAAATCATGATTTTATTAATTAAAATTTTTCTCATTTTGTTCGTATATATGATGTTGAAAAGCCATAAGTATGTACACCATTTGGTAAACCGTCATAATATCCAATTAAAAAAATGTCAAAAGAAAGCTTGTATAACAATTTATTTGGTGTACAAAAACCCTAAAATAGGTTATTGTATAATATTATTCCTTTTTAGAAATTTCTCTGTCACTATCTAAATATAAAGAATATAATAAAATAATTTTATAGATTCTTTTTTCAGTTAAGAAAAAAGATATTTTTATTTACACTGTCTAATCACTTTAAACAAACATTATATTTTACTTTAACAGCCTTAATATACACATCTACCTTTTGAAAATTAAAAATAATGAAATTTATCATCTTTAAGACTAATTTTATGAGTTTAGACTTAAAAAATAACCTAATTTTTCTAGGGATCTTTATAAGGTTAGACATACCTAAATGCCCCATGTGAGAAGAAAGCGTAAGACATCTAAAATACTATAAACGAACAGCAAACATAAAGGTTGGCATGCACGATATAAAGCCATCCAAAAGCTGGAACCGATTCATCTTCCCGGTTGTCTTGGCAGGCATATTGCCTAACAATAGAGGGCAGGACGATGATATTTGCTTGCTTGCAACGTCAGTTTTGGTATCCCAAAGCCAAAGCCTTCACATCCCAGGATTCTGACTCTCCGTTAAACAAAGAGGCCATTAATCAGGACCTCCAAATTAGATGCTGCCTTTCCTCCATTGACAAAGAATCTAGCTAGCCTTTCTTGCCTCGGCTTCATCTTTACTTCTCCTTTTCTCTTCATCTGTTCTTATTTAATCTCCAAAAGATTGTAATTTGGAGTATCAACAACACTCCAAAATCAGGTCAAAAAGATGAGAAGAAAACACACTTTCGATAATGACCCGAAACCCATATCAATTTGGCATGTATGAATACTTAATGAGAGTGAAATAGTATCTCAGCACAAAAGGATTTTGACTCCCACTTTGAATATTACACATGTCCATGAACACTAACTTCTACTCAAAAGAAAGATCCTTGAATAAATTAATCTCGATAGCTATAGGTATTTTATTGAAGGAATTATTGACCTTTTACTATTTACATAGTGAGATCCTTGAATAAGTCACTTTTGGTACCTTTTCTTAACCTTTTCTACAGCTGTATGGCCCTTATATTGGCAGGTAACCATCAAGTCTGTGAGATCACAATCAAGGAGAAAAAGTAGGCAATAGTAATTTGAACTGTTTGGTTAGATATCTTTCAGGGCAATCAATCCCAAAACTGTAGCGAAGTGGTGCAAAGGGACCAACGAACTCTTCTGTAGTGCTTGCTTCGTCAGACGGGACTCACCAACACGGAAAGACTCTCTTTGTCACGACGAGTCTCATGCCGACCTGCCATCGACCATGATGTGAAGCCGTACCAGGAAAATGTGTATTTTATGTGATCCTGGAAGGAAATGGAGGGTTTTAGGCCTACTGGAGTTAGGCATGTTTTCAGATGCATGTCACAGTAGTTCTTCACAGACAACTGGTTCGAAAAGGCAGTCAGAGAATTGATATAACAGGATCCTGCCTAATGATTCAATCTAAGCAGCCATCCTTTTCATAACAACTTGGAGAATTTCATGATTCTAGTACTCAAGTTGCTAGGGGATGTTGCTAAAGGTTGTTTTGTAAAACTTGTCTCTCATAGTTCAAGGCATGTTGTATTCGTCGAAAATGTAGTGATTTCTTCCCTCTTGGCTAGTAGGGTAGGTAGAAAGTTTACTATAGGGTCCAATATGTTTTTTTTTTTTTTTAACATGTAGTTGAATGGCAGAAAATTTACTCAACTTTTGTTTTGTTTAGAACAGTGTGATAAAAAGTCTTATATTGTTTGATCATATTTGATAATATGGTTTTATACAAAGAAAATACCATATATTTTTTAGTTGACTTTTGAGTAAAAATAAGTTTTTTAAAATGTTTAATATTGACTTGAGCATGATTTTACAAGTGAAAGGTAGAAAGTTTGCTTGAGAAAATTTGTATTTGCTGCTCATATAGGAAAAAAAAAAACAAAATAAAGGTGTTAAATGGCATATTTAATGAAGATCGCCAATGTCTTAATTTGGAAAAGATTTTCAAAATAAAACTTAGTAAAAAATTGAAGTACCACCAACATAATTAGGAACAGAGCTAAGACAATCATTCAAAGTTAACAATAGAAAAAAATATATTCTTTCTCCTTAAGCGTGGTAGTGTACCACATCTTTGAATGGTATTCATTGAATGTATAATATGAGACAAAACATAACTTTGAGTGATACGATAATGAATTGTGTTTATTTGTAGTAGAAAGGCATGGTTCACTTATATTATAAAGGCATAATATATAGCAACAACTAAAGCTATCAAGTAGATGATTTGCTTGCATATTTTTTTGCAGAAGGAATTCCACGATACTCTTTTACATTCTTCTACTCAAATTACGTTGTATATCAGGCTTCAATGCTTAAATAAAGGATATAAAATGGTAGATATTATTCGTTCTCAATTGACAAGGTTAAAAGTGAGTTGACGTGTTAACTAAGAGTAACCAGGGGAAACTAAAGTTCGACAAGTTGAGAACAAACAAGAAAAGTTCTCATATGGGGATCCTTGTGCGATTGGCTCAAGCAAAGTTGTCACCTTTTTAAAGATAAGAACAATTTTTTACCAGTTTCGCTCACCACTCTAAAGAAATGTTCTTATCAAGTAGAACAACAAGTGCCTTTGCAAATTTAGTGTAGCACCGAAAGTTCTTAAAAGTAGACTTAATAAAGGAAACTTGTGATAAGAAGAATATAAAGAAACAATGTAAAACCTTGTAAGTGATACAATAAGCTTGGACGAACCAAATTAAATTTTAATACAATACTAACTATATTGATAAAAGTTCTTGTATTAAAAAAGTTTACTCATTCTCTTAAAATTAGTTGTAAGGGAAAAAAAAAAGACATCCCACATATAAATATTATATCAAACAAATATCCTAATCATATAAATATCCATTTGTATTGTTTTGAACATCATATAATTCTTGAATCATTTTTTTGTTTAGAACTATCATTAACATCACCACATATAAAGCATATACTAGACAATGATATTCATCCCTGGTCTTCAATACCTATTAAAATCTTTTTTGTCTTAATATTCTCACATATAAAGAATACACTGAACAAAGATATTGACAACATGTAATACTCATTCGATATGTTCTTGAGATGTTACAATTATTCAGATTTATCATCTCTTAAACCCAATTGTTGAAAAAGAAAGAGATGCCCCCTCCATATGGAGAGTGATATACCCAACAAGGACATCAACAACATGATATGCTCATCTGTACTGTTTTTAGCATCGTATAATCCTTGACATTTTGTCATTGGTTCTTACAGGAACGTGCTACGACGCTGTAATAGATGGTTGCTGGCGATCTAATTGCTCCTGCATCAGCTTGCATTACCAACAAAAAGCAGAAAGGCTCCGACACGCTGTTCGAATCTAACCTTCTAAAGAACAAAATGTCCTCGAGTCAAAAGTTTCAGCCTGTCGATTGTTCTGGCACTCGTGCTGGGTCAAAACGATGTCACGAACCACCAATTGAACGTCGCATCAGTCGCGTTTCGCTACGTAGCATCAAGAACCACTAAAAGAAGGTTGATTCGCTTGAACTTTGCCTGATTGGCTGCAGAAGTTGGACATATACGCGGCGAGTGGTCGAAGCATAAGATTTCTACATCCCAAAATGGTCTCAAAGGGCCACCGCAAAATTTTGTACGCGGCGGATTTTTGGCACCCACGATCGATGGACCTGATTCAATCTTTAAAGTCTCCTCCACCTTTAAGCTTCCAGCTCCACGAGAGGAAAATGTTCTTTATGTACGAGGGAAAATGATCACTATGACTGGCAGGAATCTGTTCCCTTTGAGGACAAAGCAAAGCAGAAAGCTAAATATAATATATTCAGATACTTCAATGGCATTTGACAGGTCGAGGAAAGGTGTTAGGAGCTTGAAGAAAAGGCAAAAGAGCCTGCAAATATCAATGGGTTTGAGGCTTGCCCTCCCAGGTGGCAAATTAAAGGTAAAAGCTGCGATATTGCATAAGGAACACCATTGTTTGGAAGAGATTCCAATATTGTACGTAACTCCAACCAATTAATGAAGAGCCCTCCTTAGATCCCACAATAATCAGCCTTGCCAAAATCATAGAAGTTTCAATCTTTATGTCATGCCTACTTAGGTCAATGTTTGCCTGACGTTCAAATTATATTTCTTAGGGAAAAGGAAGCAACTTCAATGAGATAAGTTCTTTCCTATTGGTTTTTTTTTTTTGTATGTTAAAAAAGCTCATCTTTTTTTTTTTAAAAAAAATCAACGGTTAAGAAAGATAAACATCTTTACTATAAAAGCTAATTTTAAAGGAAGAATTTGACCTTTTAACAATTACATATACAAAATATCAAATTAAGATATTAACTATAATTAAAAAAAATTCTTGGTTTAGGTAGAGGAGATCGAGTGATTCAAAGTCAGGATTTTAAGGTTTTCCATTAATAATTTTGCCACCAAACTATTGGTCGATATTCACAATCAGAGTTCTTCCCCCTTGCTCTTCACTCTTCCACTATTTTCTTATATTTATATATATATATTAATGTTTTGAATGCATAATCCAGTACCAATGCACCACCACTTTCATCCATGCACCGTCCGTCCACCTTCACCGGGGTATACTCCACACTCGCACTTTCCCTCCTCCGTACATGCAGCGATGTGCTGCTCCGGTGTGTAATTCACGTAACCTCCCTTTTTTTCTTCTGACCCAGTAGATTCAATCCACTTTTCTCCATTTTTTTCTTTCTTCTGCCTTCTTATCTCCAATAGCCGGATCCTTTCGTGGGCTGTGGACACCGTCAAATCCACGCTCGATGTTTCCTGAAAGCCAACTATCTATCACCTTTCTGACCGAGTATCGGAGTGGAAATCCCTACCGAATTTGTTTAGTCGTTTTCAGTCCGATCTACCACAGTGACTTCTTAGTCTTCTTAAGACCAGTTCAAGAACCATAGAGTATCACATTTTACCCAATAAAAAAGGAGTTAGTTCTAGTTCCTTCTGTTTTTTCTAAGATATTGATTGCTCCAACTTGCATGCACGTTGCGTGGTTCTCTCCATTCTGCAATTGGAAAAATTGAAGGCTCTGGTTGAAGATGGAAGTGGAAGTGGAAGTGGAAGTGACCATGACTTCAGAAGTCCAGTGGCGAAGATGAAAAAGGCAACGAATGACAGAAACACGTCGAAGTACGCAATAGAAATGACATCATTACGCGTTCCCACCATGAACATTGCTTGCAAGACGAAGCAGCGTGGTTTTCGGGAATGGTAGAATCACTGTTGCTTTGCTGCATGAAGCAAAAAGCCGATGGGCACGTTAGATCCTCCTAAGCGAACCAGTCCGCTTGAACCAGAAGAGAAGGAAAGCCGGCCAAATTCTATTCAATGACCCAAGTCAATACCAGTCTTCCAAAGAGGAACTGTTTTGAACGTAGGGATTGGTTGAAGAAGAAAATTGAGTCTTTCAAATATGACAACAACGTAGAGATTCAACTGTGATGATTATATCCCTATTATTTGACTTCATCATTTTATTTTTATGATTATTATATTCTTAAAAATAAGTTCACAGTTTATCTTAAAATTTAGTTATTTGAATATTATCTAAAAATTATATATTTTTAATATAGGACTCTTATTTTCATTATTCTCTTACAAATTAATCACACTTTGAGCTCAAGATTGAATAGAGTAGAATCAATAGTCTTCACACAACAAACATATTTTTAAAATTAAAAGTTGAGTGCAAGTGACATTTGATCAACCAAAATTTTAATATTATATAAAATTAATCTTATTGTTAAATTTCAAAAGTTACTTTTGAATATATATAATACTTATTTTATTTTTTATAAATGACTTTAAGAGAAAAAGCTGACCATTTCTTAATAATGGACAGGATTATCCTAAGAATATACCATTCGAATCGGATTTTCAAACAATATTCCCGTGGGGTTTCTTGTGCTTTCCACTTTTAATCATTCTTGAACTTGACTAGCTTCCATGGCCAACGTACTTGGTGCTCCACTGGAGTCAACTACAGGATCTTGATATGTTATGAACGATTCTGGGCGTTTTCCGACCACAAATTGATAGTGGTCGGCGCACTGAATACCACCGAAACATGGTTCACACCCTACGATAGGTCTTCTGCAGACAGCCACGATGTTCCGCGCAACTGTTTATCATGCTTTGATTCCATCATCAAGAATTAATTAAGTGATTCCCGTAAATGATTTGAGGTAAAGAACGCTTGATTCCAAGAACGAGGTTACTCTATTAAAATGTCCAAATTAAGGAAAATAATGCTTGTTTAGAATTTTAAATATATTCTACAGTATCAATTTCACGTAGTAAAGAATGCTTCTTTTTTTTTTTTTTAAAAAAAATCATACACCTAAGAGAAGAAGAAGTGTTAAACCCAACCTATTTGCTTTTGCTTGGCAGGTCATGAGCCCTTTGATTTACCATTGAACTAAGAAAAAGTTGACTAAAGAATGTTTGATTATTTTTTTTAATACATTTACCTAAAACCACATATTTAGGTGTTAAACTTAGGACTAAAAAGTTTCAAATAGTACTTATTTTCGCTTAAGTCATGCACTTGTTTACAAGAATGCTTGATTGATTGCCGCATTTTTACCTTCCTTCAATCCTTTTTGTTCTCTCTCACAAAAAAACACATTTGAAGGCATATTGAAAAGCTAACAAAGTACTTAAATTATTAAAAGCAAAAAAGGAAACGCAATTGGAAATATATTGGGAATACAAGCTTTATTGTTTTTGGTTTTGGGGATGAAACGTGCCCTTGGAACAATTTTATCTTTGTTTTTGTTTAATGATTGCACGCCCGGCCATCTTTCATCAACTTTTTATCTTTTCACTTTTTCACTTTTGAGAATATCCAACCTATAATTCCTTGTTTTAATATTAAAAACATGGAAGCCGTAATGATTATCCCCAGGATATGCTTCCATCGGTGTTTACTTGGGTACGCTTTCATCTAGTGTTTGCTCAGATGGGAGAGATGAGTTTCGGTAGGATTACGATCAAGAAGTGGGATAAGAGTCAATAGAGTCAATCAGAACTGATGTTGAAGGATAGTTAGTTAATAATATAATAACATGTCGATGTGGGTAATTTACTTATGAATAAGCCAACAGTTGTAAATGTTCAAGAATTTAATAGTCTTTTCAGCAAAGTATGCAGTTGTCCTACAATTGAACTTAGAAATTTGAAAATTGTATCATTATTACTCAAGTATGGATTGAATAAATGATGAAAACACACTTAAATATAATAAATTTAAGAAGTTCATATTAATACAATGTTTTACATCCCTTACAAATACTTTTCATTGATTTTAGCACAATTTTCATACTCATTAAACGGGTTATATTTTGTGAGATTTTTTTTTAATCACCCATAGGGCACTTAGGCTCTTACAACCAACCTTGTAGGGACTGTTTAAATCTTCAACTATTTAGTATTTACATTCTTTTTTTTTAAAGAAATTTAAATATAACAATTATAACTATGCCTCTGTTTACATTAAGATATTTATAGTCATATACTTAACATAATTATTCCACCTAATCCTAACATTTAATATGAAAAAACATTTTAATAGTCATATAAAGAATTCCCAATTTCGTACTGCTTATAAGATTTCTTTTAAGGCCTTCCAATGACACGATTTCCAGCAATGGGTTGCTTCAAATATGGTTTGAAGACAATATTAAAAATGACAAATCAAAACCACGGCTTGGGGAGTTGACAAGATTGGCATTTATCAGAAAAACGCTGGTTTAATCATACCAGAATTGACTTTGCCTTTGGGATAACGTTCTTAGGTGCTGCACTGATGTCAACCTAGTTGATCTCGATATGTTTGAAACCCTTATTCACGTTTTCTACCACAAAAATGTAGTGGCGGGGGCACTCAAACCATGAAATCTTCATTCAAAGCTTATGATTTGTTTTCTGCGATTACATACCACGTTAAAATCCGAAATTCAAAGACTAATCTTTTGGTCTTATCAACCCACGTGATTGTATTGGAGGATGCACATAATTGTGGATGATGTGATTACACGTTCATATGTCTTCTAAGAATGTCATTATTTGAGACTAGACAATCGGCAAAGTCAAGTAGGCCTCGATTAAAAAGAGAAACATATCGTTCCTATTTTGAAGAACGATGGTTTGCCTAGACTTCTCGTGGCACATCGGCCCAATTTCTTGTAATGCAGCCCAAAAGTGGACGTCAGAAGGAAGAATCCAGCCTTTCCACCACAGACCACATCTCACGCTCGCAGAAACTGTGCTGTTTTTCGGATTTGTAATTATTTATATATTTGTTTAACTTGTATATTCTGCACTGCCCTCGTGGACATTGTTACCTTACTGATTGGTTTGATTGATAGTTGTTTAAGGCATCTTGATACTTTATTTGTTATCTGTACCACTTGGATTGCAATGTTGACGTGATTAATAACAGAACATTAATCTATACAAAACAGTGCACTGAGTCAAAAACATAACTAGACTATTTAGAAGACCTAATTCTTCTAGTATTATCTGCAACCAATAGTCATTTGAAAATGAACATTTATCCAACCAAAGACAATAGATAGAACCAAAATCAAACTGAAATAGATAACAAGTGGCATTATATTAAATAGTCTACAAACATGTCTAATGTAAAATTAGCATTAGAGTAAGTCCTTTGCCATTCTTGAAGGGAGAAAAGTCGAGGATTAGTTACCTCAGTGCCATCAACGGTGTCTTTGCCCGTGGAGGAGACGTTTCACCAGTAAGAAAGCCAAGCATCTGTTGAGTTTGAAAAAGACACTTCACTTGTGTCACCCACGGGATATAGTTGGTGTCATGGTTTGCTTTGTCTACTGAATGCTGCTGTTCTTCAGGCCCCGTCAAACTAGGAAATGGTACGAGACCTAGTTTGTTTCTGAGAGCTAGAAAACTGGACTTGCACAGGGGCTTTGTAAAAATATCTGCAACCTGTTGAGTGGTGGGAACATATACAAAGAAAGAGGAATATGTTTGAACGTTATGCAAGCCAACGTAATTAGGCATGCCAAAGGTCATTTTACAGTAATACATAATTGAAAAAATAAATCCTTTAAAAATTGAATAATTTCTTAAGAACACCAAACCTAGAATGCCAGAAAAGACAATTGAATTGCTCGAGGAAAATGTTTACAAGTTCCATCTAATTTATAGATTGGAACATATGAGACAATAAAGGAAATACAAAATCTGATCTAAATGAAATGGATTCACGTGGGATAGTGAATCGAGGATTTAACCTAAATTGGAGAGGCTTTGGAAAGAATTGGAAATCTTTCCCAAATTTGGTCTTGATTGGAAGCGCCGGTTGGTGATATTTCCTTCTTGATGTGGAGATGAAGATTTGCGAATCATCGGATGAGAATGGAAGGTTTTCGGGTGCCGGAATTCCGACCATGTTCTTGCAGAGGCGGTCAGTGTGTTTGGTGAGGCAGATGGCTCTCGTGGTTTGCGATGAGAAGGGCAGACGAGGCGGGAGTTGGTGAGTGTGCTTGCCACGTCGTTTAATGATGCTGACGTGGACATGGTGAGGTGGACTGCTGACATGGCATTTAATAACATGTATATATCGTTTTATCCCCTTCAACTTTTTCCACTCCTCTATGCCTAACTACAAGCGCTCCTGTGCCTAACTACAGGTAGTCATCACTCTTCCCTGCGCACAGTCCCTTACACCACCCAATGCATGGTAGGCACGTAACATAATGCAACAACGAAGCGCAACACTAAAAGCAGCTCTATTCCCGCTATGGCAGAATGCAATCAAGGCGCTTTGGTGTAGATTCCAGCATGTTTCGTCTGTCCATTTCTCCTGAATTTTGGAGATTACAGGCGTTATTTGATCTAAGAAGGCGGCAGCCACGGTGTCACTTCCAGCTTGCAACTGCGATGATTTTCCAAGCTGGCACTTTTGCCTTTGTTTCTTATGGTGAGAAATCAACTTCTCTCCTTCACAGCACGAGTGACAAACCAGAATGGCTCATTGGTCCAGGTCCAGGCAGATGGCCGGCACCTTCTTTAATTCAATCTCATATTCTACATAGTCTTGATTATTTGCTTTAGTAAGAGTTACATTCATCCCATTCGTTCATTGAGAGAAGCACCTAAAGCCGGCAAAAACAAACTAATACAAATAGAAGTGCCAAGATTTATTGGGCTAACCGATGATAACCGTGCATATTTGGAAGAAGCTTTGTTGTCATTGAAAGAACTGCTTATTAAGAACATTGAGAGAAGTATCTTAGGTTGCCTAAATTTCGGTTAACAATTATCTTTAAAATGAAACACACATTCCTACTTACAAGCTAATTTTAAGGAAAAAAATAAGTTATGAGTTTCCATGATGAATTCCTGTGTACCTTTTGTGCTCCATTTGCCTTCGCTTGTATCTTTTAGTTCTGTTTTCTACTCAAAATGAAGACATTATATTGTGGTTCACATTATGTTCTTTTGACATTGTGGTGGATTTGTGCTGCAAGTCTTATGATTCTGTCCTTCCCCGTTTCATGGCGATTTAACAACGAGGCCTTTCTATTTTTATTAGTAGTCGACTCGGCTGCCGTCGAGATTACAGTCTAGAGCTTCTTCGCCATCTCTCCAACGTTAGCATCCTCCATTACTTAATGCCTACGTACTCGAGATGCCTTGTATTATCTGAGGATTGCCGTCCCACATTACAACTATTTGGTTGTCCTGCTTAACACCTTCTGACATTGTTCAAGATTCTTGACAGCCTCTTTTTTGTTTTTTCAAGTAAATTACTTCTTGAAACGGCTCGGATGGCATTTTCTCTATTCTTTTTTGTTTCAACACGGCCAGCAACCGTCTTAAAGCACCACGGTTGGGAGGCAGAGCAAGCAAACTTGGGTCGACAAGAAGAAAGAAGTAGAGAAAACTCAAGAGTGATTGAAGATGGAGAAGATAGAGCACACCACTGTAAGCACAAATGGCATAAATATGCACGTTGCTTCGATAGGGGTGGGTCCAGTGGTCCTCTTCCTCCATGGATTCCCTGAACTCTGGTACTCCTGGCGCCACCAGCTTCTCTACCTCTCCTCCCTCGGCTACCGCTGCATCGCCCCAGACCTCCGTGGATATGGTGACACCGATGCCCCGCCCTCTGCAGCCTCATACACGGCCTTTCACATCGTTGGCGACCTTGTCGGCCTGCTTGACCATCTGCAAATCGAGCAGGTCTTCATGGTCGGCCATGACTGGGGAGCTATCATAGCCTGGTACTTCTGCTGGTTCAGGCCGGACAGAATCAAAGCCCTTGTCAACTTGAGCGTGCCGTTTTTACCCAGGAATCCGAATATTAATTTGGTCGATGGCTTCAGGGCTTTATGTGGTGACGATTATTATTTTTGCAGGTTTCAGGTAGATTTATTTCGTTAATCATATATTCTCCCCGTTGGAAACTTTTTCTCTTTGCCTCAGCCATGGTTTTCTTCCTCAATTCGCTGCATTCGCCGCAGGAAGCGGGAGAGACGGAAAAAGATTTTGCTTCCGTCGATACTCCAACACTACTGAAGAAGATCTTTACAATGTATACTCCAAAACCCCTATGCATACCTAAAGAAGGAGTTAGAGGACTGCCAACTCCGGAAACCTTGCCGTCTTGGTTGTCAGAGGAAGATATTAATCATTATGCCAGTAAATTTGACGAGACAGGCTTTACCGGAGGATTGAACTACTATCGAGCTTGCAACCTGTAGGTTCATCATGCTTCTTTTAGCTGATTTTAGGATGCGTACGATTCAAACCTGGCTATCCCAATAACGCATTTTTTAAGCTTTTATTTGTGTTCATTCTCATCTTGCAGAACCTGGGAGCTCACAGCACCATGGACTGGATTACAAGTTCAAGTGCCGGTGAAGTACATTGTCGGCGACCTGGACCTCGTCTACCAGATTCCAGGTATCAAGGAATATATAAACGACGGCGCCTTCAAGAAAGACGTGCCAAATTTGCAGGACATAGTTGTGATGGAAGGAGTGAAGCACTTCATCAACCAAGAAAAGCCTGAGGAAATCAACTCACATATATATGAGTTTATCAAGAAGTTTTAGCTGTCAGAATTCCTTTATGTTTCGATGTTTGTTTGATCAGGCCTCCCATCAGACTTTCTGAATAAGTGAATAAAAGAGGGCTTGTCGTGATGGGGGGAACTCTAAGCTCTTGTTTCTGTAATTTCTGCTTCCAAGTTCAGACTTTCAATACAAGTCCCGGATAAGTTACTTGTGAAATTGGATTATAAAGCGTAGGAGACAACGAATGTGACAACGCGTTAAGCCGTGGGATACGTTACCTGTGAAAATGGCTAAAAGGGTGCAATTAATATGTAGCCTAGAAATCCCCGATGATAGCGATGGTAGCTGAGAAACAACAAACCAAGGTTGGCTTCGACAGAGCCAAACCATATTTGAAAGAAAGCTTTGTTGTCATCGAAGTAGCAGCTTATTAAGAAAAATGTCATAGGTACCTTATATTGTTCAAATTTTAATTAAAAATTGGGTATAACTGGATAAAGAAATTTTTTTGGATGTGCTGGTTGAAAACACCCAATGGCCAAAAAGGAATGAAGGCTCGCATGGGAGAAACTTTAAATAGAAAACGTTGTCGCTTTAAGCTGAAATGGGAGAATCGGTCACATACGTGCATTAAAAAAAAAAAAAGAAAACTCAAATCAACTCCTAGTTAGCTTACTGTTCAATTAGCTGGCTAAGTGATTAACTTAAGATTTAAGTCTTAAGTTTGATATCTCATATTAAGTGTTCAATCTCATTTTATTTGTCTTTAAAAAAAAAAAGAGAATGATATAAAAATATAAGAATACATTTTTATGAAAGATTTAATTAAAAAAGAAGTAATCAACCCAAAGTGAAAGTGGTTGACTTTGAGTCACATAGCTTGAGCTTACCTTCAATAGACCAGAGTGGCATCCATCATTTTAAAGGAAATTATATTGAAGGAGATACAAGGAAAGTAGGCACTTCCACTCGCCACCCTTGTCTGGCGGGTGGGTGGGGTTGCGAATTTTTCCTAGTTTTGTTTTTAAAAGGGAATAGTATTGTAACATTCTCATATCATCTTTTTTACTTGTTTAAAAGGTGTTCTCGGAATTTTAAAGTTCTTGTAAACATAGTTATTAGAGTTATGGTGTTAAAAAACTATACTTAAAACACAAAAAAAAAAATGACATATACGGGGGTTTTTAGCCAAATTGGAAGAGGAGACCATCTCTAAAACTCCACCATTCTTCTTATGGAGATTGTATCGGTGAATATATCTCAACGAGAAATCCTATTAAGAAGAAGACCGTGGGGTATTCCAACTTAAAAAAAAGGATGAAATGTTACCTAGTTGATCATCGTCATGGAGAATGGAGAAATTACACATTGGAAAGTTTATTTAAAAAATAATAATTTGTAAGAAAATAAAATTATAAATTAACATATTGATAAAGCATTGACATGCATTAGTTTAGTCAAAGCCCAAGCAGCCTAAGATAAAAGAGTAATTAGTCTTAAAAGCTGTACTATTTTGCCAACCATCCCGAAAAAACCTTAGCAAGAAGAATTTAACAGTAAAAAGAACTGAAATCTCCTTTCTCAGAAACCAACCCAGAAGCAAAAGCTAAAAGAGAATGACTTCTTTTTATAAGAGGAATACCTACAATGATGTGTCTTCACTCAAAAACATAGTAGGTTTTTTGACATCCAATATACAGAGGCATGTAAAAGGAGAGTTAAGAGGTGAAGCTTATTTACACTTCTCTAATAACAAGCCCAATTAACATTTTAGGAGTAGTTAAATAAATTTATATTTCTGTGAACTTATATGTACAGGAAAGCTTATTCCACATGAAATCTGTTCGGCCCGTGCTCTTGAAAAGCAGCGCCGCCCAATTTCTCGTAATGCAGCTCGAAAGTCAATGCTTTTGCAATCTAATTGTGAATTTACATTTTGCAATCAAGCCAATGTTTGATTGATATTCGCTCAAGGCATCTTGATCCTATTATTTGTAATCTGTATTACCTGTATTGCAGTGTTTTAAGGAGA
The DNA here is from genome assembly GCA_028551475.1 of Casuarina equisetifolia. Taxonomy (NCBI): domain Eukaryota; kingdom Viridiplantae; phylum Streptophyta; class Magnoliopsida; order Fagales; family Casuarinaceae; genus Casuarina; species Casuarina equisetifolia. Next base: position 2,023,785 of record CM052358.1, on the reverse strand, counting down.
TTAATAACAGATCATCAATCAAACAGCATCTATTAACATCTATCCAATCAAAGACAACAGAATGAACCAAAATCAAACTAAAATAGGTAGCAAATGGCATCACTATAGCATCATATTAAGCACGTTTACAAACATATCTGATGTAAAAGTAGCATTGCACTAGTCCCCCGCCGTCCTAGAACTCAATCTGCTGCATTAAGTAAAAGAAGGCTCTCCACATAAGTATTCAAATGCACCGATAAGGCATTAATGTGAAGATCCACTGTTCTTTGGCTACTAAGTTCGTAAAAAACTAACCTTCCACTTACGTTTACTAGAAGTACACCATTCCTTACAAAGCCTCCCACCTCATGCAATCCTCCACCAATGCCGCCGATGTCATCATTGTTAATATCATACAATTTGATCCAGGATTCCACTACTCCATATTCCTTCATCACCCACACGGAGAGACTCTCCTCTCCCCGCCACCATTCACAAGACGGGACAAGTGCAAGAGACCCGCCAAGTAACGAAACTCTCATGTTAAAGCGGCTTTTTAAACTCGTCGGCGCGGCAATTTCATGAAAGGTCTCATCTTCCATACTAAACAACATGATTACATTTCGAAACAAATCTTGCTGTGGCAGAGAATGTGCTAACCAGTGAACTGCCCCGTTTAAAAAAACCGACGAAAATGTCTCAACGGCATAGCGGGGACCGGGAACCATGACAGATCGCCAAGTGCGGGTACTATGCGTATAAATCTCAACCAAAGGAGGATTGATTTGAACACCATCAAGATACACAAGCCTTACCAATTTGTAATCATCGGTCCTGGCGTCATATCCAAATCCTAGGGATTGATTAAGTGGTTCAGGCAAATTCGGTGAAATGGTAGGGTTCGGAAGGAATATAGATTTGTTAATTGAAGGGTTCCAGAGAACAAATGACAAGAGATCCTCACGGAGAATATTATTAGCAAAACAAACCAGGCCATTAGAGGAACCAATTACGACCGAGGATCCGCGAAGGTGCTTGCAAGGCAACTCTGTGAAATGCCAAGGGTACGCAAAGAAGTCCTCTTTGTTTTCTATCTCTTGAACGAGGGAGAGCGGGAACGGATCTTCGGAAGAATGAAGCGTGAAACGAGGTTTCTTGAGGCGGAAATCGAAATGGTAGAAGAGAAGGGAAGGCGAGTGTTGGGGGTTGGAAAGAGAACGACTGAGTTGGGTGGCGATGAAGTGGGGGCTGGAGATAAGAGAACACCACCCCTTGGAAACACACCTGAATCTAATTAGAGACTTCACTGGTAGCCGGGAGAGGATTTCGATGGTTACCTCGTCTGGGAGGAAGCCGGCCATCGTCTTTGACTACGATCAGCATCGAGACGAGCTACCCGCTTCACAACAAAGTACCCTTACCCATTCTTCGTATAGCTCGCCTTTTTATAATGCACCGGATCATTCAGCTGACACAGCAACTGAGTTATTGCCAGATCAGCCACCACCTCACACTAACAGAATGTACACTCAGCAGCCTCAGCGGTCAGGTTCTAGAAGGAATCTATCACCTTTCTGTTATGTAAACGTCCCTATATTCTCGCAACTCTGTTAGAATATGGTTAGGTGTAATATTACCTCCTTATCCCTTTTGTATGTCATGTAAATGACCCAAAAGGGTCCTGTATCTATTATAGAGAAATAGAGAGTCAACGCAAGGCGTTCCAGGACCCTACTCATATAACAAAAATATAAGATGTTAAAAATGTGATAATAATAACATTTTGCATTATGCACATGCTTTTTGCGCAAAACAGATGAGAACATGAGAAAAATAAAGGAAACATACTTATTTTGGATGGTAATGTTCTCAACTTGGTTAACAAATGTTAGGAAGAAATTAAATATTTCAAATTTATGTATTCTAAAATAAATTGGGAGACCTACTAGTGTTGCAAGTAGATTTGTGGGGGGAGTTTTTATTAGAAACGTGTCTTCATCAAGATAGGTTCTAAGAGAGGGAGATTCAACTATTAGATGTTAAAAATATAATATACAAACTCTAAAGCAGCTAATTGTTGTGATTATTCAAAGGTTTGTGTTAGATCCTCCTTGCACCAACAATGTTTATCCAACCAAAGACAACAAAGTGAACCAAAATCAAATTGAAATAGGTAACAAGTGACATCTAAGACACAAATAATTCTACTTTAAGTCAAACGTCTAATGTAAAAATAGCATTACAATAAATCCTCTCCAGTCTTGAAACTCAATCTGCTACATCAAGTAAAACAAGGCTTTCCGTATAAGTATCAAAATAAAGTGACATGGCTTGGACCCAAGTGTGAAGATCCATTGTTCTTTGGCTACTCGGTTCGTGAAAAAGTAACCTTGCGTACCTGGTCACTAGAAGTACACCATTCGCTCCAAAGCCTACCACCCTATGTAATCCTTCATCAATTCTAATATCGTACAGTTTGATCCAGGATTCCACTACTCCATACTCCTTCATCACCCACACGGAAACACACTTAACTTCATTAAATTGATTAGACGGGACAAGTGCAAGAGACCCGTCAAGCACCGAAACTGCCATGTCCAAGGGATGGCCTTCTAAACTCTTCGGCACAGCAATTTCATAAAAGGCCTCATTCTCCATGTCAAACGACACTATTACATTCCGAAACAAACCTTGCTGTGGCGGTGTGTGCGCTAACCAATGGACTGCCCCATTAAAGAAAACCGAAAAGTACAAATAGATGATATAGGTTGGACCAGGAACCATCACAGGGCGCCATGCACGGGAACTAAGAGTGTAGATCTCAACCAAGGGAGAAACAGGGTCAAAACAAATACCTGGGCTGCCACAAAGATACGCAAGCCTCACCAATTTGTAATCATCGGTTTTTGCATCATAACCAAATCCTACAGTTTTCGTTGAAATCGTAGGGTTCGGAATGGATATAAATTTGTTAATAGAAGGATTCCAGATAAAATATGAGGGAAGACCCTCTGACAAAACTTGATTGGCAAAACAAACTAGGCCGTTAGACGAACCAACAACAATCGAGAATCGGTTGATGGGTAGGTGTGACCAAGACAATTCTGCGAAATCCCATGGGTACGTGAAAAAGCCCCCTTCATCATGTATCTCTAGATCGGGGGAGAGCTGGAGGCTATCTAGGGCAGGGGAGCTCAAATCCAGATGTTTGGTGAAATGGTTCCGAGGGAATGGATCGCCATAAGAATGAAGCGTTAAACGCGTATTCTTGAGGCGGAAGTCATAAAAGTAGAAGAGAAGGGAAGGCGGCTGTTGGGGGTTCGAAAGAGAGCGACTGAGGTGAGTGACGATGAAGTAGCGACTGGAGATAAGAGAGCACCACGTCTTGGAAATACACCTGAATCTAATCACAGATTTCACCGGTAGTCGTGAGAAGATTTCGAAGATTACGTCGTTTGGGAAGAACTCGGCCATCGTCTTCACCGGCAGCTTTGAGGCCATCGTCCTCACAGGCAGCTTTGACGCAGAGTAGTAAACTGCGAAAGAAAGGAGAACTATTTGGGACGAAATCTCTCCGCAATTAATGCCAAACTCGTTGGGTCAGAAGTATTATATTATTATTAACTTAACCTCCGGATGCCTGGTTTCATGCATGCAATGTAACTAAGTCACGATAAATACGCATCGAAGCTGTCAAATCAGACCCAGATCCTATTAACCTCCGGATGCCTGGTTTCATGCATGCAATGTAATTAAGTCACGATAAATACGCATCGAAGCTGTCAAATCAGACCTAGAACCTATCATTTCGAACAGTAACTTAGAACCTTCGGGATGCATTAACACGAGGGTCTTGAACCCGCGTTACACTGAGCCGCTGAGAAAGGCAAGGGAAAGTCCTCCAACTGCTTAAAACCAGACAGCAGCACAGATTCATATTTGATATGAATGTGACAGAACACAAACGATTTCATGTGTCCTCAAATGCGTTGAAGGGTACCTGCAATGTGCTTTCATCCATTGCTCAGCGTCTTTCTCATCGTGGAGGCTGAATTACTGTGTTGGTGGTGAGGTACTGTATGCTGTCTATACCTGGCTTGAGCTTCCTTTTTTTTTTTTTTTTTTTTTTTTGCATGTTCAAATATCCTTCCATGAATTCGAGAGGGCCATCTTGATATTTCTTTGTTCATTTAGGTAACCACAATGTTTCATTTGGACCGGCCTATGTACTTGTTGGGTTATCTTGCTGCACAAAGTCGAGTGTATCTAATTGACAAAGAGTTCAAGTAGGGTTTTGGGTTCTGTTCATGGAAGTCTTCTAGCTTCTGTCTTCATTGTTTACTTTTTCTTATTTATTCTAATTGGTCTTGCAGTGTTATGGGGTACACCTTACTTGTCAGCTTGGTTGAGTATAAGACTCTTGTGATGCGTGGTGACCTGGGAAGGGCCAGTGATTTTCATTAATGAGAATGTTTTTTTATCATAGAATAAGAATATTTTTGAGGCTTCCATTTGAAGGATTTTTTTTTTTTAAAAAGACTATTTTTATAATATAACAAAAATATTCCTAAGCATTCTTTTGCATTATAAAAGTATTGTCATATATCACTAAAATATGGACTCATCAATTAGCTCATACGTAAGACAGTTTTTGAGCTCGGCAGAAAGCACACTGAATGAACCCGCCCACTGGTGGAAGATTATCTTTTGGAAACTCAAGCTTTACATTTTGACTTTCTTTTCTAAAAGAGATTCTTTATTGGGGTATTCGGAAGGAATATCAGAACTTGCCTCCCTTGCTAAGGAACAGGTGAAGAACAATGTCGCATTCCTTTGTTTATTCATGTTGGGTAAATTGGAAGAGTGCCTACTGCTGTTGTTGGATAGGTATATTACTATTATCTTTTTGAATTTTAATTCTGATCTTGAAACATGAGAACGCAGATGCATGATGTTAATCTTTTGCAGCCATCGGATTCCTGAGGCTGCCTTGATGGCACGATCTTATCTTCCAAGCAAGGTCTCAGAGATAGTTGCAAGTTGGAGAAAGGACCTCAATAAGGTACCGTATTTCACCTGTTTGTTTCTGTATATTTTTGTAATGAAAATTTTGGGTAAAATGTGTAATACGTTGGATCCTTGAAACTGCTTGAGGTAAAGTCTGGCGTAATGCTAAAAGCTATTCATAATTATGTTCATATTTCTTTTCGAATGTATAATCATGTAGATTATTCAAACATGTTCTCGCTATATGCAGGTTAATGCAAAAGCTGCTGAATCTTTGGCTGATCCTGAGGAATATCCTAATTTGTTTGAAGATTGGCAAGTTGCACAATCTGTTGAATCCAAAGTGGCAGAGACAAGGTACTAATAAGCATTTAGACACTTATAATTTTCTTTGTCGTATGATTTTTCCTCGACATTCTTATTTATCTTTTCTATAAGCTGCGACCTGAAAAAATGATTTCATTTGTTAACTGCCATCTTTTGATTGCTTTTCAGGGGTGTTTATCCTCCTGCACATGAATATGTAAACTACACCGACAGATCACATCTTACACTTGTGGAGGCTTTCAGAAACACGCAAGTGGATTCTGAGGAACCCCTTGAAAATGGGGAGGCAGATCATGAGGAGGTATACTCTGGTTATATCGTTTATTTTCCTTAAAGTGGAAATATCTTTGGTTTGGTTTAATGCATATAACATCATACTTTTCTTGCCACATTGAAGCTTACAGTGTTTGGGTATTTTCGTATTTTCTTAACCATGTGAACTATGTTGTAATTTTCTTATAAAGTATTGATCTTGTGTTAGTGTTGTTTAGTATTTTCGTGATCATTGGTACGGAATGGAGACGAGCAGAATGCTGAGGAGCATAATGGAGAAGAAGGCAGCCAAGAGGAGGCTGTTGTTGTGGATGCTGATTCAACAGATGGCGCAGTACTCGTTAATGGTAACGAGGCTGACGAAGAGTGGGGTACGAATAATGAAGGAACCCCATCAGCCTAAAAGCAATTGGTTGGGCAAGTGTAAAATCCAATTTTGTATCTGGTGATTAATTGATTCTAAAGTGCCATTTCTTACGCCAATTTCGACAACTTGCTCTTTTTTTCTTTTTGGACTATTCCTATATCTACTAGATCTAGCCTTATAACTCTTTACTAATTGCAATTATTATTTTGCTAGTTTGTGTTATTTTCGTCTGTGTTGTTATTCCTACTAGTATGCTTTACCTATTAGGAACTGAATAGTGCCGTTTGTGGCTTGTGTTACAGCCATGTTTGCTAGATACATCTGATATCATATGGTCAGCACGAATTCCTGTAACATAGCAATGTTGATATGAGAACTTGATTTGTCTTGCCATAATTATTTATGAAACTAATTTTGATAAAGATTGGGTGGATTTATCTTGACTTCATTCTCCCTTTTCTGTTGGCAGTGCTTACGCCACATCAGTAGGTTCCCAGTTGTATGGATCTGATAAAGAATTGGTTAGCACATCAGTACGACATCTCGATATTTTTTTTTAAAATTTTTTTTATCTAGCGCCATTGTGAATGTAGAGAAAATTGAACTAGTGAGGATCACCAGAGTTTTTTTTTTTTTTTTTTTTTTTTTCGCTTGTTCAAATTCTAGATATTTTTAGTTCCCTTGTTTGTTCTGGGAATTCTCTTATATTGACTTTGGATTGTGCAGTTCACGGTGGTCAACGGCGGAATCAGTCTTTGCCGTCCACTTTAGTGCCCAAGAATAATCGAGGGTAATGGCTGCACCCGGGGACAACGCGACGAAGACTCTTCTGGAACTCAAACTTCACCGTTCTTTCTAACGCGCAACAGAATGGACGGATTGGAGCGCATAGGATGACAACACAAAGAGGTCAACTTTTTGGGAAGTCAAGAAAATAGAAGCTTAGCAACTAAGGCACTGAACCAAGAATAAGAAGGGATTGGCAAGCATGCGTTAGTGTACACGTATATTTATAGATTCACCTGCTCCATTTTCATTCAAGTCGATCCAGGCTACCGGAAACTTTCATCAACAAAGCATTCTCTTATTAACTTTGAAAATGGTGAGTCGCTTTTAAAGATTCAAGAGGCATTCAGCTTCTTTTAGATAAAAATTTCAGACTTTTGGCATAAGACTGATCACTTTGTCAAAGACTGATCATTATGAATTATCAGAATGAAATCTGATCGGCCCGTGCTCGTGAAAAGCAGCTCGGCCCAATTTCTCGCAATGCAGCCCGAAAGTCTACCTGAGACGGAAGAATCCAGCTTTTCTGCTTCAGCCCACATGTCACTTTCGCAGAACAATTAAAGCATTCAAAATGGGACGCGGGAGAGGCAGCAGAAATTAGGCATCGAGGGACTTGAGCAGCTGCATGAAGAGAGACTGAAGCCCGCGGGAGGAAGCTAGTTGCTCGAGCCGTTCCAGCTTGGAGTTGTGAATCACTCAAGGAATCCCTGGGGAGTGGTTGGAGCTTTTTTTTTTTTTCAAAAAAAAAACGCATTTTTTAAGCTTTAATCTGTATTCATTCTCATCTTGCAGAACCTGGGAGCTCACAGCACCATGGAATGGATTACAAGTTCAAGTGCTGGAATGGATTACAAGTTCAAGTGCCGGAATGGATTACAAGTTCAAGTGCCGGTGAAGTACATTATCGGCGACCTGGACCTCGTCTACCAGATTCCATGTATAAAGGAAATATAAAAACGACGGCGCCTTCAAGACAACATGGTATTAAGTAAGAAAATGCATTCTTTACAAAGCCTTCCGCCCCAAGAATGCCTTCAAGAAAGTATTACACTACTCCTCCGCCGTCCTGGAACTCAATCTGCTGCCTTAAGTAAAAGAAGGCTCTCCACGTAAGTATTCAAATACATCGGTATGGCACTAGTGCGAAGATCCGTTGTTCTTTGGCTGGTAGGTTCGTACAAAACTAAACGTCCAGTCACGGTTACTAGTAGTACACCATTCCTTACAAAGCCTGCCACCCCATGCAATCCTCCACCAATGTCACCGATGTCAATATCATACAATTTGATCCAGGATTCCACTACTCGATACTCCTTCATCACCCACACGGAGACACACTTCTCTCCCTGCCGCCCTTCACGTGTCTGGACAAGTGCAAGAGACCCCTCAAGTAACCAAACTCTAACGTTAAGTAGGCTTTGTAAACTCTTCGGCACAGCAATTTCTTGAAAGGTCTCATCTTCCATACTAAACAACATGATTACATTTCGAAACAACTCTTGCTTTGGCAGAGTACGTGCAAACCAGTGAACTGCCCCGTTTAAAAACACTGACGAAAATGGCTCAACGGCATAGGGGGGACCGGGAACCATGACAGTGCGCCATGCACGGGTACTATGCGTATAAATCTCAACCAAAGGAGGATCGATTTGACCACTATGAGGAGACACAAGCCTCACCAGTTTGTAATCATTGGTCCTGGCGTCATATCCAAATCCCAGGCTCTGATTAAGTAAATTCGGTGAAATGGTAGGCTTCGGAAGGGATATAGATTTGTTAATAGAAGGGTTACACAGAACATATGACAAAAGACCCTTGCCAAAATTATTTCTAACAAAACAAACCAGGCCGTGAGTCGAACCGATTATGGTCGAATTTACGTCGTGCTCGGAAGGTAGTTCTTTGTAGTCCCATGGGTACGCAAAGAAGCCCCCTTTGTTTTCTATCTCTTGATCGAGGGAGAGCAGGAGACTATCTATTGAGGGAGAGGTAAAATCAAGATTCTTGATGAAGTGGTTCAGAGGGAACGGATCGTCATAAGAATGAAGAGTTAAACGAGGTCTCATGATGTGCAAGTCGTAAAAGAAGAAGAGAAGGGAAGGTGGGTATTGGGGGTTGGAAAGAGAGCGACTCAGGTGGGTGGCGAGGAAGGAGGGACTGGAGATAAGAGAGCACCATGTTTTGGAAACACACCTGAATCTAATCAGAGACTTCACTGGTAGTCGGGAGAGGATTTCAATGATTACCTCCTTGGGAAGGAAGTCAGCCATCGGACAGCTTTGACGCAGAGGAACGAACCGGAGAAATCCTGGCCCGGCTAGACTGCCTTGGGACGCTTTCTGAGCAATGAAAGAATGTCCCTTATATTCCTGAAAGTCTGATGAAAGCTTTACGTTCTTGGGCGGTTTAAATATTTGAGGCAGTTTAATTTCTTGGAGATAGTTAATTCAATTAGCCACAAGCACCTGGAGGCATTGACTTGAGAGAAGTCTTTCGAGGGCATTTCAGGTGGATGCAGTAAGGTCGGTTCATAGCCCGCCAATGCTGCGTTTTGGGTGTGACAGTGGGGCGGTTCTGATCAATGTTTACATTGATAAAAAAAGGTACTCATAAGCGTGTGCATGTAACCCGCAGACACAAACCTTTGATAATATGGCTCATTGGGCCGATTACATCCTGGGCAAGATCTTAAATCGCTCCGACTATTTTAGTTCCACAGGTGGGCCCCGATTTGTCAACGTGGCAAATCCTCTTCCAATCCTGATCGTCCATTCTAACATATCTTCAGATCCACCAGCAAATCCTCCACCTTACCCAGCGGCATGCCGCAAAAGAATAAATCCACCGTTGGCATTTTCGTCAATCAAACTCCCTTAAACTACGAAGCGTAATATTTTTACACAGCAGCACCAAAACCCCCCGTCTCACTGCTCTCTCTTCCCCTCCCTCTGTCGCGATCTACAGGCTCGTGGATTTCGATCTCTCGTTTCGTGATTCCGATCGAGGGCATTTTCTTCTCTAATCCGCGAGAATGGTGAGCGTTCTCCACTTGTAATTTCATTTGTGGAAGGCTTTCGCACTTCACTTCAGCTTAGATCTGGCACAATAACCCTACGATTTGATGTTAATTTCGAATTAAGTTGTTGATTAAATGTAATTCAAACTGTTTTTGGTTTTTTAATTCGAATGTGAGACTCAGAATTCATTAGGCAGCTTAGTTTTTTATGAGATCTGATGCTAAGTTGCAAACTGACTTCTGTTTTCTTTTTTGGTTAATGCTTTTGTGGTGCTCGCCTTTGCAGCCTCTCAGACTCGAAATCAAGGTACTGTGAAATTAGATCTCAACTTCTGAAGTTTTGTTTCATATTCTTCTGAATTGTAGTGTTCTCTGTCTGGTGCCGGAGAAATGTTCTTTTCGATATTTGAACCAAGAAGACCAATCAGACTCTGGATTTGAAATTGCTTGATTATTTGCGTAACGATGTTGTTTTGATCTTTGGATCAGAGAAAGCTTGCTCAAAGGTCAGAGAGTAAAGTCTGTGGATCTGCATCCAACAGAACCATGGTAAATTTAATCTTCTAACTTTATTTCTTTGTATAAATATTCGTTTCATTTAAAAAACGATGGCTCTTTTATGTTCTTTCATGGTAAAATAGTTGGTGGTAGAGCCATGTTACGTTTCCTGCCTTTGCCGTTGTCAAATTCTTTTCCAAAGTATCCTGGAGTGAAAATTTAGGGACAAAGACGCTGGCAATTCAAAACAACGCTTTTACAGGATGTAATGAAACATTTTCGGAGAGTATTTTTTACTGAAATTCAATGCTTTCAATTGTTATTGCAGGATTCTAGCGAGCTTGTATTCAGGAACCGTGTGTATCTGGAACTACCAATCACAGGTATGGGAGTATTAGGATAATAAGTAATGATAACAAACTAAAACTGATACCCTTTTGTTCTCTTTTTAATCCTTTTTAGAATTTTCGCTGCTAGTTGTAGCCATGGGTTGAGATCCAGTAGTGACAAGAAGTTGTGACGAATTTACTTTATTTGGTCGTTTTTGTATTTCTCCCTCCTGCTTCATTGGTTGAAGCACTACACAACCTGAGTAGTCAAATATCACGGTCCTGAATACACAGACTCATGAGTCTGCCCTGAGATGGACTCCCGTAGACATAAAGGAAAGAAGATAATGCATTTTATAGGGATCCAGAACCTGCAGAAGACCATGCTATCCCAATGAGGCACGATGGAAGGGGATGCAACCAGTATATACTATGTCATAGGGATGTCATAGCGCATCATGCATGTATGATGTGGACTACCATTTTGAAGTTTGTGATGATTATGTGAAGTGATTTGCTTATAAAATCCTCATGTAGTGTCCCTTACTGCCTATTTGATTCCCTCTCACTTCTGTACTATGCCTCCGGGGCTTTTCTTATGGGTTCAATGATGATGGAAACCCCAATGCTTTTGCTAAACTAGTGCCAGTTAGTGTTGTAGTTCAGCTTTGGTCCCCTGTCATCGCTGATATGTTACAAATAAGTGGCAACCTCTCTCTCTCACTCACTCTCATTATACATGTGTGCACATGTCTGCATGTGCCAGTGTGATCGTTTCCCTTGATTGATTCACACTTTTTATGTCTTTGGTCGAATAGGATGGTGAAAATGAGGCTGCTTGTTGATGTCACTGAGGCATATATTATAGGGCCTTTGATGTCCTCAAATGTTTTTAGAGATTGGAGTGACTGGAAGTTGCAAGAAATCTTCTTTCTACTGTTCATGTTCTACATTCAACACATGCAAAGACACAATACATTGCTATACTCATCTAATCACTGATATGCTGCATTGAATGTATGTGTTATTCCATGGCCTGTGAGAAGTGTTATCTTCTAACAAAGAGACATGGTTTATGTCTGATTCTTAAAATAAGCTGAAAAAATGTGCTTGATTTTCCTTCCTTACAATGGATTGAATCGATTACCAGCTGTAGGAGTTTGAGGTTGTTGTTTCTAACTGCTTTCTCTGTTTAGTTCTTTTCCTCGAACATGAGAGTTTAGCCTTGTTACAATTCGAGGAAGGCTTCATCACCCCCACTCTTGATCCTTCTGGTTATCCTTGTGCCATGAAATTTGAATGAGAAAGAACTGATTGCTGCCCCCAGAATGAGGTGGAGTGGGATGAGCACATAGGTCATGTAACTGGCCTTGACTTCAATTCTAGATGTCTTAATGGTTCCATTAATTCTAACAGTACCCTATTTCGCCTTGTTCACCTTTAAATGCTTTCCCATTTGCCTACAATTACTTTAACTACTCCCAAATCTCATTCCAAGTATGTGATCTTTCTAGACTAATAGAACTCAATCTCTCTTCCTTTGGCTTTTTTAGTGAACTCTTGCTAGAAATTTCACTATTGTCGCACTTGTTATCACTTGATTTGTTGGCAACTATGATAATTCTCTTTTTGGAGATTTCAAGCTAAGAAGCCTCTCTGGAAATTTAACCTAAAAATGTTGTATTTGTTTTAGGTGAACACTAACTCCACAATGCCTGATATTTTCTCAAATTTGACTTCTTTATACCCCTTACTCCTTGTGCTTGTAGTTTGTATGCATAAATTCCAATAGGAATTTGTAAGCAACCAAATTTATGAAATTTAAATGTATCTTTCAATTTTGGGATCATTGGTTCTTTACTAGACTTCACATTGAGTACTTCACTTGAGGAATTTGATCTTGAAAGATGAGTTTGTCAAGTCAGCTATCCGTTTCCACGAGAAATCTTGTCCTTTATGGTAGGAGATCAACCTAAAAGTGAAAATTTAATTATTATCTGAATCACAAACATGGTAAAAATAATGCTTACATATGATGATATTAGGTGCCAACATGCAAATTATTACCTTTGTCACAACTAACGTAATTGGATTTGCACCAGCAAGATCACGCACGTGCCAAAAGCTGCCATTGAAGTCCACGATATCAACAAAAAAGTTAGAGAGGCCCGCCTATTAAAAGCTGTATGAATTTATGTCATTTTTTATAATTAGATTATAACAAATATGACATTATCTAACAAAAAGCCCATGTGACTAGAGCCAAAAATGAGTAATCTATTTGATAGTGGATCGTATTAACATCTCGACGAGTCCTTTCCACGTGTAAAATACAAAGCTCAGACCTTTTCTTTCCCACCACGTCATCACATCTACCATGGGTGGGCTATCTTTTTGTTAGATTATCAATTATTCCTTGTCTAGATAACCTTTACATGACTCACTATCATTTCAAATTTTTCTACTACTGGTAAGGTGGCAAAGGTCCCTTCGTCATTCTCTATGTATTAAGTAACTTGCAAACAGACATATTGACAAACAGAACTTGCTTTTGTTGGTACAAATACATGCCAAGATGCCGAGACTATCATCGGTCTCTCTCTTTCTCTCTGCGCTGGACGCAGCTAAAAAGAAAAGGTTTTAAAGGATATTTTCTAGTTTCTACAAAGAGCAAATACCTACCTACCCTGATACCTTTTGAGCCTTGACCAGATGTTCAAGTACAGGTATAAAAATTCTTGAACAAATAGAGAAGTTCAATTACAGGTATATAGATTCTTCCACATAGAAAGTGAAAAATATGTTCATAAACAACTTACCAGATGAACCACATCTAGAGCCAAGGTAATCCACATGCATGAAGCACATGTTCATGTCGTCCCAAGTATTCAATTCCTGCCAATTTGTTGTTTGGTTTCTTACGCTTGTTGGTGAGTCCACAAGCAGCCCGAGAGTAATAGGTTTAGTATAAACAAGAAGACCATCAATAATCACAAACCCAAAGAATTTCCGCAAAACAAAATCACCTTGCTTCGAGCAGTGAGGGTTGAAGTGAAGGTCTTTGCATCTTTCCTCGAGAACCTCCTTTTCTTGATTTTCTTCCCACCGAAACTTTTACCCTCGTCTTCCTCTTCATCACAGCTAATCACCATCACCTCCTCGAGTATTGGGGTTCTTGACTACTGCCTCATAGGTACGACCACCTTTATTGCTGCAAGGCCTTTCCTTTTGTTTCTAGATTCTGTGACTGGTTTCTACATATTGAAAAACATTTGACTCCAAAGTCGGCAACGGAGCCACACAACCGTAGCAACAAGCGACCGCCGTGGAAACTTTCAAGGGCCACGAGCTTTGCAACCTCCAGGGCCCGTTGGTGTTTGAGCCACCTCTGCCCTTGTGTCAAAGCAATGGGTCCAGCCCCTCGGCTCCAGGCACAGAGTCTGTGAAATGGGTTTCCAGGACTCCTCGTCATATGGATTTTCACTTCTAGGTCAATCTCCTTTTGGACAAGATTTCTCATGGCAGAGAATAGCTGACTTGACAAACTCTCCTTCGAAGGTTTCAATTCTTTAACCGAAGTACTCCATGTAAAGTTTGGCAAAGAACCGATGATGTCAAAATTGAAAGATACATCAGATATCGTAGGTTTGGTAGTTTAAAAATTCTTACTAAAATTTTCTCATACAAACCACAAGCACGCGGGGTGATCACATTGAGGAAGTCAATTTGAAAAAATATAAGGCATTGTGAAGTTAATGTTCACCTAAAACAAATCTAACATTTTTAGGTGAGTGAAATTTCCAAGGAGGCTTCCTAGGCTGAGATCTCTAGAAAGAGAAACATCATAGTTTGTAGACAAATAGAGAGATGGAAGTGCAACAATTAAGAATTTCACTTAAAAGTCAAAAGAAGAGAGATGAGATCTACTAGTCTAGTAAAGATCACATACCTAAGACGGGATTGAGGAATAGTTCTCGGATACAGTACAAATAGAGTCCGATCCCTTTTTTCATTTCTTTGCCTTTTCATCTTCTATTTCCTCATTTTCTCCTATAGGGATCATCTAAAAAGCGGGTTGTTTTGAATGCATTCAAACCGAAAAGCTGACATAGATGTTATGGACCAAAATTGTTTTTCTTTTTTTATTTCATTTACATCTGACATCTGTAGAATTTATCCATCTTCCATAAAGGAGCCGAATGAAACCAAAGTTTCACGTTCGGTTTTGAATTAGAGACGTTAAAAATGATGAGTGATTGTAGGCAAGGTTAAGTCTTTGAAGGTAAACAAAACGAAATAGGTTGCTGCTAGAATTAATGAAACTACTGAGACAACTAGAAATTAAGGTCAAGGGCAATTACATGACTTGTGTAATATACTTCAATGCCTTACGCATGGGCTGGAAGGTTGGTGGAAGGTCCCTTGATGGTGAGTGCCTGCAATCTGCCTTTAATGATGTTTCGTGGAAGCTTCTGCTTGACGATTCCAAATAGCATATCAAGTGGAAAGAAACGATAGTGTCAGGCACCAAGTCAAGTCATTTGTGTGAGTTGGGGGATTTTACATCAACTTTCAAAATAATAGCTCAAAGTCCCATATGAAACCAGTGTATGTGTGAGTAGGGGCTAGGTAATCTCATTCCAAGTGGAATCACAACAAGTGGAAAGAAGGGATGGTGCAAGGCTTTGAAGTCAAGTCATTTGTATGACTTGGGAGATCTAACATCAAAGCCACAATGGTTGCTTAAAGTCTTGCGTAAAATTCAGTGTATGTACAAGTTAGGGGTTAGGTAGTCTCAATCGAAGTTGGAAAGATAAAACGCATCATACACGAAAGAGGAAACACGTCTCGATCAAATTGAAAAGGACAAAGCGTCTTCCATGAAAAAGGTAACATCCTTTCATTAAAATAAACAAAAGTATGATATGAAAGGAATATTTAAAGTGAAGTCCGTTTTAATGTTTTATTTGTAAGTTTGTGACAATAATACGATCCAAGTAAACAATAGACGTACAATTAATGCAAATATTTAGATGACTTCTTGTTCAACAAACTACTTCAATTTCTATATTCTTTCCTTCCTAATCTCCTTGGCCTTCTAGCGTAAATGAAACTTGTATAAACACTTATATACGTTTGCTTTCTTCCATTAACGATGCCAGTTTCTTAAGAAGTTATCTTCCTGTGGATGCAATAAGGTCAGCAAGGTTCATAGCCTGCCAACGCTGGGTTGTTGCTGGAGGAGATGACGGCTTCATTCGCATATACAACTATGAGACTCTAGAAAAGGTCAAACAGTTTGAGGCACATAGCGATTTCATTAGGAGAGTGGTCGTCTATCCTACGCTTCCATATTTGCTGTCATCGTCGGGTGACAGAATTATAAAACTTTGGGACTGGGAGAAGGATTGGAAGCGTACTCAGATCTTCGTGGGGCATTCACATTATGTCATGCAAGTCGCGTTCAATCCAGAAGACAGCTTTACTTTTGCAAGCTCATCGGTTGATGGCACCATTATGGTAGTATTACATGGCTTGTTTATCTACTAACTTGTAAACTACATTCTGTGGTTTTGTTAATTACATGTGAAGGTTTAGTGATGGTCCCTCTTTTTGGAAGATTAACTTTAATCGTAAAGCAAAATTATACACAAATAAGTACAAAAAGTATTGAGAATTTTACGTGGAGCAATTTTTATGTTGATGAAATAGTAATTAATACACTATTAACTCTATAACTAATACCTCTTATAGGTATGGAGTATTGGCTCTTCTACTCCAAAATTTACGCTAGAAGGCCACTCAAAGGGTGTCAATTGCATTGATTACTTTACAGGCAGCGACAAACCAAAGTTAACGACTGGTTCTGACAATTTTACTGTCAAGATTTGTAACCCATTGGCCCATCCTTTTAAGCCTTGTGGGTCACAATTCCAATGTACTCGCTGGATATTTCTCTGAAAATAGGTGTGGGACTGTGAAAGCGAAAGTTGCCTGCAAACCCTGGAGGGTCATAAGTATAATGTTACATCAGTCTGTGCCCATCCAGAGCTGCCAATAGTTATTACAGTCTCGGAGGACGGGAGTATTTGCATACGGGATGCTAACACCTTCGGGTAACAATTTGGAACTGAAATGGGCTGTTGTCTTCCGGCTTCATGGATTCTAATTAATTCTCATCATCTGTCAGGCTTGTGACTACGTTGAACCATGATCTTGGTAAGAGTTTGGGCCGTTGGATACAAGCAAGGATCAAAGCAGTAAGAGTCTTAATCTTTTTCCGGATGCTTTTTTCTGTATTCCTTTTACTGCTTACTGATATGCATTTTTATTACAGGATTGCATTTGGGTGTGACAATGGTGCGGTTCTGATCAACGTTAATAGTGCTTAGACTGAACATGGAAGTTTAGGGGGAAGAATTAAAGGAATAAGGTCATCTACTGCTGCTACTACTATACTGTGTTGGGTGTTTTATATGATGACCATGTCTATCTTCAAGCTAGTTGAAAAACCAGATGAAATGATTCCCATTTGCTTGATCTAAGTGAATGCCTAGGCTAATGGGTACTCTTGGTACCTGAATGTCAAGATATATTTTATTGCAATTCCAAGAAGGACCTGTTCTCCTATTTATATATATGTAACCTGTTCCTTTCAGCTCCTATAGGAATTGGTTGCAATAGCCAGTCGCATGCACAACTTCAACCAGTTTTTCAATTGAAAACAAGATTAATTCCTGTCTATGATGATTTGATTTTTATCATACTCCACTGAAGATGAACAAACCTAAGACGTCACCAATTTTAAGAAACCAACAACCACTCAAACATTGTAGAGATCTTTTAGATTGAACAATTACCTATTACTCAGAACATGGATTGATGGATACTAAAAGTTAAAAACCAACAGCATCTATCAAAGTTTATCCAACGCAAGACAACAGCCCAAAAAAGAAGCTAAAGTAGGCAACATGTGATATCGCTAGAGAAATAGTTTATGAAGGATTTTGGTATAATAGTTAACTTTTCTTACGTAGTCTTGGACATGACAATAATGTACTTCCGATTCCTATAAACCAAGACAAAACTATTTAACCTCCACCTCCATTTTTCAAGAAGAAGAACAAGACAAAACTATTTAACCTCTACCTACATTTTTTAAGAAGAACCATAAATGTATTGGAAGTTCTATTTTTGCAACAACTTCGTATTACAAAGAAGAATACGGCCTGCTATGTGGGACACGAATGCAGACACTTCTAAGTAAAACAACGATCTTTTGAAGCCCAGAAAAAACGAGGAAAGTTTTGACAACATAATTAAGATAGGTCCTTCTTGAACGCTCTGCCGAGAGTCAAATTGATCATCTTGATGTGCAACACTAGGAGAATAGTCTTCAAGCAATGGTTAGATTGAGAGACTTTAAAAAGGACACAGAAGCTACAAGTTAGATGTAGAACGATTTGCACAGTAGAGCTTACTTTCTCAATCAAATTGCTTTCTCTTAATCTTGTAATGCAATTTCTTTGTATCTTTCGTAGATTACATACAAACTCTAGAGCAGCTAATTGTTGTGACTATTCAAAGGTTTGTGTTAGATCCTCCTTGCACCAACAATGTTTATCCAACCAAAGACAACAAAGTGAACCAAAATCAAATTGAAATAGGTAACAAGTGACATCTAAGACACAAATAATTCTACTTCAAGTCAAACGTCTCATGTAAAAATAACATTACAATAAATCCTCTGAAGTCTTGAAACTCAATCTGCTACATCAAGTAAAACAAGGCTCTCCATATAAGTATCAAAATAAAGTGACATGTTTGGACCCAAGTGTGAAGATCCATTGTTCTATGGCTACTCGGTTCGTGAAAAAGTAACCTTGCGTACCTGGTCACTAGAAGTACACCATTCGCTCCAAAGCCTACCACCCTATGCAATCCTTCGCCAATTCTAATATCGTACGGTTTGATCTAGGATTCCACTACTCCATACTCCTTCATCACCCACACGGAAACACACTTAACTTCATTAAATTTATTATACGGGACAAGTGCAAGAGACCCGTCAAGCACCGAAACTGCCATGTCCAAGGGATGGCCTTCTAAACTCTTAGGCACAACAATTTCATAAAAGGCCTCATTCTCCATGTCAAACGACACTATAAGTATGTACACTCCAAAATCAGGTGATAATTTTATGGCCAAATCATGATTTAATTAATTAATATTTTTCTCATTTTGTTTGTAAATATGATGTTGAAAAACTATAAGTATGTACACCATTTGGTAAACCGTCATAATATCCAAATTAAAAGAATGTCAAAAGAAAACTTGTACAACAATTTATTTGGTGTACAAAAACCCTAAAATAGGTTATTGTATTAATGTTATTCTTTTTATTTTTATGTTTTTGTTTACTGTAAAGTTGATATTATTCTTGTTCTAGAAAATTTAGAAATTTCTATGTCACTATCTAAATATAGAGAATGTGATGAAACAATTTTTATAGATTCTTTTTTTAGTTAAGAAAAAAGATACTTTTATTTACACTATCTAATCACTTCAAACATACATTATATTTTACTTTAACAGCCTTAATATACACATCTACCTTTTGAGAATTAGAAATAATGAAATTTATCATCTTTAAGACTAATTTTTGTCAAAGATTTAAGTGTTTGACAAGTGTGGAGAAAAGTATGAAGGAGAGAAAGGCAGTGAATCGCCGAGAGGTCTGAAAGAGTAGCACTTGGCCTTTTTGATAATTTCAGACTTACAAAGGATAGATAGATAAAATCTAGGACCGAGAGTTATGTTTCTAACTAAGCAGAACTTGCTGCCTAAATACCAAAAGGCAACACACTCTCTTACACGCAAACTTAATGACAATAAGACAAAAGTATCAGGGGCACATTACTGCACTGAAGTGAACAAACCAAAAATAATTATGCCTGCTCTGTGTTGAGATGGAGTACACGGCAGTGCCTTGAGTGGGAATCATTTTTTTTAGACCTTCTGTCAAACACCTCCAAGACACGCTTGTAGTTTCCCCATCTAACGTGCACCCATTACCAAACTTCAAATCTTCTGACACTCCCCCTTAATGGGGAGCATGGTGACACCAAGCCTTTTCATAAGTTTTTCATGCTGAGCAACATCCAAACCCCTAGTTAGGATATCTGCCAATTGTTCTTCACTTCGGTAGTGCACTAGTTCAATATTTCCAGCTTCCACAATTTCACGCACATAGTGGACTTTAATGGCAATGTGCTTGGTTCTTGAGTGGTGACTTGGTTTAGTAGCCATGGCAATGGCTGACTTGCTGTCACAGTAGATTTTGGTGGAGTTATACTGCTCATATCCTACCTCGGACAGCAGCCTTCTAATCCATATGCTCTGACTTCCAGCAGCTGAGACAGCAACATATTCTGCCTCAGCCGTGGATAATGCAACTGAGCTCTGCTTCTTGGAGCTCCAACTGAACACTGCCGTGCCAAGTGAGAATGCATACCCGGAAGTACTTTTAGAGTCTTTGGAGTTGCCTGCCCAATCACTGTCCGAGTATCCCACTAGTTCTATTTTCTTTTTTGCTTCATAAAACAACCCATGATTCAGTGTTCCCTGTAAATATCGCAACACCCTTTTGGCCTTTTTGAAATGTGAATTAAAAGGCCTTTGCATGAACCTAGACAGTAATGACACAGAGTACAAAATGTTTGGCCTGGTTGCAGCCAGATACAAGAGACTGCCAATTAAACTTTGATACATAGTTGGATTGGACTCACCCAATTCATCTTCATAAGGAGTTTTTTCACCTTGAACAAGTGGGGTTGGAACCGGATTGGAATCAATCAAGTTGTATTTGATGAGCAATTCCTTTATAAACTTGGTTTGACACACAAAGATTCCTTCCTCTTGTTGAAAGATTTCTAAACCAAGGAAGTACCTCATTAATCCAAGATCATTCATCTGAAAGTTGGCCATCATCTCTGCTTTGAATTCTGCTAACATGCTTTCTGAGCTGCCTGTGTATACAAGGTCATCAACATAGATAGAAACTATCAATATTGCATTACCTTGATGCTTAAGGAACAAGGTTGGCTCGCTTGGACTTCTGGAAAAACCACACTTGATGAAATGTGAGCTGATTCGACTGAACCAAGCTCTAGGGGCCTGCTTGAGGTCGTATAAAGCCTTCTTGAGCCTTAAAACTTTTCCTTCCTGTCCTTTGACCTCAAAACCTTGTGGTTGATTGATGAAGACTTCCTCAATCAGTTCTCCATTTAGGAATGTTGCTTTAACATCTAGTTGATGCAGCTTCCAGTGGTTCTGAGCAGCTATGGATATGATCAATCGGATGGTTTCCAGCCGGGCTACAGGTGCAAAAGTTTCTCCATAGTCTTCTCCTGCTACTTGTGCATAACCCTTCACCACAAGTCTGTCTTTAAGTCTCTGCACAGATCCATCTGGATTCAATTTGGTTTTGTAAATCCATTTTACACCTATGGACTTCTTGCCTTTGGGAAGATCAGCCAACTCCCAAGTCTGATTTTGGACAATGGTATTTATCTCCTCTTCCATTGCTGCTTTCCAACCCTTATCGATGGCTGCCTCTTGGAAAGTGAGTGGCTCAAGTGTAGCTAGGTTACAGCACTCATAAATGTCTTCAAGAAGGCGCATTTTCATAGGGGTTCCTTCAAAATGACCTCTCCCTCCCTGCGTGACTATAGGTTGGTGTTCTGCATCATGCTGTCCAGGTTCAATCCTCATTTCTGGAGTGGATTGATCATTATTTGCTTCTCCTTCATCCTGCTGTGCTTCTGGGCAGATTAGAGGAATTTGATAAACTTCCTTCTTCTTCTCCCAATTCCAAGAGGCAGATTCTTCAAACACAACATCTCTTATGATGGATAACTTCTCTTGATTCAAGAGATATATTCTGTAGCCTTTGGAAGTAAGATTATACCCCATCATGACTCCTTTCTCAGCCTTCCCTTCTAGTTTATGTCTGATCTGTGTAGGAGTATGAACATAGCACAAAGAACCAAAAATCCTTAGATGTTGAATAGATGGTTTAGTGCCATACCATGCTTCATATGGAGTCACTTGTTGTAGAGCATTTGTAGGGCTTCTGTTGAGCAAGTATACAGCAGTGTGCACTGCTTCTGCCCAGAACAGATGAGGAACACCTTTCTCTTGCATCATGCAGCGAGCTCTCTCCATGACAGTCCGATTTTTCCTTTCTACTACCCCATTTTGCTAAGGGCTGTATGTTGTGGTGAGTTGCCTCTTTATCCCTTCTTCATCACAGAAGGCTTTAAATTCACGAGAGAGATATTCTCCCCCTTGATCAGACCTGAGCTTCTTAATGTGTCTGCTGCTCTCCTTTTCTGCCTGGTTCTTATATTTCTTAAAGAAATCTAGGGCTTGAGATTTTTCTTTCAAGAAAAACACCCAAGTCATTCGAGTACAATCATCAATAAATAAGATGAAGTACCTGTTGCCTTGGGTTGTAGTGGTTCTCATTGGACCACAAATATCAGTATGCACCAGATCTAGACACTGCCCTTTTTTGTTACTGTTGCTGGCAGTATTGAATGGTTGTCTATGGCTCTTCCCTATTTGACATGCCCCACAAACAATCCCAGCCTCCTCCATCTGTGGCAGTCCTACAACCATCTTCTCAGTATGTAATTTTTTTAAGGCATTAAAGTTGAGATGTCCAATCCTTTTGTGCCACAACCATGAATCTTCCAATCTGGTGCTTAATGCAGTAGGCAGTGAGTATTCAAACTTGATAGGATAATTACGTGAAGTTTCCATATCAATTACTGCCAATGGTGTTGTGAAATCAGAAGACTCATAGATGGAACACTTCTTGTTTTTGAAGAGCAAAACATACCCATTTTCATCCATTTGCCCGACACTAAGTAAGTTGTGACTTAGTTCTGGCACCCACAAAACTTCCTTCATTGTCTTAACACCTTTCCCTGTGTGCACAGCAATCTCCCCCTTTCCTTTTACCTCAATAAACGTAGAGTTACCAAGTTTAACTCTAGTGGTGAATGATTTGTTAAGGTGGGTGAAAATGTGTTCATCATAAGTCATATGATTGCTGCAACCACTGTCCAAATACCATAGATTAACATTATTTGTAACAGCAGAGCAGTTAGCATAAAACAAAGATGTTTCGGGTTGGCTTTTTAAGGAGTTTGGAATGGTAGGGCATTTGGCAAGGAAGAAAGTGGTTTCGGGTTCAATAGGAGTGGCTTCAATGAGGTTGGCTTGTTGGGGTTCTTTTGACCGGCAATCCTTCTCTAGATGTCCAAACTTAGAGCAAAAATTACATTTAGGCTTCCCCTTCATCCAACAGTTTTTCTCAAGGTGATTCGTTTTCTTACACACCTTGCAGGGAGGAAATTTCCCTTTTCCATCCTCTCCTCCTCTCTTTTCTTCCAAGGTTCTAGATTCTAAGGACATTTTGGCCTTGAAGGCTGATTCTATGGGACTTTTTTCTTTGATTCTGGTGGTCCTTTTTTCAAAGGCCTCCAGGGACCCCATGAGTTCACTAACTGGCATGGTTGTGAAATCTTTTGTCTCTTCTAAGGTAGTAACTGTGGAATCAAACCTAGGGGTTAGGCTTACAAGTATCTTTTCCACAATTCTCCTATTGGTTAACTCTTCTCCTAGAGATCTGATTTGGCTAACAACAGAATTTATTCTACTATAATACTCCATAACAGATTCATCTTCTTCCATTTTTAGCAATTCAAAGTCTCTTTTCAAAGCTTGAGCTCTAACTTGTCTTACCTTGGGTATGCCGAGGAACTCATTTTTCAGTAGAGTCCATGCCTCATGAGCTGTGGTTGCATAAGCTATTCGCTCAAAGGCTTCCTCAGTCACAGCCATCTGCATCACCATCAATGCCTTTAGCTCTTTATCCTGGTGCCTCCTGTGTTTCTCTCGCTCTACTGGTGTAAGAGCTTGGACTTCTTCTTCTGTAAGTTTTGGATAACCCTTATCTACTAGATCCCACACACCTTGGCATTTGAAGTACGTGGTCATTCTTATAGACCAGTACAAGTAGTTTTTGCCATGGAATATTGTGAGTGGAAGCTGAGAGTTTGGGAAGAATGGAGCGGAAGCGGTGCTGGAAGTTGAAGAAGAGGATGAGGAACCAGAGTTTGGTGACTCCATGGCTCAAGGAATAGATAACAAGATCGGGTCTGAACCTGGCTCTGATACCACTGTCAAAGATTTAAGTGTTTGACAAGTGTGGAGAAAAGTATGAAGGAGAGAAAGGCAGTGAATCGCCGAGAGGTCTGAAAGAGTAGCACTTGGCCTTTTTGATAATTTCAGACTTACAAAGGATAGATAGATAAAATCTAGGACCGAGAGTTATGTTTCTAACTAAACAGAACTTGCTGCCTAAATACCAAAAGGCAACACACTCTCTTACACGCAAACTTAATGACAATAAGACAAAAGTATCAGGGGCACATTACTGCACTGAAGTGAACAAACCAAAAATAATTATGCCTGCTATGTGCTGAGATGGAGTACACGGCAGTGCCTTGAGTAGGAATCATTTTTTTTAGACTTTCTGTCAAACACCTCCAAGACACGCTTGTAGTTTCCCCATCTAACGTGCACCCATTACCAAACTTCAAATCTTCTGACAATTTTATAAGTAGACTTAAAAAATAACCTAATTTTTCTATGGATCTTTATAAGATTAGACATGCCTAAATGCCCCATGTGAGAAGAAAGCGTGAGACATCTAAAATACTATAAACGAAGAGCAAACATAAAGGTTGGCATGATATAAAGCCGTCCAAAAGCTGAAACCGATTCATCTTCCCAGTTGCCTAACAATGGACGGTAGGGCGACGATATTTGCTTGCTTGCAACTTTGATCATCAGGTTTGGTATCCCAAAGCCAAAGCTTTCACATCCCAGGATTCTGACTCTCCGTTAAACAAAGAGGCCATTATCAGGAGCTCCAAATTAGATGCTGCCTTTCCTCCATTGACAAAGAATCTAGCTAGCCTTTCTTGCCTCGGCTTCATCTTCACTTCTCCTTTTCTCTTCATTTGTTCTTATTTAATCTCCAAAAGATTGTAATCTGGAGTATCAACAACACTCCAAAATCAGGTCAAAAAGATGAGAAGAAAACACACTTTTGATAATGACCCGAAACCCATATCAATTTGGCATCTATGAATACTTAATAAGAGTGAAATAGTATCTCAGCACAAAAGGATTTTGACTCCCACTTTGAATATTACATATGTCCATGAACACTAACTTCTACTCAAAAGAAAGATCCTTGAATAAATTAATCTCGATAGCTATAGGTATTTTATTGAAGGAATTATTGACCTTTTATTATTTACATAGCGAGATCCTTGAATAAGTCACTTTTGGTACCTTTTCTTAACAATTTCTACTGCTGTATGGCCCTCATATTGGCAGGGAACCATCAAGTATGTGAGATCATCATCAAGAAGAATAAGTAGGCAATAGTAATTTGAACTGTTTGGTTAGATATCTTTCAGGGCAATCAATCCCAAACTGTAGCGAAGTGGTGCAAAGGGGCCAATGAGCTCTTCTGTAGTGCTTGCTTCGTCAGACGGGACTCACCAACACAGAAAGACTCTCTTTGTCTCGACAACGAGTCTCATACCGACCTGCCATCGACCATGATGTGAAGCCGTACCAGGAAAATGTGTATTTTATGTGATCCTGGAAGGAAATGGAGGGTTTTAGGCCTACCGGAGTTAGGCATGTTTTCATATGCATGTCGCGGTAGTTCTTCACAGACAACTGGTTCAAAAAGGCAGTCAGAGAATTGATATAACAGGATCCTGCCTAATGATTCAATCTAAGAAGCCGTCCTTTTCATAACAACTTGGAGAATTTCATGATTCTAGTAATCAAGTTGCTAGGGGAAGTTGCTAAAGGTTGTTTTGTAAAACTTGTCTCTCATTGTTCAGGGCATGTTTTTTTTTGGTGAAAAGGTAAATTGTATTAATATATATTAAAGTACAAAAGCATAGGAGCATACCCCAGTATTACAAAAGTCACCATATCTATGAAAAGATGGAAGTTGGAAGCCTCCAAATTTCACTCAAAATAACATTGCATTGAGAAGATTTTATATGTCTAAACAAAGAAGTCATCCCTCGTACTATCTTCTTTATTTTCGCTAAGAGAATAGGGATATCTATTGTTTTTCTCTAAAAACATCTTCTATTTCGTTCAGCCCATATACAATAAATACAAGCTAAGAAAGATATCTTGAGAAGTTTGGCAGCTAAATCCCTTCCTTTTATTACTTTGATCATCCATTGTAGTTCTTCATTCCATCCTTCAATGTCACGTCGGATTCCATTCTGAGCAAGAATACTTTTCCAAATCATCCTTGTCCACGTACATTCAAAAAAGAGATGACATCCATTGTTCAGGGCATGTTGTATTCGTCAAAGATCTAGTGATTTCTTCCCTCTTGACTATTAGGGTAGGTAGAAAGTTTACTATAGGGTCCAATGTGTTTTTTTTTTTTTTTACCATGTAGTTTAATGGCAGAAAATTTACTCAACTTTTGTTTTGTTTAGAACAGTGTGATAAAAAGTCTTATATTATTTAATCATATTTGATAATATGGTTTTATACAAAGAAAATACCGTAGATTTTTTAGTTGACTTTTAAGTAAAAATAAATTTTTTAACATATTTAATACTGACTTGAGCAAGATTTTACAAGTGAAAGGTAGAGAGTTTGCTTGAGAAAATTTGTATTTGCTACTCATATAGGAAAAGAACAAAAAGCAAAATAAAGGTACTAAATGGCATATTTTATGAAGACCCCCAATGTCTTAATTTAGAAAAGATTTTCAAAATAAAACTTAGTAGTCTAAAAAACTGCAATTCCACCAACTGAATTAGGAACGAAGCTAAGACAATCATTCAAAGTTAACAATAGAAAAAAAAAAAAAATTCTTTCTCCTTAAGCGTGGTAGTGTACCACCTCTTTGAGTGGTATTTATTGAATGCATAATATGAGACAAAACATAACTTTGAGTGGTACGATAATGAATTGTGTTTATTTGTAGCAGAAAGTCATGGTTCACTTATACTATAAAGGCATAATATATAGCAACAACTAAAGCTACCAAGTAGATGGTTTGCTTGCATATTTTTTCTCGGAAGGAATTCTGTGATACTGTTTTACATTCTTGTACTCAAAATGC
Source organism: Casuarina equisetifolia (assembly GCA_028551475.1). Lineage (NCBI taxonomy): Eukaryota > Viridiplantae > Streptophyta > Magnoliopsida > Fagales > Casuarinaceae > Casuarina > Casuarina equisetifolia. The sequence continues at coordinate 1,996,942 of CM052358.1, read as the reverse complement.
GTTGTATATCAGGCTTCGATTCTTGAATAAAGGTTATAAAATGGAGATATTATTCGTTCTCATTTGACAAGGTTAAAATTGCGTTGACGTGTTAACTAAGAGTAACCAGGGAAAACTAAAGTTTTGACAAGTTGAAAACAAACAAAAAAAGTTCTCATGTGGGATCCTTGTGCGATTGGCTCAAGCAAAGTTGTCACCTTTTTAAAGATAAGAACAATGTTTTACTAGTTTCGCTCACTATTCTAAAACAGTATTCTTATCAAATACAACAAGTGCCTTTGCAAATTTAGTGTAGCACCAAAAGTTCTTAAAAGAGGACTTAATAAAGGAAACTTGTGATAAGAAGAATATAAAGAAAGAATGTAAAACCTTATAAGTGATACAATGAGCTTGGATGAACCAAATTAAATTTTAATACAATAATAACTATACTAATAAAAGTTCTTGTGTTAAACGAATTTACTCACTCTCTTAAAATTAGTTGTTATAAAAAAAAGAAGACATCCCACATATAACTATTATATCAAACAAATATACTAATCATATAAATATCCATTTGTATTGTTTTAAACATCATATAATTCTTGAGTCATTTTCTCCTTTAAAACTATCATTGATATCACCACATATAAAGCATATACTAGACAATGATATTCATCCTTGGTCTTCAATACCTATTAAAATCATTTTTGTCTTAATATTCTCACATATAAAGAATACACTGAACAAAGATATTGACAACATGCAATAATACTCATTCGATTTGTTTTTGAGATCTTACAATCATTCAGATTTATCATCTCTTAGACCCAATTGTTGAAAAAGAAGGAGATGCCCCTCCATATGGAGAGTGATATACCCAACAAGGATATCAACAACATGATATGCTTATCTCTACTGTTTTTAGCATCGTATAATCCTTGACATTTTGTCATTGGTTCTTACATGAACGTGCAACGACGCTGTAATAGATGGTTGCTGGCAATCTAATTGCTCCTGCATCTGCTTGCATTACCAACAAAAAGCAGAAAGGCTCCGACACGCTGTTCGAATCTAACCTTCTAAAGAACAAAATGTCCTCGAGTCAAAAGTTTCAGCCTGTTGATTGTTCTGGCACTCGTGCTGCGTCAAAACGATGTCATGAACGACCAATTGAACGTCGCATCAGTCGCGTTTCGCTACGTAGCATCAAGAACCACTAAAAGAAGAAGGTTGATTCGCTTGAACTTTGCCTGATTGGCTGCAGAAGTTGGACATATACGCGGCGAGTGGTCGAAGCATAAGATTTCTACATCCCAAAATGGTCTCAAAGGGCCACCGCAAAATTTGGTACGCGGCGGATTTTTGGCACCCACGATCGATGGACCTGATTCACTCTTTAAATTCTCCTCCACCTTCAAGCTTCCAGCTCCACGAGAGGAAAATGTTCTTTATGTACGCAGGAAAATGATCACTAGGACTGACAGGCATCTGTTCCCTTTGGCGACAAAACAAACCAGAAAGCTTAATATAATATAATCAGATACTTCAATGGCATTTGACAGGTCGAGGAAAGGTGTTAGAAGCTTGAAGAAAAGGCAAAAGAGCCTGCAAATATCAATGGGATTGAGGCTTGCCCTCCCAGGTGGCAAATTACAGGTAAAAGCTGCAATATTGCATAAGGAGCACCACTGTTTGGAAGAGATTCCAATATTTATACGTAACGCCAAATAATTAATGAAGGGCCCTCCTTAGATCCCACAATAATCAGCCTTGCCAAAATCATAGAAGTTTCAATCTTTATGTCATGCCTACTTAGGTCAATGTCTGCATGACGTTCAAATTATATTTCTTAAGGAAAAGGAAGCAACTTCAATGAGATAAGTTCTTTCGTATTGTTCTTTTTTTTTTTTTTGTATGTTATAAAAGCTCACCCTTTTTTTTAAAGAAAAATCAACGGTTAAGAAAGATAAACATCTTTACTATAAAAGCTAATTTCAGAGGAAGAATTTGGCCTTCTAACAATTACATATATAAAATTAAGATATTAACTATAATTAAAAAAAATTCTTGGTTTAGGTAGAGGATATGGAGTGATGCAGGATTTTAAGGTTTTCCACTAATAATTTTGCCACCAAACTATTGGTGATATTCACAATCAGAGTTGTTCCCCCTTGCTCTTCACTCTTCCACTATTTTCTTATTTTTATATATATTTTTTAGTGTTTTGAATGCATAATCCACAACCAATGCACCACCACTTTCATCCAATACTCCACACTCGCATTTTCCCTCCTCCGTACAAGCAGCGATGTGCTGCTCCAGAGTGGAATTCACGTAACTTCCCTTTTTTTCTTCTGACCCAGTAGATTCATGTTACGCTGTTGCGTAACAGCTCTTGTCACCGGACGGCTTACGGGTTGATCACCCAAGAAACAATCCACGTATCTTTTCCTCGACCGCCCTATGATGAACGGTTAGAGGAAATATTGGCTAGATTCGAGGAAGCCAACCTCCAAGTCAATTTGTGGAATTCAAGCTTGTTTCATTCATCACGGGTCCCGCTTAAATACATCCAAAAGTGCCCATTTCCCATGCAAGGGATAGAGTGCACGTAACAAAAAGAGCAGAGCATGCTTCTGCCTTTAACCCATCATTGCCACTGACCACCTACCGTTCCTACACCAAACCGCCCTGCTGCCTTGCACGCCTAAGTGCATGCCTGACACTTAACACAACCTAAACCAGAAAATAGCAACACACGTAACCATACCCCAAGATGCCGCCCCGAGGTTGATTGGACTTACGGACTCCAAACGCGGAATTCAAACACACAAAAGTTAGATCGTAACAATTCAATCCACTTTTCTCCATTTTTTTTCTTTCTTCTGCCTTCTAATCTCCAATAGCCGGACCCTTTCGTGGCCTGCGGACACCGTCAAATCGACGCTCGATGTTTCCTGAAAGCCAACTATCTAGCACCTTTCCGACCGAGTATCGGAGTGGAAATCCCTACCGAATTTGTTTAGTCGTTTTCAGTCCGATCTACCACAGTGACTTCGTAGTCTCCTTAAGACCAGTTCAAGAACCAGAGTATCACATTTTCCCCAATAAAAAAAGGAGTTAGTTCTAGTTCTCTTTGTTTTTTCTAAGATATTGACCGCTCCAACTTGCACGTTGCGTGGTTCTCTCCATTCTGCAATTGGAAAAATTGAAGGCTCTGGTTGAAGATGGAAGTGGAAGTGGCCATGACTTCAGATGTCCAGTGGCGAAGATGAAAAAGGCAACGAATGACAGAAACACGTTGAAGTACGCCATAGAAATGACATCATTACGCGTTCCCACCATGAACATTGCTGGCAAGACGAAGCAACGTGGTTTTCGGGAATGGTAGAATCACTGTTGCTTTGCTGCATGAACCGATGGGCACGTTAGATCCCACTAAGCGAACCAGTCCGCTCGAACCAGAAGAGAAGGAAAGCCGACCAAATTCTATCAAATGACCCAAGTAAATACCAGTCTTCCAAAGGAGAACTGTTCTAAACGTAGGGATTGGTTGAAGAAGAAAATTGAGTCTTTCAATTATGACAACAACGTAGAGATTCAATTGTGATGATTATATCCCTATTATTTGACTTCATCATTTTATTTTTATGATTATTATATTTTTAACAATAGGTTCACAGTTTATCTTAAAATTTAGTTATTTGAATATTATCTAAGAATTATATATTTTTAATAAAAAACTCTTATTTTCATTACTCTCTTACAAGTTAATCATACTTTGAACTCAAGATTGAATAGAGTATAATTCAATAGTCTTCGCACACCAAACATATTTTTAAAAGTTAAAAGTTGAGTGCAAGTTACATTTGATCAACCAATATTATATAAAATTAATCTTATTGTTCAATTTCAAAAGTTACTTTTGAATATATATAATACTTATTTTATTTTTTATAAATGACTTTAAGTGAAAAAGTTGACCATTTCTTAATAATGGACAGGATTATCCTAAGAATATACCATTCGAATCGGATTTTCAAACAATATTCCCGTGGGGTTTCTTGTGCTTTCCACTTTCAATCATTCTTGAACTTGACTAGCTTCCATGGCCAACGTACTTGGTGCTCCACTGGAGTCAACTACAGGATCTTGATATGTTATGAACGATTCTGCGCGTTTTCCGACCACAAATTGATAGTGGTCGGCGCACTGAATACCCCCAAACATGGTTCACACCCTATGATAGGTCTTCTGCAGACAGCCACGATGTTCCGCGCAACTGTGTATCATGCTTTGATTCCATCATCAAGAATTAATTGAGTGATTCCCGTAAATGATTTGAGGTAAAGAACGCTTGATTCCAAGAACTAGGTTACTCTCTTAAAATGTCCAAATTAAGGAAAATAATACTTGTTTAGAATTTTAAATATATTCTACAGTATCAATTCCACGTAGTAAAGAATGTTTTTTATTTTTATTTTAAATCATATACCTAAGAGAAGAAGAAGTGTTAAACCCAACCTATTTGCTTTTGCTTGGCAGGTCAGAAGCCTTTTGATTTACTATTGAACTAAGAAAAAGTTGACTGAAGAATGTTTGATTTTTTTTAAATACATTTACCTAAAGTCACATATTTAGGTGTTAAACTTATGACTAAGAAGTCTCAAATAGTACTTATTTTCACTTATGTCATGCACTTGTCTACAAGAATACTTGATTGATTGCCACATTTGAAGTATTCTCTCTCACAAAAGAACACATTTGAAGGCACATTGAAAAGCTAACAAAGTACTTAAATTAATAAAAGCAAAAAAGGAAACGCAATTGGAAATATATTGGGAATACAAGCTTTATTGTTTTTGGTTTTTGGGACGAAACGTGCCCTTGGAACGTTGAAGTATGTCCACAGATTGCAAGAGAGGTACAAAGTGAACGGTGGCTTTTGATCATTCATTGTCTTTCTTTATTAGAATAATTTTATCTTTGTTTGTGTTTAATGATTGCACGCCCGGCCATCTTTCATCAACTTTTTATCTTTTCACTTTTTCACTTTTGAGAATATCCAACCTATAATTCCTTGTTTCAATATAGAAACATGGAAACCGTAATGATTATCCCAAGGATATGCTTCCATCGGTGTCTACTTAGGTACGCTTCCATCTAGAGTTTGCTCAGATGGGAGAGATGAGTGTCGGGAGGATTATGATCAAGAAGTGGGATAAGAGTCAATAGAGTCAATCAGAACTGATGTTGAAGAATAGTTAGTTAAGAATATAATACCATTTTGATGTGGGTAATTTACTTATGAATAAGCTAATAGTTGTAAGTGTTCAAGAATTTAATAGTCTTTTCAGCAAAGTATGTAGTTGTCCTAAATTTGAAGTTAGAAATTTGAAAATTGTATCATTATTACCCAAGTATGGATTGTATAAATGATGAATATACACTTAAATATAATAAATTTAAGAAGTTCATACTACTACAATGTTCTTCATCCCATACAAATACTTTTCATTGATTTTATCACAATTCTCATACTCATTAAACGGGTTACATTTTGTGAGATTTTTTTTTATCACCCATAGGGCACTAAGGCTCTTATAACCAACCTTGTAGGGACTCTTTACATCTTCAATTATTTAGTACTTTCATTCTTTTTTTTGAAGAAATTTAATTATAACAATTATAACTATGCCTCTGTTTAAATTAAGATATTTATAGTCATATATCCTTAACATAATTATTCTACCTAATCCTAACATTTAATATGAAAAAACATTTTAATAGTCATATAAAGAATTCCCAATTTTGTACTGCTTATAAGATTTCTTTTAAGGCCTTCCAATGACCCGATTTCCAGCAATGGGTTGCTTCAAATATGGTTTGAAGACAATATTAAAAATGACAAATCAAAAACCACGGCTTGGGGAGTTGACAAGATTGGCATTTATCAGAAAAACGCTGGTTTAATCATACCAGAATTGACTTTGCCTTTGGGGTAACGTTCTTGGGTGCTGCACTGATGTCAACCTAGTTGATCTCGATATGTTCGAAACCCTTTTGCACGTTTTCTACCACAAAAAAAATGTAGTGGCGGGGGCACTCAAACCATGAAATCTTCATTCAAAGCCTATGATTTGTTTTCTGCGATTACATACCACGTTAGAATCCGAAATTCAAAGACTAATCTTTTGGTCTTATCAATCCACGTGATTGTATTGGAGGATGCACATAATTGTGGATGATGTGATTACACCTTCATATATCTTCTTAGAATGTCATTATTTGAGACTAGACAAATCGGCAAAGTCAAGTAGGCCTCGATTAAAAAGCGAAACATATCGTTCTTATTTTGAAGAACGATGGTTGGTCTAGACTACTCGTCGCACATCGGCCCAATTTCTAGTAATGCAGCCCAAAAGTCGACGTCAGAAGGAAGAATCCAGCCTTACCACCTCAGACCACATCTCACGCTCGCAGAAACTGTGCTGTTTTTCGGATTTGTAATTATTTATATATTTGTTTAACTTGTATATTCTGCACAGCCCTCAGTGGACATTGTTACCTTACTGATTGGTTTGATTGATAGTTGTTTAAGGCATCTTGATACTTTATTTGTTATCTGTGCCACTTGGATTGCAATGTTGACGTGATTAATAACAGAACATTAATCTATACAAAACAGTGCACTGAGTCAAAAACATAACTAGACTATTTAGAAGACCTAATTCTTCTAGTATTATCTGCAACCAATAGTCATTTGAAAATGAACATTTATCCAACCAAAGACAATAGATAGAACCAAAATCAAACTGAAATAGATAACAAGTGGCATTATATTAAATAGTCTACAAACATGTCTAATGTAAAATTAGCATTAGAGTAAGTCCTTTGCCATTCTTGAAGGGAGAAAAGTCGAGGATTAGTTACCTCAGTGCCATCAACAGTGTCTTTGCCCGTGGAGGAGACGTTTCACCAGTAAGAGAGCCAAGCATCTGTTGAGTTTGAAAAAGATACTTCACTTGTGTCACCCACGGGATATAGTTGGTGTCATGGTTGCTTTGTCTACTGAATGCTGCTCTTCTTCAGGCCCCGTCAAACTAGGAATTGGTACGAGACCCAGTTTGTCTCCGAGAGCTAGAAAACTGGACTTGCACAGGGGCTTTGTAAAAATATCTGCAACCTGTTGAGTGGTGGGAACATATACAAAAAAAGAGGAATATGTTTGAAAGTTATGCAAGCCAACGTAATTAGGCATGCCAAAGGTCATTTTACAGTAATACATGTATATATCGTTTTATCCCCTTCAACTTTTTTCACTCCTCTGTGTCTAACTACAAGCGCCCCTGTGCCTAACTACGGGTAGTCATCATTCTTCCCCGCGCACAGTCCCTTTTACACCACCCAATGCATGGTAGGCACGTAACATAATGCAACAACGAAGCATAACACTAAAAGCAGCTCTATTCCAGCTATGGCAGAATGCAATCAAGGCGCTTTGGCGTAGATTCCAGCATGTTTCGTCTGTCCATTTCTCCTGAATTTTGGAGATTACAAGCGTTATTTGATCTAAGAAGGCGGCAGCCACGATGTCACTTCCAGCTTGCAACTGCGATGATTTTCCAAGCTTGCACTTTTGCCTTCGTTATTTATGGTGAGAAATCAACTTCTCTCCACAGCGCGAGCGACAAGCCAGAATGGCTCATTGGTCCAGGTCCAGGCAGATGGCCGGCACCTTCTTTAATTCAATCTCATATTCATCGCATTTGTTCATTGAGAGAAGCACCTAAAGCCGGCAAAAACAAACTAATACAAATAGAAGTGCCAGGATTTATTGGGCTAACCGATGATAACCGTGCATATTTGGAAGAAGCTTTTGTCATTGAAAAGAACTGCTTATTAAGAACATTGAGAGAAGTATCTTAGTAAATATGGATATGACGAGCAGAAGTGCTTAACACCTTCTGACATTGTTCAAGATTCTTGACAGCCTCTTTTTTGTTTTTTCAAGTAAATTACTTCTTGAAACGGTTCGGATGGCATTTTCTCTATTCTTTTTTGTTTCAACATGGCCAGCAACCGTCTTAAAGCACCACGGATGGGAGGCAGAGCAAGCAAACTTGGATCGACAAGAAGAAAGAAGTAGAGAAAACTCAAGAGTGATTGAAGATGGAGAAGATAGAGCACACCACTGTAAGCACAAATGGCATAAATATGCACGTTGCTTCGATAGGGGCGGGTCCAGTGGTCCTTTTCCTCCATGGATTTCCTGAGCTCTAGTACTCTTGGCGCCACCAGCTGCTCTACCTCTCCTCCCTCGGCTACCGCTGCATCGCCCCAGACCTCCGTGGATATGGTGACATCGATGCCCCGCCCTCTGCAGCCTCATACACGGCCTTTCACATTGTTGGCGACCTCGTCGGCCTGCTTGACCATCTGCAAATCGAGCAGGTCTTATTGGTCGGCCATGACTGGGGAGCTATCATAGCCCGGTACTTCTGCTGGTTCAGGCCGGACAGAATCAAAGCCCTTGTCAACTTGAGCGTGCCGTTTTTACCCAGGAATCCGAATATTAATTTGGTCGATAGCTTCAGGGCTTTATGTGGTGACGATTATTATTTTTGCAGGTTTCAGGTAGATTTATTTCGTTAATCATATATTCTCCCCGTTGGAAACTTTTTCTCTTTGCCTCAGCCATGCTTTTCTTCCTCAATTCGCTGCATTCGCCGCAGGAAGCGGGAGAGACGGAAAAAGATTTTGCTTCCCTCGATACTCCAACACTACTGAAGAAGATCTTTACAATGTATACTCTAAAACCCCTACGCATACCTAAAGAAGGAGTTAGAGGACTGCCAACTCCGGATACCTTGCCATCTTGGTTGTCAGAGGAAGATATTAATCATTATGCCAGTAAATTTGACAAGACAGGCTTTACCGGAGGATTGAACTACTATCGAGCTTGCAACCTGTAGGTTCATCATGCTTCTTTTAGCTGATTTTAGGATGCGTACTATTCAAACCTGGCTATCCCAATAACGCATTTTTTAAGCTTTTATCTGTGTTCATTCTCATCTTGCAGAACCTGGGAGCTCACAGCACCATGGACTGGATTACAAGTTCAAGTGCCGATGAAGTACATTATCGGCGATCTGGACCTCGTTTACCAGATTCCAGGTATAAAATGTTGGTGTAGTGAGATCTTTACTCGAAGAAGCTGAAAGAAACAACAAGGAGCTACACGAGAAAGGGAAGAGAGCTCTGTCTGCTATTCTGAGCTCACTGCCTAGTCGAACATCAACCATGCAGAGAACTACGTCACAGCTGGTTATTAAGGAACCAAGTGAGCAAGCCTATGTGTCACATGCATCTCGTGGTATCTATCGACAAGCTTACATACCTAAAGTCACCTGACAGCATGGATTACAAGCAAGCAGGAACTTAGCATTTAGTGCTATTATCATAGAGAGTCATCAGGAAGTTCTATCCCAAGGTTAGGTGCACCACCGCCCGACCATCCAAGAAATAAGATAAAGAAGGGAGGTGCCAACCTTATCTGGAGGAAGTCAAAGGAGGACGGTTACGAGATAGAGGAAGATGGAGATAACTTTAGCCGACCTTGACTTTGTAATATGAATTGATATATATATCTTTTTGTATCTGAAGGCCACTGACTATATAAGACCAGTACGTGCCTAGGAAAACTTGTACTAATTTTCTGGACCATTTTGCTATAATATTACAAGCCTTCTTACACGTGCTTGAGTATTTTGCAAATTCAAGTTAAAGGAATATATAAACGACGACGCCTTCAAGAAAGCTGTGCCAAATTTGCATGACATAGTTGTGATGGATGGAGTGAAGCACTTCATCAACCAAGAAAAGCATGAGGAAATCAACTCACATATATATGAGTTTATCAAGAAGTTTTAGCTGTCAGAATTCCTTTATGTTTTGATGTTTGTTTGATCAGGCCTCCCATCAGACTTTCTGAATAAGTGAATAAAAGAGGGCTTGTCGTGATGGGGGGAACTCTAAGCTCGTCACTGTAATTTCTGCTTCCAAGTTCAGACTTTCAATACAAGTCCCGGATTAGTTACTTGTGAAATTGGATTATAAAGCGTAGGAGACAAACGAATGTGACAACGCGTTAAGCCGTGGGATACGTTACCTGTGAAAATGGCTAAAAGGGTGCAATCAAAATATAGCCTGGAAATCCCTAGTGATAGCCATGGTAGTTGAGAGTCAACAAACCAAGGTTGGCTTCGACAGAGCCAAACCATATTTGAAAGAAAGCTTTGTTGTCATCGAAGTAGCAGCTTATTAAGAAAAATGTAGTAGGTACCTTTTATTGTTCAAATTTTAATTAAAAATTGGGTATAACTGGATAAAGATATTTTTTTGAATGTGCTGGTTGAAAACACCCAAAAGCAAAAAAGGAATGAAGGCTCGCGGGAGAAACTTTAAATAGAAAACGTTGTCGCTTTAAGCTGAAATGGGAGAATCGGTCACATAGGTGCATTAAAAAAAAAAACAAAAAAACAGAAAACTTAAACCAACTCTAGTTAATTTTTTTCCACCTTTTTCCCTTTTCTCATAATTGGTTATTGACACTTTAAAATATGAATATTTTAAATATTATAATATACACACTTAATTCGTGCACATAAAATATCAAATTAGCTTACTACTAAATTAATTGGTTAAGTGATTAATTTAAAATTTAACTCTTAAGTTTGATATCTCATATCTCACATCTTATTTGTCTTAAAAAAGAGAATGATATAAAAATATAAGAATATTTATTTATGAAATATTTAATAAAAAAAGAAGTAATCAACCCAAAGTGAAAGTGGTTGACTTTGAGTCACATAGCTTGAGCTTATCTTCAATAAACCAGAGTGACATCCACCATTTTAAAGGAAATTATATTGAAGGAGATACAAGGAAAGTAAGCACTTCCACTCGCCACCCTTGTCTGGCGGGTGGGTGGGGTTGCGAATTTTTCCTCATCTTTTTTTTTCGTAGTTTTTTTCTTAAGGGAATAGTATTGTAACATTCTCATATCATCCTTTTTACTTATTTAAGAGGTGTTCTCGGAATTTCAAAGTTCTTGTAAACATAGTTATTAGAGTTATGGTGTTAAAAAACTATACTTAAAACACAAAAAACAAAATGACATATACAGGAGTTTTTAGCCAAATTGGAAGAGGAAACTATCTCTAAAACTCCACCATTCTTCTTATTGAGATTGTTTTGGTGAATATATCTCAACGAGAAATCCTATTAAGAAGAAGACCGTGGGGTATTCAGCTTTAAAAAAAGGATGAAATGTTACCTATTTGATCATCATCATGGAGAACGGATTTTCATTGTGTTGCATAGCATCTATATGGGCGGCAACATTATTTCACATTAGAATTTTACTAATATTCAAAACTTTGTCTACGGAAATCTAGTCGACTCTTACTAAATTTATAATAAAATCCTATGGTGGTTGTCATCATAATGGGTTTTAATTTAAATTATTAAATAGAATAATGATCTTAGATGGTATTGCAGAAATTACACATTGGAAAGTTTATTTAAAAAATAATAATTTGTAAGAAAAGAAAATTATAAATTAACATATTGATAAAGCATTAACATGCATTAGTTTAGTTAAAGCCCAAGCAGCCTAAGATAAAAGAATAATTAGTCTTAAAAGCTGTACTATTTTGCCAACTATCCCGAAAAAACCTTAGCAAGAAGAATTTAACAGTAAAAAGAACTGAAATCTCCTTTCTGAGAAACCAACCCAGAAGCAAAAGCTAAAAGAGAATGACTTCTTTTTATAAGAGGAATACCTACAATGATGTGTCTTCACTCAAAAACAGAGTAGGTTTTATGACATCCAGTATACAGAGGCATGTAAAAGGAGAGTTAAGAGGTGAAGCTTATTTACACTTCTCTAATAACAAGCCCAATTAATGTTTTTGGAATAGTTAAATAAATTTATATTTCTGTGAACTTGTATGTACAGGAAAGCTTATTCCACATGAAATCTTTTCGGCCCGTGCTCGTGAAAGCAGCGCCGCCCATTTTCTCGTAATGCAGCTGGAAAGTCCATGCTCTTGCAATCTAATTGTGAATTTAGATTATACATTTAGCTGTGAATTTACATTTTGCAATCAAGCCAATGTTTGATTGATATTCGCTCAAGGCATCTTGATCCTATTATTTGTAATTTGTATTACCTGTATTGTAGAGTTTTAAGGAGATTAATAACAGATCATCAATCAAACAGCAACTATCAACATCTATCCAATCAAAGACAACAGAATGAACCAAAACCAAACTAAAATAGGTAGCAAATGGCATCACTATAGCATCATATTAAGCACGTTTACAAACATATTTGATGTAAAAGTAGCATTGCACTAGTCCTCCGCCGTCCTAGAACTCAATCTGCTGCATTAAGTAAAAGAAGGCTCTCCACATAAGTATTCAAACGCCCCGAGAAGGCATTAATGTGAAGATCCACTGTTCTTTGGCTACTAAGGTCGTAAAAAACTAACCTTCCACTCACGTTTACTAGAAGTACGCCATTCCTTACAAAGCCTCCCACCTCATGCAATCCTCCACCAATGCCGCCGATGTCATCCTTGTTAATATCATACAATTTGATCCAGGATTCCACTACTCCATATTCCTTCATCACCCACACGGAGAGACTCTCCTCTCCCCGCCACCATTCACAAGACGGGACAAGTGCAAGAGACCCGCCAAGTAACGAAACTCTCATGTTAAAGCGGCTTTTTAAACTCGTCGGCGCGGCAATTTCATGAAAGGTCTCATCTTCCATACTAAACAACATGATTACATTTCGAAACAAATCTTGCTGTGGCAGAGAATGTGCTAACCAGTGAACTGCCCCGTTTAAAAAAACCGACGAAAATGTCTCAACGGCATAGCGGGGACCGGGAACCATGACAGATCGCCAAGAGCGGGTACTATGCGTATAAATCTCAACCAAAGGAGGATTGATTTGAACACCATCAAGATACACAAGCCTTACCAATTTGTAATCATCGGTCCTGGCGTCATATCCAAATCCTAGGAATTGATTAAGTGTTTCAGGCAAATTCGGTGAAATGGTAGGATTCGGAAGAAATATAGATTTGTTAATAGAAGGGTTCCAGAGAACAAATGACAAGAGATCCTCACGGAGAATATTATTAGCAAAACAAACCAGGCCATTAGAGGAACCAATTACGACCGAGGATCCGCGAAGGTGCTTGCAAGGCAACTCTGTGAAATGCCAAGGGTACGCAAAGAAGTCCTCTTTGTTTTCTATCTCTTGAAAGAGGGAGAGCGGGAACGGATCGTCAGAAGAATGAAGCGTGAAACGAGGTTTCTTGAGGCGGGAGTCGAAATGGTAGAAGAGAAGGGAAGGCGGGTGTTGGGGGTTGGAAAGAGAACGACTGAGGTGGGTGGCGATGAAGTGGGGGCTGGAGATAAGAGAACACCACGCCTTGGAAACACACCTGAATCTAATTAGAGACTTCACTGGTAGCCGGGAGAGGATTTCGATGGTTACCTCGTTTGGGAGGAAGCCGGCCATCGTCTTTGACTACGATCAGCATCGAGACGAGCTACCCGCTTCACAACAAAGTACCCTTACCCATTCTTCGTATAGCTCGCCTTTTTATAATGCACCGGATCATTCAGCTGACACAGCAACTGAGTTATTGCCAGATCAGCCACCACCTCACACTAACAGAATATACACTCAGCAGCCTCACCGGTCAGGTTCTAGAAGGAATCTATCACCTTTCTGTTATGTAAACGTCCCTATATTCTCGCAACTCTGTTAGAATATGGTTGGGTGTAATATTACCTCCTTATCCCTTTTGTATGTCATGTAAATGACCCAAAAGGGTCCTGTATCTATTATAGAGAAATAGAGAGTCAACGCAAGGCGTTCCAGGACCCTACTCATATAACAAAAATATAAGATGTTAAAAATGTGATAATAATAACATTTTGCATTATGCACATGCTTTTTGCGCAAAACAGATGAGAACATGAGAAAAATAAAGGAAACATACTTATTTTGGATGGTAATGTTCTCAACTTGGTTAGCAAATGTTAGGAAGAAATTAAATATTTTAAATTTATGTATTCTAAAATAAATTGGGAGACTTACTAGTGTTGCAAGTAGATTTGTGGGGGGAGTTTTTATTAGAAACGTGTCTTCATCAAGATAGGTTCCAAGAAAAGGGGATTCTACTCATATAAAAACAACCATTAGATGTTAAAAATATAGTATTAAATGAACTTTTGATAAAAATGGAGAGAGCTTATTAATGTTTAAATCTCCTTATAATCTACTAGTTAAAGTAGGAAGATCAACGGTTTTAACGTTTTTCATAGTAATAACGGATTCAACTCAAGGCCATACATTTTTTTTAGCCTTATTACTCGTTTCAGAATACGGTTAACCAACATGTTAACTAATGTGATCGGATTTTGCAGTTTTTTCTTCCGCAGTACCTCGATGTGACATGAGCGTGAAAGGGGTTCAAGAATCAGTTTTCTTTTTATAAGGGCTAAAATCATTTATTTTGGCTTTTTAACCCCATATTGTAGGGTGGATCTCGAAAGATATGAAAGATCTCCCTCCAGGCCGTACATACGACTTTCATTGAATACGGCTTTCCGCAGAATCTTATATGTATCTATGAGATTGAGTATGGAATTATGTTTACTCACTTTAAATTGAGTATCCGTTTCCCTCCTTTTCCTGCTAGGATTGGAAATTTTGTATTTGACTCAGACTTGTTCTAAAAAAGTTTAGACATGTTCTAAAAAAGTTGAGACATTTCAAATTGTTTGGTTCGTTTTTTAATTTAGAGAATGATTTTTGTCCAAGTTAAATTGAGAGACTTTAAAAAAGATGGAGAAGCTACAAGTTAGATGTAAAAGGATTTGCACAGTAGAGCTTACTTTCTCAATCAAATTGCTTTCCCTCAATCTTGTATTGCAATTTCTTTGTATCTTTCGTAGATTAGATACAAACTCTAGAGCAGCTAATTGTTGTGACTATTCAAAGGTTTGTGTTAGATCCTCCTTGTACCAACAATGTTTATCCAACCAAAGACAACAAAGTGAACCAAAATCAAATTGAAATAAGTAACAAGTGACATCTAAGACACAAATAATTCTACTTTAAGTCAAACGTCTAATGTAAAAATAGCATTACAATAAATCCTCTGCAGTCTTGAAACTTAATCTGCTACATCAAGTAAAACAAGGCTCTCCGTATAAGTATCAAAATAAAGTGACATGGCTTGGACCCAAGTGTGAAGATCCATTGTTCTTTGGCTACTCGGTTCGTGAAAAAGTAACCTTGCGTACCTGGTCACTAGAAGTGCACCATTCGCTCCAAAGCCTACCACCCTATGCAATCCTTCATCAATTATAATATTGTACAGTTTGATCCAGGATTCTACTACTCCATACTCCTTCATCACCCACACGGAAACACACTTAACTTCATTAAATTGATTGCACGGGACAAGTGCAAGGGACCCGTCAAGAACCGAAACTGCCATGTCCAAGGGATGATGGCCTTCTAAACTCTTCGGCACAGCAATTTCATAAAAGGCCTCATTCTCCATGTCAAACGACACTATTACATTCCGAAACAAACCTTGCTGTGGCGGTGTGTGCGCTAACCAATGGACTGCCCCATTAAAGAAAACCGAAAAGTACATATAGACGATATAGGTTGGACAAGGAACCATCACAGGGCGCCATGCACGGGAACTAAGTGTGTAAATCTCAACCATGGGAGAAACAGGGTCAAAACAAATACCTGCGCTGCCACAAAGATACGCAAGCCTCACCAATTTGTAATCGTCGGTTTTGGCATCATAACCAAATCCTACATATTGGGTTTTTGTTGAAATCGTAGGGTTCGGAATAGATATAAATTTGTTAATAGAAGGGTTCAAGATAAAATATGAGGAAAGACCCGCTGACAAAACTTGATTGGCAAAACAAACTAAGCCGTTAGATGAACCAACAACAAGCGAGAATTGGTTGATGGGTAGGTGCGACCAAGACAATTCTGTGAAATCCCATGGGTACGCGAAAAAGCCCCCTTCATCATGTATCTCTAGATCGGGGGAGAGCTGGAGGCTATCTAGGGCAGGGGAGCTCAAATCCAGATGTTTGGTGAAATGGTTCCGAGGGAACGGATCGCCAGAAGAATGAAGCGTTAAACGCGTATTCTTGAGGCGGAAGTCGTAAAAGTAGAAGAGAAGGGAAGACGGGTGTTGGGGGTTCGAAAGAGAGCGACTGAGATGAGTGGCGATGAAGTAGCGACTGGAAATAAGAGAGCACCACATCTTGGAAACACACCTGAATCTAATCACTGATTTCACCGGTAGTCGTGAGAAGATTTCGAAGATTACGTCGTCTGGGAAGAACTCGGCCATGGTCTTCACCGGCAGCTTTGACGCAGAGTAGCGAACTACAAAAAGAAAGGAAAACGATTTGGGACGAAATCTCTCCCCAATTAATGCCAAACTCGTTGGGTCAGAAGTATTATATTATTATTAACTTAACATCCGGATGCCTGGTTTCATGCATGCAATATAATTAAGTCACGGGGTGGGGTCCTGGCTCAGTGGCGTTGTCTGAGCCAAACTCTGACCGGCCGTCCCACAGGTTGTAGATTTGAATTCCGTACCCCCTCCTCAGGTGCGTGTATTTATAATTTAAAAAAAAAAAGAAAAAAAAATATAGTTAAGTCACGATAAATACGCATCAAACTGTCAAATCAGACCCAGAACCTATAATTTCGAACAATAAATTAGAACCTTGGGATGCATTAACACGAGGGTATCGAAGAGATAAGCATGCTTTGTTTCACGGTTACCGTCCTTCATCGTTTATCATGCATAGCTTTCCTGCTTTCTTTCCTCTTTATTTAGGGTGGGATTCGTGTTTATATCTTAATCTCTCATAGACAGCCGGTGGACCTCAAAACAGGATGAAAACAAAAAAAAAGTTGCCAAGATATGATAGTTATATATTAGAAGGTGCCTATGGAAAAAGACCATCACCACTAGGTGTTTCGTTAATATATTCCTCTTCCCAGAGAAGATACGCTCCAGGTTTTTTTTTTTTTTTTTGGTTTGGTGGGTGGCTACAATGGAGGGTGTTGACATAGGTTATCTATCACATAAACAAAAATAAATGTAGCGAATGCGTTTTCTTCAGGACATGTAAGGAATTTGGAATACAGATATCAAAATAGGCCCATTTATCATCTTTCTCAAATTGGTATTTGCTTTCTTGATGGGGCATTCCCATTATGTGATGCAAGTGACATTTAATCCGAAAGACACCAATACATTTGCAAGTGCATCTCTTGATCGCACTATAAAGGTACAATGAGGTAGTCAGTGGTGTAGTTTTCTGGTAAGTTTTCCATATCTGGTCCGATTATGCTTATAATTCTCTGGTTTTGCACTCCTAGATTTGGAATCTCGGATCCCCAGACCCAAATTTTACATTGGATGCCCATCGGAAAGGTGTTAATTGTGTTGATTACTTTACTGGTGGTGATAAACCTTATCTGATTACGGGTTCTGATGATCACACCGCTAAGGTACATTGGTTGCTCCTTTCCTTTCTCTTGATATTTCTAATTAAATACATGTACAGTTATGTGGAACAATGTGTGAATAAATCTTGTTGAAAGCAGGTGTGGGACTATCAGACCAAAAGCAGTGTCCAGACGCTAGAGGGCCATACGCATAATGTTTCTGCAGTATGTTTTCATCCTGAACTTCCAATAATAATCACTGGTTCTGAGGATGGGACAGTTCGTATATGGCATTTTACCACTTATAGGTAATCTGTTTTGTACAACATTTTCTTAAATTTTCTTTGAAACTGACATGGCCTGAGATTCTCCTTTCTACTATTTTTTTTCAAAGACTCTTCCTTAATTTTATCTTTGAAACTGGCTTGTCCTGAATTCCCGTTGTCTACTCTTTTCTTTTAAAGAATTACATTTTCTCGTAAAAAATAAGTTTTTTTCTCATAAATTTCCCTTTTTATAATATGATGTACGGTTTTGAATTGAAATTTGAGTCCACCAAGTTGTTCTAGATAATTTGTTGGAACGACTGCTGAATTTATTTTTGCGAAGATTTCCTTCCTACCCTTCCTCCATTCCCGAATATTTCTTGGTGGCAGTATGATAGAATGTCCTGTTATGAAGATGTTACGGTGAATTGCGAATGCTTTACAGTGATGCTGATTGAACTTCCACTGATTGCTGTCTTTCTTATGCGAACACGAGAACCTATTATTCTGTTTTTGGTGAGATCGGTCATGACCATTAACACTTGTTACCTCTGTTGATAATTACCGAGCTGCAATTCCAGGTTTAAATTGAGCCAGAATTGACACAAAGTTGAAATTTATAAAGTAGAATCATTCTCGTGTTTTATTCGTCTATCCTTGTTCCTCTCTCCATCTTTTTTTTTTTCTTTCATTTAGTAAGTATTTTCCATAATATATGTCCTTTTTTATCTTATAGAAATCCTAGCAATGTGTGATTGAGTTTTATGGGCTTCAGTTAAGCCTCAATTTCTTGACACATAAAATAATCTCATTTCTTTGCAGGCTTGAAAACACATTAAATTACCATATCTGAGAAACACACCTGAATCTAATCACAGATTTCACCGGTAGTCGTGAGAGAATTTCGAAGATTACGTCGTTTGAGAGGAACTCGGCCATCGTCTTCATCGGCAGCTTTGACGCAAAGTAATGAACTGCGAAAGAAGGAGAATGATTTGGGACGAAATCTCTTCGCAATTAATGCCAAACTCGTTGGGTCAGTTGTCGCCACAATTTAAAGGGATGCCTGACGTCTTTTTCAGCTCCAATTAGCCATTAAAGGTAAAAGTAATATTTTTTTACACACACTCTCTCTCTCTCTTCACAAAAAAGAAAATACTAAGAAATCTTGTAACTTGCGCAGACACAAACAGACAACAAATATTGTACATTTGAGCCCAAAAAAAAGTAAAAGAAAAGGCAAACAAGACATAGATGTCACTAAAAAAAGAAAAAGAAAAAACAGTGCAAAAATAATATGGATAATCAACCACTTGCAAACTTCAAACTCGTTTTATTTATAATTAATTGACATGTAATTTAATTTTTTAAGCTCCTTACGGGTCAATTTGTTACATACGGCATTGTGAATTATAAGAATGTTGGTGTGTATAATATTATAATATTTTCATAACTATTTATGGGTCAACAAAAATGAAAATATTTTACAATAATTATTTAGATACTTTATGTATTAGCTTCTTTTTATATGCACATCCAAACTCACATTTAGGTACAAAACATGAAATCAAGAGATTTTAGACACATTTGCTCTAAGTAAATCAAATCTTTGTTGACTATGTACTAATATTAAGAATAAAGAATTTTGTTTCTTTGCATGAATTTAAGTACCTTTTATAATACGCAAATAAAGCAATCATGATTGCTTAGATTATTATAAAGAAAAGGATAAGGAATTTACCATACATTTAACAATGATGATTGGACAAAACTACCGATGGCACATGATATAAAAGAGCAAGGCTCCTTTTTGCTCAAAGTGTATATAAATTATTAAAAAAATCTTTTTTGGACAATAAAAATAGATGAGATAATCTATATGATAGTTGATAATTTTAAGATATCAAAATCATAAATTGCAAAAAAGGAAAAAGGAGAGTTAAGAGGCCAAAATTATTTACCTTTATCCAATAACAAGCCAACTTAACATTGTTGAGATAGTTAAAATAATATTTTTAATGATAAATTAAGTTAATACTTCTATGAACTTATATGTATTTTTATTGGACCAAAGCGTACAAGAAAGCTCATTATTTAAGTCCGGTCCATTCAGTATGGGCTGCATAAAATCTGTTCCGTCCGTGCCCGTGAAAAGCAGCTTGGCCCAACGTCTTGCAATGCGGCCTAGTCCACGAGAGAAGGAAGAATCCGGCCTTTCCGCTTCAGCCCACATGTCACGCTCGCAGAACAATTAAAGCACTCAAAAGTGTGACACGAAGTCCTTTGCCATCTTGAAACTCAATCTGCTACATTAAGTAAAACAAGGCTCTCCACATAAGCATCCATAAAAGGTGATATGACTTGGCCTGAAGTGTGAAGATCCATTGTTCTTTGGCTACTCAGTTCACAAAAAAGTAACCTTGAAATCCATGGTCACTAGGACACCCTATGCAATCCTCTACCAATGTCAATATCATACAGTTTGATTCAAGATTCTGCCACTCCATACGCCTCCATCACCCACACGGATAGACACTCATCTCCATGGCATTGATTATATGGGACAAGTGCAAGATACCCATCAAGCACCAAAATTGCCATGTCCAAGAGATGACCTTCTAAACTCTTTAGCACAGCAATTTCATAAAAGGCCTCATTCTCCATATCAAATGACACTATTATGTTTCGAAACAAACCTTGTTGTAGTGGAAATGCAAAAGGATGTATTGTCACTTAACTAACTAGTTCAGTAGTGAGTTAGTAAGGATGCCAACCATAAGATCTGGAGTTCGACTCTCAAAAATAATAATTAAAAAAAAAAGTGTATATTGCAAAGAGTTAAAATCTAGGTTCTTGATGAAATGGTTTTGAGAAAAAGTTGGTCATTATCTTCATTAGCAGCGTTGATGCAGAGGAATGAAATGCGAAAGAAAGTAGAACTTTGTTTAATACAAACTTTCTTAAATTGAAAGCCAAATGCACCTGATTGGCCAAGTTGAGTGTTTTTATTCTAGTGCCTTCAAACTCAATTTATCTATAACTAATTAACATGTAATTTAATTTCTTAATCTCCTTAGATGTCAATTTGTTACATGGGCATTATGAATTGTAAGAATGAATCTGTTCGGCCCGTGCCCGTGAAAAGCAGCTTGGCCCAATTTCTCGTAATGCTGCGCGAAAGTCTACGTGAGACGGAAGAATCCAGCTTTTCTGCTTCAGCCCACATGTGACTTTCGCAGAACAATTAAAGCGCTCAAAATGGGACGCAGGAGAGGCAGCAGAAACTAGGAGCATCGGGGGACTTGAGCAGCTGCATGAAGAAAGATTGAAGCCCGCGGGAGGAAGCTAGTTGCTCGAGCCGTTCCGGCTTGCATTGTTCTGCGTGGAGAAGAATAAGATGCTCGGGATGTGAGCAGCGTGAGTGAAGCCTTGCGGGATGGGGTGAATGCTCAAGATTCTTTGAGATCTGCTTGCCTTAGCTGCCAGCTCGTGAAACGTGGCCGTGCAGAAGCTCAGTGTCTTTAATCAGATGCATGGTCGCACGGCAAGAGATGGAAAACGCGTGACGCTGTGTGAAGAGAAGAAGAAAAGTCGCACACAGCCCGATGCAATCACTCCAGCCTGCACCGGTCTGTGCAGATGTGAATTTTGGAAATTTGATCCCCGAGCGCAATCGACGAGGGCAAGAAGTGAGTGAGCGGCAGAGAGATAGTTGCTCGTGCTAAATCATGAAACTCGAGAATCTAGGAGGCCTAGATGTCATCGATCTAGCAAAACGAAGGCTTTTTCTTTAGATGTCTGCTTCAACGGCGACACAAAAATCTGCTGGAGTCTTGAACATTCTGCCGAGAGTCAAATCGTTCATTTGATATGCAACGCCGGGAGAACAGTTTTCGTGCAACAGTTAGATTGAGAGGCTCTATAAAGGACAGAGAAGATCCTGGTTTGAAGTAGAACGATCTGCATAGTAGAGCTTACTTTCTCAATTAAATTGCTCTCTCTAGCTCTTGTGATTGTCTGTCCTTCTGCCGATTTGAGATTTCTTTGTAATTTTAGATCAGAGCTAATTGTTATGATTATGTAAGGTTTTGTTTTAAATTTTCCTGCAGTCATTTGAAAAATCTTTCCAAGGAATTTTTATGGGGGAGTTTTCTGTCTAATTCATGAGACTACGTTCTTTATACTGTTGGATAAGCTGATAAATTACCTAATTGTATTTCAGGACGAAAATAAGAGAGTACCTTTTTAACGACTTGTACAAAGAACTAAGTTGGGCAAGGTAAAATCCTAATCCCTTCAAAATTTGGCGTGCACTTGAACTTGATTGAACTGTTCTTTGAGTATGTATATTCCATCGGGCTGTTTTTTGGAATTGCAATTATTTATATATTTACACAATCTAGTTGTGAATCATCAATCACTTAAAGAATCCCAAATATTTTTGAAGGTAGAATAGTTAACTAAGGTCAAGTGTAAACTACCCCAAGTGACATTTGCCAAGATTTATTCACTAAAAAAAAAATAATGCATAGAACTAGAAAGAAACTAAAGCATCACACTAAGAAAACAAATGAAGAAATCACATGTATAGAGTAAAAATAAAACCAAACTAGGTCCCCTCCCATTGCAGAGCTTGATCTACAACATTCAGTGGAACAAGATGCTCCACATAAGTATCCTAATGAAATGAATCATCTGAGCCCCATATTTAAAGATGCATTTCATCACTTACCAGTTTCATGAGAAAGCAAATTTCCATCCCTCATTGGATTGCCTTTTGCTCCATAGAAGATTTAAGCAAATGGATCAACTATTTCTGTAGTTATTATATGTGCTTGAAAATAACACATACTTGTTAATTCTATTCCTTTTTTTTTTTGTGAAAGGTCAAAAATATATATCACCTTAAAAATTACAAGATTGTTAATTCTATTCTTCGATTTTAATATTTGCATATACTTCACATTGCATTTTACATAGCCTATCTTAACAATGCCCTTATTTTAGATAGGGTAAATATAGAAAAAAGGAAAGCACACGTTGATAAAGGAAAAAGGAAAGAAAGAAAGTAGGAAATCAAGTAAAAGGAGTAGCACACATATATACATATCCATTTCTAAGGAAAATATCTCGTTGAAAATGTTTTCTTCATGATCTATGTCTTCTCCCCCTCAATTTCCTTATTCTGAAGGTATTCATCAACCAATCTTGGTTCCTTACAAACAAAATGTTTCCAATTACTCCTCCAAAAATTAGTCCAAACCCATATCCAATCACAACTGATTTCCAACCAAATTCACTAGGTGATTTGGAGTCTTGACTTTCTTTTGAGATTGCATATGGAGTATTCAACCCAAGAGAACTCACACATTTCTTTGCCAATGAGGTGCCACACAATCCTAGATTTCCTTTAAATGAATTATTTTCAAAAGTATCAAACTGTTTCCCTTGTGGTATTGGACCTAAGAGATTATTATGAGAAACATTGAAAAATTCTAAGAATGTAAGTCGCATCAATCTTTGTGGAATCTCCCCTACCAACTGGTTTTGAGAAAGGTCTAATGCGTCCAACTTCGAAAGATTTCCCAAGGATGGTGGGATGTGCCCAACAAGAGCATTATTGGAAATATTGAGCAAATAAAACTCTTCTAAATTCCCAATGGATTCAGGAATCTCATTGGCAAATTTGTTGCTTGAGAAATCAATAGCAAAGAACACTTCTTGAACTTTCTCATATACAATATTTGTGCCTTTGTTTGTTAGTGTCATAGAGAAAGTATAAGCTTCTGTCGAAGAAGAGACATATCCAAAACCATTATATATTCTAAATTTGGCATCTTCATGAATGTATGTTAAGGTTTGTACATCCTTAAATTTTTTGCCCTTCCAATTTTCAAAAAGTACTGATGGAAGCTTTCCCGTAAAATCATTATAGGAGATGTCAAGAATTCTCAAGCTAAGGAACTTAAAATAGGTTTTAGGAGTTCCCACTGAACCATAAAAATTGTTTGTGTGTAAACTAAGAAACTCTAAATTGGGATGATAGCCTAGCCAAAATGGAAATGAATCAAGAAATTGATTATTACTGAGATCAAGGACCTTTAGCATTGTACAATTGGCCAACGATCTTGGTAAAGGTCCTTGGAATTTATTATGACTAAAAATGATCATGCTCAAACTACTTCCACTTGTCCACATTTTTGGAATGCTTCCTTGAAATTTGTTCATTCATAGATCAAGTATTGATAAAGAACCATTGGAGTTGCCTAAGCATGGAGGAAGTGGACCACTTAAGTTGTTATAAGTCAAATCAAGGACTTCAAGAGAACTCAAATTGCAAAATATTTCTGGTATTTTTCCAACTAGGAAGTTATTTGAGACAGAAAAATGCCATGGGGAGCCTAGTGGAATAGGAAGCAATCCTTCAAGCAAATTACATGCAAGATAAAAAGTGATTAGTCCATTCCATGGAAGAAAAATCGGATTTTGACCAAAACTGGTGAGAAAGTTATGAGAAAAATCAAGATATTCTAGACTTCTTATGCTTATGTTCCATATCCATGTTGGGACTTGGCCATGAATGTTGTTGTTGGATAGGTATAAGTATATCAACTCATCTTGGTTTCTAAGGAAACTTGAAAACTCACTTATATTGCATGAAGAAAGCCCTAAACCTTGAAATTTTGGAAAAGTTGCATTGGAAGTAGTCTCCCTAATAAGCAAAGATAATTCATTGTCAGAAAGACATAAGAATACTAAGCATTTAAGCTTGGAAAACTCAACAAACTCCACATTAGCACTGAGATGGTTGTCAGAAAGATCAAGAACTTTGAGATTCTTAAGGTTGAAGATTGAGTTTGGAATTTGGCCATGAATCTCATTGGTTGAAAGGTCCAAGAAACTCAATTGTGTAAGATTCATAGTTTCAAAAGTAATTGGACCAGTTAATCAATTGTTGTCCAAGTGAAGGAAGGTTAATTTAGTCTTATTCACTTGCCCAAAATGCACTTTACCACTCAATTGATTATAAGAAATTTTGACATGGTAGAGTTGCTTAAGGTTTCCAAGTGAGAATGGGATATCACCCCAAAAGGCATTATATGAAAGGTCAAGAGAAGTGAGCTTTGTGAGATTACCAAGTGTAATTGGGATATGACCTGTGAAGGAATTATTTGAAAGGTCAAGATAAGTGAGTTTTGTGAGATTACCAAGTGAAGATGGTATGGACCCTGTAAAGTTGCAATACCTTATTCCTAACGTAGTTAATGATTTGAGATTTCCAATGGAAGTGGGTAGCTCACCTAACAAATTAGTCCTTTCAAGGATTAGTTCCTTGAGTGAGACACTCCATGAAAAGCTTGGTAAAAAACCAATAATCCCTTCATTGTAAGATATATCTAGATTTCGTAGATTTGCTAACTTAAAAATTCTTGCTGGAATTTTTCCATACAAACCACAAAATTGGAGATTGAGGAAGCTTAAAGAAGACAAATTTGTTAAGATATCAGGTATTGTGGAGCTAATGTTCACCAAACTCAAATCCAACCTTTTTAAATAGGTGAAATTTCTAAAGAGGCTTCCTAGGTTAAGATCTCCAAGAAAGAAAAGATTATTGTTATCAGACAAATCGAGAGATGACAAGTGTGACAATAATGAAATTTCCAAAGGGATTCGACCATAAAAGTTAGAGTAAAAGAGATTAAGCTCTATTAGTCTAGAAAGATCACATACCTAGGATGGAATCTGGGAAGAGTTAAAGCCATTATAAGCAAGGTTAAGCTTTTGAAGATGAACAAGGCGAAAAAGGCTACTACTGGAGTAAATGGAACCGTAAAGATAGCTGCCACTAAGATCAAGGCCAATTATGTAACCTGTATGTGCATCACACTCCACCTTATCCCAGAAGCAACAATCACTTTCATCTCCTTCAATTCTCCAAGATACAACCTTTGGATAGCCTTTTGGATTAAATATAGAGGCATTCTTGTCTATGATGAAGCTTTCCTTAAATTGCAATAAAGCTAACCTTTCATCATCATGGCATTGATGTTGAGTGAGAGATGAAGAATGAGTGAGTACAAGATGTAAGAATGAGATCAAGAAAAGCAAATGTAAGATAGTAAACAAAGAAAGGGACAAGTCCATAATGTTCGCACTTTTGTTTCGATAATCTTGGATACGATGAAACTGAAGATAACAAAATTTGAATTTATAGACTAAAGCGAAAGGCAAAACAAGAAAGTTTAATTGTTTGCACGAGCAAAGGGATCTTAGTCATTGTTGTAACTTCCAATTAAAATCAAGTTGCTTGCTTAAGCCAATGAATCTTTTAAGTGATTAGGCCAAACATTTCTCAATTAATGGTACAAAGACTTTTTATGCAAACTTTCATGGAAATGACTACATCTTTTGCAAAAAAAATAAAAAATATCTAAATTTTCATAAACTTGTTTAACAATCTCACACATAAAGAGAATGAAGGTAACATAAGTCAAATTTACTGACCAAAAAGAAAGGCAAGACACGAAAGTCAAGTTGTTTTGTCAACAAAGCGATTTTAGTCATTGTCATAACTCTTAGCTAAAATCAAGTCATTTGCTTAAGTCATTAGGCTAGACACTTTCTGATTAATAGTCTTAGGACTTTTTATGTGAACTTTCATCAAAGTGGCCATATCTTTTTGAAACAAATAAAAAATACTAGCTCCAAACTTTCACACTTCTGTTTAACAATCTTGGATATGATGAAAGGAAGGTAATAATTATAAATCAAAGAGAAAGGCATAGTAAGAAAGTCAAGTTGCTTGTGTGAGCAAAGAGATCTTAGTCACTGTCATAACTTTCAACTAAAATCAAGTTGTTTGTTTAAGCTAAGGGATTTTTAAGTAATTGGGCCAAATATTTCTCAGCTAATGCTTTTAAGATTTTCTATGTGAACTTCTACTGAAGTGGCCTATCTTTTGGAAAGAAATGAAAAATACATGCCCCAAATTTTCACATTTTTTTTTTAACAATCTCAATAACAATAAGAGTGAAAGTAACAAAGGTTGAGTGTCTAAGCTAGAGAAAGGCACAACACAAAAGTCAAGTTATTTGTGTGAATAAAGATATCTTAGTCATTGCCATAGTTCTCAATTAAAGTCAAGTTGTTTGCTTGAGCCAAGGGATTTTTTAATCATTGGACTAAACATTTCTCTGCTAATGGTCTAAAGACTTTTTATGCAAATTTTCACATAAATGGTCATATCTTTCGGAAAGAAATGAAAAATACCTAACTTAAATTTCAAAGATTGATTGCATTATTATTTACATGTTCTTTGGGTTGAAGATGAAAGTCCTCTTTATTGCAATCAAACTATTAATTTCTTCCCTTTCATTAGTCATCAACTTGAATTGTCCGATTTCCTTTCATGAAAGTGGCCATATCTTTTGGAAATAAATGAAAAATACTAGCTCCAAACTTTCACACTTTTGTTCAACAGTCTTAGATATAATATTAGTCATTGTTGTAACTCCTAGCTAAAATCAAGTCATTTGCTTAAGTCATTAGGCTAGACATTTTTTGACTAATAGTCTTAGGACTTTTTATGTGAACTTTCACAAAAGTGGCCATATCTTTTGGAAAGAAATTAAAAATACTAGCTCCAAACTTTCACACTTCTATTTAACAATCTCAAATATGATGAAAGTGAAGGTAATAGAAGTTAAATTTATAAACTAGATAAAGGCATAATAGAAAAGTCAAGTTGTTTGTTTGAGCAAAGAGATCTTAGTCATTGTTGTAACTTTTAGCTAAAATTAAGTTGTTTGCCTAAGCTAGGGGATTTTTAAGTCATTGGGCTAGACATTTCTCCTTTAATGGTCTAAAGACTTTTTGTGCCAACTTCCATAAAAATGGTCATATCTTTTGCAAAGAAATGAAAAATGCCTACCCTAAATTTCAAACATTGATTGCATTATTCCTTATGTGTTCTTTGGGTTGAAGATGAAAGTCCTCTTCATTGAAATCAAATTATCAATCTCTTCCCTTTCATTAGTCATCAACTTAAATTGTCCAATTTCCTTTTCATTGCACCTTAGAATGTTCAATATTACAGGGGATATTTAAAGCAAAGTTCATTTTAATATTTTATTTGTGAATTTCCAACAATAATATTATCTAAGTGAACAACAATAAATAATAAACAAAGAAAGCCATCAACCCACCAATTTTTGTCTTTTATTTGGCACCCTCTAATATAATTGAGAGAAAAAGACCTATTTTATGGACAAGAAACAAAGCATAATGCAAGGAATAGATGTAAAGTCTTTTGCGTGAGTTAGGGGATCTTGCATCAAAGTCTATAATAATTGCTTAAAGTCTCAATTGAAGTTAAGTGCTGTGTGAGTTTAGGATTAGGTAGTCTTTATCAAAGTTGAAAAACATAAAGCATATTCCATGAAAGAAGAAACGCCTTTTCTTTAGATAAACAAAAACATGGTGTAACAAGTATTTATTCTTCATGTGAGAATAATTAATTGAAATCTTAGTAACATATTTGTCAAACACAACAAAAAAAATTACTTTTGCTTTTCAATTTTTTTACTTTATCAAACAAAATGAGTAAACTTTCTATCCAATAGCATGCATTTTTAATTTTTTTTATAAACTCATATAGACTGAAGAAAGGCATAACATGAAGGTTAAGTTGTTTGTGTGAGTAAAGGGATCTTAGTTATCGTCATAACTCTCAACAAAAATCAACTCATTTGCATGAGCCAAGGGATCTTAAGTCATTAAACCAAATTTTCACATAAGTGACCATTATCTTTTGGCAAGAAATGAAACATACATGCCCTAAATTTCAAACATTAATTGCATTATTCTTTACATGTTCCTTGGGTTTTAAATGGAAGTCCTCTTTATTAAACTCAAACTACTAGTTTCTCCCTTTTCATTGCTTATTGGCTTACATGTTCAATTTCATTTTTTATTGTACCTTGAATTGTTCATTATTGGAATGGGTATTTAAAGTGAAGTCCCTTTTATCTTTTATTTGTGAATTTGTAACAATAATATAATCTAGGTGGAATTGAAGGTAACATAGGCTAAATTTATGCAACAAAAAGAAATGCATAGCATAAAAGTAAGTCACTTGTGTAAACTAAGGGATCTTAGTTATTGTGATGAGTCTCAACTAAAAATCAAGTCATTAGCATGAGCTAAGGGATCTTTAAGTCGTTTTCTTAGCTAATGGTCTAAAGACTTTTTATGTGAACTTTAATAGAAGTGACTATAATATTTTGAAAAGAAATGAAACATATTTACCCTAAATTTCAAACATTGATTGCATTGTTCAATTCTTTAGGTAGAAAGATTAGAAAAATCAAACCATAACCCTTAATTGGTTTAGGACGTTGCACCAAGATTAGTCTCTAATATACATCATTGTCTGACCTTGACTTAAAGGTAGCCTTTAAGTCCAAGCTTTAGGAGGAAGTTGAACAACATTGGAGGTATTTATGCCTCTAGTTTAAATGAGTAGTTGAAGAGATTAAAGATAATTTCTTTTTATTGAACTCAAATTGTTAGCCTCTCCCTTTTTGCCCATCATTAGCTGAACATGTCCAATTTTCTTTTTCTTTGTACCCCAAATTATTCAATGTTGAAAGGGATATTTAAAGCGAAATCCATTTCAATCCTTTATTCATGAATTTGCAACAATAGTATAATCCAAGTAAACAACAAACGTGCAATTAATTGCACCAAGAGTCTAAGAATGCCTGCAATGCAAATCTTTGGAGGACTTCTTGCCCAAACTACTTCAATTCTATGTCCTATCCTTCCTGATCGCATTATCCCATAATTGGCTTTTATAGATCAGAATAAAGACTTGTCATAAAGTTGTTGTCGTCGTTTTCTTCCAAGTCTTCCCTTCGTATGTTACATGAACTAAATGGCTCCCTTTCATCCGGTCTAGATGTACCATGAATTTAATAGCTTTAAGTATCATGCCAATAAAACAAGCAAAATGCTCAGACAGTTAAAAAGTAAAATTTAGGCAGTTTACCATACTTTCAATGAAGATGAAGATCAGACAAGACAGATTTCTAGCATGCATATCGAGAAGTAAATTTACTTTTCCACCAAATGTGTGTATGTATATATTTTTTCATTTTTTTATTATGAAATTAGATAAAACACATATTTGACAATAGATAATACCAAAGACACCAAAATTTATAATAACGAACCTAATTAACATTATCCAAATATCAAAACCATAGAGGCAACAAAAATTGCGTGACAATGAAATTATTACTCTATTCATCTGGGCCTCACCGAAGACATAACTGCATTCAGTTGGTCCAATTTCTGTGGGCTATCTCTGCATCCTGTTCCTTTCAGATGCAGAAGATCGATGACAGGGGATTCAACACATAATGGGCCAAAAGAATTGCCTTAACATCTACCTGACCCAATTTCCTCTTGTAACGCAGTTTTTGTTGCCTCTTACATGGAAGTCAACAAAATGGAAGCTTACAATTAAGGCACTGAACCAAGAATAAGAAGAGATTAGCAAAGCATGTAGTCATCCTATGTGCTCTAGTCCGACCATTCTGTGGCACGTTAGAAATAATGGTGGAGAT
The DNA here is from genome assembly GCA_028551475.1 of Casuarina equisetifolia. Taxonomy (NCBI): domain Eukaryota; kingdom Viridiplantae; phylum Streptophyta; class Magnoliopsida; order Fagales; family Casuarinaceae; genus Casuarina; species Casuarina equisetifolia. The sequence goes on along the minus strand of CM052358.1, from coordinate 1,966,466 downwards.
TGAGTTCCACAGGAGTCTTCCTTGAGTTGTTACCAGGTGGAGTCATTTTCGTCCATTATTCTTGCGCACTAGAGTGGACGGCAAAGATTGTGATGTTGTATATACATATATATAGATCAGCTGCTCCATTTTCATTATGTCGATCAAGTTTACCGGAAACTTTCATCAACCAAGCTTCTGTTATCAACTTTGAAAATGGTAATCTAACCTGCTGATTGCTTTCTGCATCAGAAAGAATATATTCAAAGTTCAGAAAGGGTAAGATTTGTGGATTTTCATCCTGCGGAACCATGGTAATTACATATCTCTTTATGAACATACAGACTATCTAGATAAGAAGTATCAACAGTAGTTGTTTTTCTGTGGCACGACTCTAGCAAGCTTGTATTCGGGAGCTATATTTGTTTGGAACTACCAATCGCAGGTATCGCAATGTATAATGTTACGCCTATCTTCAAGAACCACTTCAAACTTTTGGTTTGTGATATTTGGTTTTCATTTTTTGAACCTACAATGCTAGACTCTAGAGAAGTTTTTCAAGCACACTGAGTCACCAAGTAAATGAAACTCGTATAAATACTCATAGATGCTTGCTTTCTTCCATTGGCGATGCCAGTTTCTTAAGAAATTATCTTCACTTTGGGAGAAGGGTTGGGAGTGTAATCAGACCTCTGTGGGGCATTCACATTATGTGATGCAAGTTGTGTTCAGTCCAAAAGATAGTCATACTTTTGCAAGCTCATCACTTGATGGGACCATTAAGGTATTATATAGCTTGTAAATTGTGTTGGGTTAGTCCAGCCCATATTCGAGAACTTATTATTGGGTCTAATTAAGGTAATGTGGTCCTAAGGTTTAAAAGAAAAAATATAGGGTTTTTCGTTTAGGAAAAGAGGTGTGTGGCCGTCAAAAAGAAAAGAAAGAGAGAAAAGAAAATAGCATAATTTTGCAGGAATTAGAGGCCCTACGCAGCAATTGATCAAACATCTGATCAAGGTCGATTTGTTGTCCGATTGAGCTGATTTTTTGTCAGCAGGTTCGGGATTGGGTGTTCTTCATTGTGAACAGTTGGATCGTCGTTTGGAGCTCTTGAATTTAGCAGATCTTGGTCAAAAATTTGGGTGATTTTTCTCCAACTTTTCTTGGTTAAGTTGTTGTTTATAACTTGTTCTTCACTATTTATTGGTGATTCTATTATTGTTAAATTAGTAAATCTTAGTCTTGTTGCTATTGTTAAGGACTTGATTGGGTTGTAACCTAATGATTTATATAGTGGAGATTTGGGTGGACTTCGTGATCGGTCCCGTGGTTTTTTATCCTTCACATTGGAGGGGTTTTTCCACATAGAAATTCTTTTATGTTGATTATGATATTTGCTTATTCTACTTGTGATTCAAACACATCATTGGTGTTTTAGTATATCCTCATAGGTTCAATCAAAGTGAAAAACTTTATACGTCATTTTTCCCATCAGAGTGGTATCAAGAGCTTAGGTTGTGGTTGTTTTATTTTTTGGATTTGATTGAATGATGGAACTAAGCACTAACAGGATGATTAGTTTGAATGGACAAAATTATCATGTTTGGAAGGGTAAGATGAAAGATTTGCTTTATGTGAAGCGTTGGTACTTACTGGTGTTTAGTGAAACTAGACCAGACAACATGAGTGAGGCCGATTGGACTCTTGAGCATAAAATTGTATGCGGGTTTATCCGACAATTTGTAGATTAGAATGTTTTGAATCACATTAGTAAAGAAACACATGCTCGGACTCTATGGAACAAACTTGAATCCCTATATGCTCGAAAGACTGGAAATAATAAGATGTATTTGATGAAGCAACTTATTAGCTTGAAATACAAAGATGGGCAATCCATATCTGATCATTTGAATGAGTTTCAGGGAATTTTAAATCAACTTTCAGGTATGAATATGAAGTTTGAAGACGAAGTACAAGGACTTTGGTTACTTGGTACTTTACCAGAATCTTGGGAAACATTTCGTATGTTAGTGAGTAACTCTACTTCCGATGGTATTGTCACTATGGATTTTGCCAAGACTATTATTTTGAATGAAGAGATGAGAAGAAAGAGTCAAGGTTCTTTGTCTCATTCTGAAGCTTTGGTTGTTGAAAACAGGGGGAGAAGTCATAGCAGAGGTTCGAGAAGTTATAACAAAAGTCGAAGTAAGTCTAGATCATGGCATAAAAATGTAAAGTGCCATCATTGTGGCAAGATGGGTCATATCAAGAAAAATTGCTTCCAGCTGAAAAATGAAAAGAAGAATGGTAAAGGTAGAAATGAGAAGAAGAAAGTTAATGAAAGTGAGGAGAAGAAGGACAACAATGATGATGATCGAGTTGTAGCAGCTACTAATGAACTTGTTATTGTGTGGTATGATGATAATGTGAATTTTGCAAGTAATGAGACAAGTTGGGTAATTAATAGTGGTGTTTCTCTTCATATTACTTCTAAGAGGGAGTTTTTTACTTCTTATACTCCTGGAAACTTTGGCACATTGAAAATGGGTAATGATTGTTTGGCTAAAGTTGTAGGTATGGAAGATGTATGCTTGGAAACTCGTAATGGATCCAAGTTGGTTCTCAAGAATGTTAGACATGTATCAGAAATTCGCCTGAATTTGATTTCTATCGAACAACTTGATGATGAACGTTTTTGCAATATTTTCAATAATGGACAATGGAAACTTACTAAGGGTTCATTAGTTATGGCTAGAGACAATAAAGAGTCTTCTTTGTATTTGTTTCAGGCCAAGATTTCCAAAAACATTTGTAATGTAATGGAAGATGGGAATGCAAGTGCTTTATGGCATTAAAGGTTAAGTCACATGAGTGAGAAGGACATGAATGTGTTGGCAAAGAAGAACTTATTATTTGGGATTAAAAGTGCAAAACTTGAGAAGTGTGCACATTGTTTAGTTGAAAAACAGAAAAGAGTTTCATTCTATAGTCACCCTCCTTCAAGAAAATCAAATTTTTTAGAGTTAGTACACTCATATGTTTATGGCCCAGTTAACCCGAGGACGCTTGGTGGAGCATCTTACTATGTAACCTTTATTGATGACTACTCAAGAAAGGTTTGGGTTTATGTTTTGATGTCAAAAGATCAAGTGCTAGATGTGTTTAAGCAGTTTCAAGTTTAAGTAGAGCGACAAATTGAAAAGAAGTTGAAATGTATTCGATCAGACAATGGTGGTGAGTACATTGAACCATTTAATGAGTATTGTAGGCAACATGGTATTCGACATCAGAAGACACCTCCAAAAACACCTCAGTTGAATGGTATAGTAGAAAGAATGAACAGGACATTGGTTGAGAAAGTTAGATGCATGATTTCAAATGTTAACCTGCCAAAAACATTTTGGGGTGAGGCATTACTTACAGCAGCTTAAGTTATCAATCTATCTCCAATTGTTGCTTTAGATGGTGATGTACCAGATAGAGTTTGGTTTGGCAAGGATGTTTCCTATAATTATCTAAGAGTATTTGATTGCAAAGCATTTATTCATATTCCAAAGGATGAGAGGTCTAAGTTAGATGTCAAGACACAAGAATGTATATTTCTTAGTTATGGTTCTGATGAATTTGGTTACAGGTGTTATGATCCAACTGTGAAGAAAATTGTGAGGAGTTTTGATGTTGTATTTTTTAAAAATCAAAATATGACAAATATTGGCCAGAGTGAGAAGAATATGTCACAAGGTTCTAAGATTAGTATTGATATTGATCTAATTCCTTCAAATTATTTACAACGACAGTTGCCAGAACAAGTTGAAAGTGATATTCAGCATGATGTTCAGGATCAAGTTCAGAATGACCAACAAGGTACAGATAATAGTGACACTCAAACAGATAATGTTATTGATGTTCAGCAGAATCATCTTCAATTCCACCATTAAGGAGGTCTACTATAGATCGCCATCCATCATCTAGATACTCTACTAAGGAGCATGTATTGTTGACTAATGCAGGTGAGCCTGAGAGCTTTGAAGAAGCAACAGAGGATGTGGATAAGAAAAAATGGGTTGATGCAATGCAAGATGAGTTGAAATCTTTGTATGATAATCAAACATTTGAGTTGGTGACATTGCCTAAGGGCAAGAAAGCTTTAAAGAATCGTTGGATTTATAGATTAAAGCATGATAAAATTCTTCACAACCTCGATACAAAGCCAGACTAGTTGTTAAAGGTTTCAATCAGAAAAAGGGAATTGATTGTGATGAGATTTTCTCACCTGTTGTGAAAATGTCCTCAATTCGAGTGGTTTTGGGATTGGCTGCCAGTCTTGATCTTGAAATTGAGCAAATGGATGTAAAGACTGCTTTTCTTCATGGTGACCTAAATGAAGAAATTTATATGGAACAACTAGAAGGTTTTGAAGAAAAAGGTAAAGAGAATTATGTTTGCAAGCTAAAAAAAAGTTTATATGGCTTAAAACAGGCACCAAGACAATGGTATCGAAAATTTGAGTCTTTTATTGGGGAGCAAGCCTACAAGAAAACAAATTCTGATCATTGTGTGTTTGTACAGAAGTTCTCAGATGATGACTTTATCATTCTACTGCTTTATGTAGATGACATGCTTATAGTTGGTAGAAATACTGTAAAAATTGAAAAGTTGAAACAGGAGTTAAGTAAGTCATTCTCAATGAAAGACTTAGACTTAATGAAGCAAATTCTTGGTATGAAAGTTAGTCGTGATAGAAAAGCCAAGAAGTTATGATTGTCTCAAGAGGAGTACATCAAGAAAATGCTTCAAAGGTTTTGTATGGATAAAGCTAAAATGATGAGCATGCCTCTTGCTACACACTTTAAGCTTAGTAAGAAACAATATCCTACATATGAGGAAGATAGAAAAGATATGGAAAGAGTTCCTTATACTTCAGTTATTGGTTGTTTAATATATGTAATGATTTATACAAGGCCAGATATAGCTCATGCAGTTGGAGTAGTTAACATATTTACTTATAATCCTGGATGAGAACAATGGAATGCAGTGAAGTGGATTCTAAGGTATCTTCGAGGCACTTCTAGTTTGAAACTTTCATTTAGGAGTGATAAGCCTATTCTTGTGGGATATACAAATTCTGATATGACAAGAGATATTGATAATAGAAGATCTACTTCAGGTTACTTAATTAAGTTTTCAGAGGGAGCTGTGGCATGGCAATCAAGATTACAAAAATGTATTGCTCTATCTACAACAGAAGCAGAATTTATTGCAGCAACAGAAGCATATAAAAAGTTACTTTGGATGAAGGAATTCATAAAAGAACTTGGTTTTGTGCAAGAAAAGTATGTGTTATTCTCTAATAGTCAAAGTGTTATACGTTTTGCTAAGAATTCTACTTTTCATCAAAGGTCAAAGCATATTGATATAAGGTATCATTGATACGAGATATCATGGAAACCAAAGAGGTTACACTTGAAAAGGTACATACTGAGGATAATGATTCTGATATAATGACAAAGGCTCTATGGCGAGAAAAGTTTGAGTTTTGTCGGCATGAGGCCGGTTTGGATTGTGCTTGAAAAATAGACATATGAATCTCCCTTATTTGGGCTAGAGGGGAGAATTGTTGGGTTGGTCCAGCCCATATTCGAGGACTTATTATTGGGTCCAATTAAGGTAATGTAGCCCTAAGATTTAAAAGAAAAAATATAGGGTTTTTTGTTTAAGAAAAGAAGTGTGTGGCCATCAAAAAGAAAAGAGAGAGAGAAAAGAAAATAGCATAATTTTGCAAGAATTAGAGGCCCTACGCAACAGTTGATCAAACATCTGATCAAGTCGATCCGTGGTCTGATTGAGCTGATTTTTTATCAGCAGGTTCGGGATTAGGTGTTCTTCATTGTAAACAGTCAAATCATTGTTTGGAGCTTTTGAATTTAGCAGATCTTAGTCAAAAATCTGGGTGATTTTTCTCCAACTTTTCTTGGTTAAGTTATTGTTTACAACTTGTTCTTCACTATTTATTGGTGATTCTATTATTGTTAAATCAGTAAATCTTAGTCCTGTTGCTATTGTTAGGGACTTGATTGGGTTGTAACCTAACGATTTATATAGTGGAGATTTGGGTAGACTCCATGATCAGTCCCATGGTTTTTTATCCTTCACATTGGAGGAGTTTTTCCACGTAGAAATTCTTTTGTGTTGATTGTGATATTTGCTTATTCTACTTGTGATTCAAATACATCGTTGGTGTTTTAGTATATCCTCACAGGTTCAATCAAAGTGAGAAACTTTATACGTCGTTTTTCCCATCAAATTGTATTCTTTAGCTTTGTTAATTATGTGTGAAGTTTTAGTGATGGCCCCTCTTGTTGGGAGATTAACTCCAATCCTACTAGTAAATATAAACACAAATAAGCACAGAAATTGCCAAGGATTTTATGTACAACAATTTTTATGTGGGAATAGTAATTTATTATTAACTTTATAACTAATACCCTTTTAGATATGGAATGTTGGCTCTTCTGCTCCATAATTTACTCTGGAAGGCTAATCAATGGGTGTCAATTGCATTGATTACTTTATAGGCAGCGACAAACTGAAGTTAATGACTGGTTCTGATGATTTTACTATTAAGGTTTGTAACTTAATCGCCCATCTTTTTAAGCCTTGTGGGTCACAATTCAAATGTATTCACTGTATATTTCTCTAAAAATAGGCGTGAGACTATGAAAACAAAAGTTACTTACAAACCCTGGAAGGTCAAAAGGATAATATTACATTAATCTGTGCTCATCTAAAGCTGCCCATAGTTATCACAGGCTCTGAGGATGGGATTATTTACATATAGGATTCCAACACCTTCCGGTAACAAATTGGAACTGGAATTGGAACGAGTACAAAATTTTGATGTTATCTTTCGGCTTCATGGCTTCTATTAAGTCTCATCATCTTGCAGGCTTAAGACTAGGTTGAACTATGATTTTGGAAGAGTTTGGGCCTTTGGATACAAGCAAGGATCAGAGCAGCAAGAGTCTTACAGACATGCATTTTTCTTACAGGATTGCAATTGGGTGACAATGGAGCGGTTTTGATCAACTTTAATAGTGCTTACATTGAACAAGGAAGTTTAGGAGGAAGAAATGAAGGAATAAAGTCATCTAGTACTACTACTAGTGTACTGTGTTGGGTGTTTTGTATGATGACCTTTTCTATCTTCAAGCTAGTTGAAAAGGAAGGCTAGAAGAAATGATTTCCATGTTGTATGATATAAATAAATGCCTATGCTAGTGGGCACATTCAACATATTTTTTATTGCAGCTCCAAGAAGGACCTGTTTCTCTTATTTAAATGTATGTGACCTATTCCTTTCAACTCCTATGGGAATTAGTTGCAAAGGCCCGTCACATGCGTGACTTCAACCAGTTTTTCAGTTGAAACAAGATTAATTCCTATCTGTGATGATTTGAATTTTATCATACTACATTGCAGATGAACAAACCCAAAAGAACAGAAATATTGAGCAATCAACATTTATTAAAACATTGGAGAGAACTCTCAAATAGAATAATTACCTATTATACAAAACATTGATCGATGGACATTGAAATTACATTAAATAAATAAAAAACCAGCAACGTCTATCGAAGTTTATCCAACTCAAGACTACAGCCCAAAAACAAGCTAAATAGGCAACATATGACATCGGCAGAGAATTAATTTCTAAACGATTCCGGTAAGGCTTTGCAAGGGATTTGAGTTGAAAAATCAGAATTTGTAACATTTGGTACTTTGGTTTGATAAATAAGTTGAACCAAAGTATAACAAATCTATAACAAATAATATAAGGAAGATAATGGTAGAATAATAATTAGGACGCATCTTGAAAAGTGTTTTAAACATAAATAAGAAAATAAGAGAAATGATAATAAAGCCTTTCAACATAAATATATATAAAGAAAGATAATGACATCAAATAGTTTAGAAACCATTGTTGCATGGCTTAAATGCCCTTCTACATATCTACGACATTTTAACAGTAGTCGGATGTTCAACAAATGCTATCTCCCTCTCTTATTTATAGACTATTCTAAATATATTTTATTACATGATAATTAGGTGGTGGCATAATAAATATGGACGGTGTGGACGGTGGTTCATGTGGATAGTGTGGATGGTGGTTTGGACGATTGCTTAAATGGTGGCTTGGATGGTTCCTTGGACGGTAGCTGATGTGTAAAGATATCTCATTGAAACCTTGTCCGAGTGTAAACTCTTGTATGGATGTGTTGGGAGGATTGCTTTGTATGTTAGTGAAGCAACTTCTCTTTTACGCCAAATCTGTAAGTCCAACAATTTGGCCTTTTGAATTGGAGGATTCCAAAAGGCATAGACGTCGTTTTTGAAAATTTGTATAATGGTTTATTTTTTCTTACGTAGTCTTGAACATGGTAAGAATGTAGTTCCGATTTCTATAAACTAAGAAAAAATCATTTTATCTCCACCTCCATTTTTCAATAGAAAGAACCATAAATGCACTGAAGAGTTCTATTTTTGCTACAACTTCGCATTACAAAGAAGAATATAGCCTCCTATGGAGGAACAAAAAGGCATACACTTCTAAGTCAAAAAATGATCTTTTTAAGACCAAAAGTTAGTTTTTCACGGTGACAAAAATAGAAATTAAAGGCAGTTTATGGGTAGGTGCCTGAGGATGATCACAAATGAGCAGCCTGTTAGTTGTGAAGTTAGAATAAGATGGAAGAGAGAAAAATGAATTTCATCTATGTAATGTGTTATCTGCTAAGCCATTATAATGACTAAAGGAAGAAAATTGTTAAGAGGAAAATTTGGTGATGACTCATTTATATATAAAGGTCTCAAAATGGAGAATAAATTACAACTCTATAAACAAATGGATCGATTTACGTAGGTTGAACCAAGACAAGTCTAGATATTAGAACTATGGAAGAGTAGCATTGGCTCTAATTTTGTTCAAATGTATTGATAATTAATTATAGAATAGAGATAAGTAAGTTGGATTAGGGATCTTAACAAAATTGTCGAACTCTATAGTGTCAGTAATGTAGTTCATAAGAAGATCAAAATTTCCAAAATTCATGAGATTAAAGATTAAATTAGAAATACGACCTTTAGGCTCGTTGAACCTAAGACACAAGAACTTCAAGTGTGTGAGGTTGAAAAACTCAAAAGGTATTTCATTGATAAAGTGCAATTTGAAAGCTTAAAAGCACTATGGGCTTAGGATCTAAAATAATCATAATTTCCAAAAAAACATAAATGGGAGAGTTAAGAGGGCAAACAAACTTACGCTTATCACAGTAATGAGCCTAATTAACATGCCCAAATATCAAAACTGTATATATGCAACAAAAACTGCCTGACTTAATTAAATTATTGATCTATTCTTTTGGGCCTTATCGTCTGCATGATCCGATCTGCTCTTTATTTTTTTGACATTCAATAAACTTTAAAATAATTGTCTTGAATGTTATCTTCTTTGCTCTTTGTGAAATTAAAAAACTAACATCCGAATTTTGACTCAAGTCTATTTTGAGGTTCCGGGAAAAGGGGAAAAAAAGGAAGAAAATAAGTAAAAATGTTTGATTTTGTTATTTAGAAATGTGTATATTTATTTTTTTAAGAATGAGATAATATAAAGGCATAGGGGTAATACCCATGCATTATAAGTTCATCTAAAAAAATAAAAAATTAAGTTTGGAATCCCCACCTATGACATAACAGAATATTTGTTTACAATGATATTTGAAAGTCTGAAGATTAATCTGGAATAAATAATAAATAAAAACACAAATTAAAGGCAGTTAATGACTATGAAGATGATCTCAAATGAGGAAATTGTTATCGTACATGTCTTAATTAATTTGATGCACGTAATCCCTCATCCGGGATTTATTGTTAAGAGACAGCTATATAAAACTCTGAAAACATGTGTAAGAGCGTAGAACCAGGATGCCTGAACAGCCAACACTCATCACAAGAACATGTAATTAAGGATGAGGATTGAAAGCGAATGATCATTTTACTATAAAGTGTAACCATGAAATCATCTTTCATCACATCATATGATTTATTTGGACCAATAAAAAGAGTGCCTTTGCTAACATTGAGTTTATACTCTATTACCAGGACATAAAGAAAATCATAAAGCATGATTTTCTGAATGTAGTTTGATATTGGCCCTTGGAAATAGACTATCATAGACATATAGAAGCTAAGTGCACATCAAAATAAATACAAGGTGATTCTTAATTATCGAAACAGCAGAAAAATAGTAGAACATACTACAAAATTCATGCTAAACTTTCCCAATGTTACAATAAGCTTTACCCTCACCTTCATCCATTTTCCAAAGGAGCAAACTAGAAGAGAACCCAGTTATTCCCGTTACTTCATTTGGCCTTCCAAAATTTGCCTATTACCTAAAAAACAACAATTAGCATAACCAACCATTATAAGTAGAACCACATTATAGTAGCTATTAATGCTCTAGTGAAACTTTTTTTGCTTAGAGGATAGACATTGATGATATATTCTAAGCATCTTATCACATTTATTTTCCATCTACTTGCCATGCAATTTCAAGTTTTAACTCTTGTTCATTCCTCACCGTAGGCTAACACTCCCATGAGAACAAAAATATTTCAACAATCATCAATCATTCAAACATCCAAAAAAATTTTAAGGTAGAAGAGTTAACATAGATCAAGTGCAAACTACCCCAATTATCTGTCAAAATTCATTCAATCAAAGAAAACAGTGCACTTAACAAGAAAAGAATTAAAGTATCAAAGTAAGAAAATAAATAAATCACATCTACAAAATACAAATAGCACAAATTTTGTCCCCTCCCATCCTTGCGCTTGATCTGCTACATTCAATGGAACAAGGCTCTCTACATAAGTATCCCAATAAAACAAATCATCTAGCCCCAAATTTGAATATGTTTTTTTTTGGCCTACTAGGTTCATTAAAAAGGAAATTTTCATCCCTCATAGGATTACTTTTTGCTTCATAGAAGATTTAAGCAAGTGGATCAACCACTCCCATAGCTATTAGTCGTGTTTGTAAACAACATATAATTGTTAATTCTACTCTTCTATTTTAATATTTACATATATTGTAAGCAATAACTTGTTTCCAATAATACAGAAAACTTAGAACTTGTACAGACATAATCTAAAACATTTAGAGCACCTCTTTAACTAGTAGAATTGTCCTTATTTCGTTTGCTAACAATTATCTTCTATTTTCCTTTTTCCTTTTCCTTCCTACCTATACACAACCCGTTTCACACATACAGCCTCAAAAGCCAGAAAATCGTCCACCATACCTTAATTCCAAGCGAAGCTCGCCCAATTCCGGCAATGCAAATGTTTGAAGACTTTTGTCCAAACTACAATTTCTGTGACCTTTCCTCAAATAAGCTTTATGGGGGCAGCGTGGTAGGCCTTCCGTCACGCAACCATTCTGTCGCCTTCAAGGACCACTCGTCCAGAAGAGAGGGAGAAAAGCCTTGTAGTCTTTTTTGCCATGTTGCTTTGCAGCAAGGCCGATCAGCCCACCATGATGGTTTCTTGTTTCACCTTTTCTTGTATTTTATTCTTAGCCTATCATCCGTTGTTCATGGCAAATATAACTTGGGCCTCATAGAAAGTATGTGCAATTAGTCCAATTTCTGTGGGCTGTCTCGGCATAATGTCCCATTCAGTTGCAACGGGTCGATGACCGAGGGATTCATCCTATAATGGACCAAATGGATTGATGTCAACCCGTGGAGTTTGGTTATAATTTGAGATAAGAGTCTAAAAAATAAAGAAGGCTCGCACTGACCCGTTAAAACTTCTAACTGCACGTGCTTTTTGTCAAGTTTTGATGCAATAATTCTTCACAATAGTCAACCGGGAAATGCTATCAAAATCGGACCAATTGAGTCACCAGGTAAATGAAACTTGTATAAACACTCATATACGTTTGCTTTCTTCCATTGATGATGCCAGTTTCTTAAGAAGTTATCTTCCTGTGGATGCAGTAAGGTCAGCAAGGTTTATAGACCGCCAACGCTGGGTTGATGCCGGAGGAGACGATGGCTTCATTCATGTACACAATTATGAGACTCTAGAAAAGGTCAGGGTTTGAGGCACATAACGGTTTCATTAGGAGAGTGGCCGTCCATCCTATGCTTCCATATTTGCTTTCATCATCGGATGACAGACTTACAAAACTTTAGGAGTGGGAGAAGCATTGAAAGCGAACTAGCTTCGTGGGGCATTCACATTATGTCATGCAAGTCGCGTTCAATCCAAAGGACAGCCTTACTTTTGCAAGCTCGTCGCTTGATGGCACCATTATGGAAGTATTATATGGCTTATTTATAACTGAAGTTTTAGTGATGGCTCCTCTTGTTGGGAGATTAACTCCAATCTTATAGAAATATACACACGAATTGTTGTGTAAAACAACAAACTGGTGTATAAAACGTAGTAAGAATATAAGTGATGTGTTCTAATTAAGCCCGAATTAATTATCAAATGGACTTTTCTTCAAGCTTAAGATGTTGTTTCGGATATTGGCTAAATGCAGAATTAAATGGAAAATATAAAATCACACAAGAGAACACACAAATTTACGTGATTCGGCCAATAATTGTCTACATCCACGGGTAAAGTTAGGAGAGATTTCTTTCACTACTTGCAATCAACAGAAGTTCTCACAGGAATTATCTACCAAACACACTCTTTAATCACTCCTTTTAGGATACAAGGAAGTGCACAAGAGTTATACAAGAATGGCTTACAGATTTCCTTCTCTTCTTCACTGTTCTGCACACACCGTACACCAATCTGCACTGCACTGAAAACCGCACTGCAATCTATACTTAGATCTACACAAATCTGGCCGCACAACTCTTTCTTGGTGTTTATCTCTCACACACCCTCTCTTTCTCTATTCTCTATTCTTTCTTCTTTTTTTCTTGTGTCTCACTATGCTTTTCCAATCAAAGCACCTTTTTTTTCGGTTTCAAAATTCAAAATTGCTCCCATGTGTAACCACTCTTCCCTTGAGAATAGGAGGAGGTGTTAGTCGTTGAAAAACAAACTCCCCATATCCCACTAACCACCTAAAATAAGGTAGAGAGAAATAAAATGAGTTGGAAACATGTTAATTATGAGCCACGTCCAACACGAATAAGCACACAAATATCAAGGATTTTACATGGAGTAATTTTTATGTTGGTGGAATAGTAATTAATACTTTATTTGAAATTTTCATAGACTTCAAAGTCCTTAAAGATTTTTTTTCTTTAGTAGTTCTCTCTTTTTAGTTATTGTAACAACTCACCAAATAGTATAGCATATATAAGGTGTTGCACATTATTGGATTTATAAGTAATTTAGGAGAAACCATAATTAACAAACTTTTCATTTTCTCCTTTAATTTTAACTCTATAACTAATACCTCTTGTTAGGCAAGGGCCTAAGCCAAATCCTGACTAACAGTCCTACTGATCATGGGTTCGAATCCCCATTCCTCTTTCCCAAGTGCATGAGAAAAAAAAAAAAAAAAACCTAACACACCTCTTATAGGTATGGAATGTTGGCTCTTCTACTCCAAATGTTACACTAGAAGGCCATTCAAGAGGCGTCAACTGCATTGATTACTGTATTACTCTAAAAATAGGTGTAAGACTATGAAAGTAAAAACTGCCTGCAAACCCTGGAAGGGCATAAGGATAATGTTACATCAGTCTTAGCTCATCTAGAGCTGACCATAGTTATCACAGGCTCCGAGGACGGGACTATTTGCATATGGGATGCCAACACCTTTAGGTAACATTTGGAACTAGAACTTTAGAAACTTTTTGATACTGTCTTTCATTTTCAAACCGTCTGTATTCCTTTTACTGCTTACTGATATGCATTTTTCTTACAGGATTGCATTTGGGTGTGACAATGGAGCGGTTCTGATCAATGTTAACACTGCTTAGAGTTGAACGTGAAAATTCAAGAGGAAGTGTTGAAGGAATAAAGTCATAAAGTCATCTACTGGCGCTGCTACTGTACTATGTTGGGTGCTTTCGATGAGAAACCTCTCTATCTTCAAGCTAGTTGAAAAGGAAGACTAGAAGAAATGATTTCCATATTTTATGATCTAAATAAGGCATGTTACTGGGTACTTTTGGCACCTGAATGTCAATATATATTTTATTGCAGCTCCAAGAAGGACCTGTTCTCCTGTTTTTGACATGTTCCTTTCAGCTCCCACAGAAATTAGTTGCAAAGGGCAGTCAGTCACATGCACGACTTCAACCAGTTTTTCAATTGAAGACAAGATTAATTCTTGTCTATGAAAAAGACCAAAGTAAGTTTCATAAGGTGACAAAAACACAAATTAAGGCAGTCAATGACTAGGTGCCTGAGGATGATCGCAAATGAGTAATCTGTTAGTCGTGAAGTTAGAATAAGGTGGAAGAACAAAATGAATTTCACCCTATAAAGAATTGGCTCGACAAATAAGGACAATTCTCAAGCATAACAAGCCAACCATATAACATTCTGAAAAATCAGAGTGCACCTCTTTGGCACAGCAACAATCTTGGCCTCACCTTCGTACCATCCTCAAAAGACAACACAAAAAACCCCTCTCTACCTCTACTAGCAATTTCGTTCTACCCCTCCAACTTTCTCTACACCCAATAAACAACAGAAGCATCAACCATTTGCAAGAAGTGAAACATCATTTCGGTACATCTGGTGGAATTTTTTATCAAAGATAGGCACATGAGAGATAATTTGGGCGTGAATTTATTACATTAGTTTTCTTTCCAGTTTCAACAAAATTTAATCATGAGATGATATGCAACTTATAATCTTCACACAAACATCTAGTTAGCGTTAAAGTTGTGACTTAAATGGTAAATAAGGGCCAAACTTTATAACCTAAGAGCTTGACAATTTATAATCTCCTGCAATTTTGCAGTTATATGACTTCTTAAGGAATCAAATCATAAGTGGTCAGGTACACATCTAGAACATCATTTCAACTGAACAAAACGGCCAAAGTAGGAAAAATTATAACTACATCGTAAAAAATGAATTTTAATAATAGAAGCTCTACTTACTAGGTTTAATGACATCTGACAATCCAAAATCTGTGGCCTTCAGAGGTGAATCTTCTCCAGTTGACTTAAAAAGAAAATTCTACATGAAACAAGCAAAAGTAAAAACTATTATTTCCATTTGATTTAAAAAGAAAAAAATAACAAACCATCCCTGCCGTGAAGCCTGTTTATACCTCTGGTTTCATGTCACAGTGTACCAACCCATGTAAATGACACTCGGCGGGAACTTTAAGCATCTGCCGTACAACCCCAGAGAACAGTAATAATAAGCAATCAACAGTCATTTTAACATCTTGGGAACTTCTAGATAGAATGGCGACCTACTATTTGAAACAATGCTGTAAGAAAAAAACCATCAAAATCTATCAAAATTTATCCAAACAAAGACAACAGTTAGAAGCAAAATCAAACTAAAATAGGTAACCAGTGGCATTGCACAGAAAATAACTCTACTTTAAGTAAAATATCTATAGCAACATACTAAGAACACATACGAGCTTGTATAATGTGAAAATAGCATCAAACATCTCACCCTTGCTATTCTTTGTGCTTAATTAGCATTGCACTTAAGTGCCCTGCCGTCCCAGAGCTCGATCTGTTTCATTAAGTAGAACAAGGCTCTTCACATAAGTATTCAAATAAAAAGATCTCTCTATGCCCGAAATGTAAAGATCCATTGTTCTTGGGCTACTCGGTTCGTGAAAAAGCTCTTCCAAACGACAACGTTTTTCCTAGACTCCCGGGTTGACCCGCCCTCCACAAGACCCACATTGCCCAACAACAAAAGATAACCCAAACCCAACGCAAAGACCAACATAGCCCAACAAACGAACCTTACAAAACATTTTTTTTTTTTTTTGTATCACACCCAAACTATCTATAAAATAAAAAAGGCTTTACACAGACCCGTTGAAACTTCTAAGCGCGCGTGCTCTTAAGAAAGGCTTACACAATAAACAACGCCGACGGCTTTGTTTGGGTCCGTCCAGTCAACGGGGGAATGCTATCGAAATCAATCTTTGCCGTCCACTCTAGTGCTCAAGAATAATCGACGGTAAAGATTGCACCCGGTGACACATCGAGGAAGACTCTTGTGGAACTCGATCTCCACCGTTCTTTCTAACGCGCCACAGAATGGACGGATTGGAACACACAGGATGACAACATGAAGAGGCCAAATTTCGTGGAAGTCAACAAAATGGAAGCTTAGCAATTAAGGCACCCAACCAAGAATACGAAGAGATTAGCAAGCATGCGATGGTGTGTCTATATATAGATCAGCTGCTCCATTTTCATTCAAATCGATCCAGTCTACCCGAATACTTCATCAACCAGGCCTTCTGTTATCAACTTTGAAAATGGTAAGTCACTTTTAAAGATTGAATAAGCATTCCATTTCTTTTAGAAAAGGATTCCTGAATTTTGACATTGGATTGATCACTTTGTGTTTGTGGTGTTCAACAGTCTGCATCACTCCTAATCGAGGTAATGTTATTTTTCTTGACTTGTACGAAGGTGAAGTGTTTGTTAAGTGATTTAAATCGTTTAACTAACCTGCTGATTGCTTTCTGCATCAGAAAGAATATGTCCAAAGTTCAGAAAGAGTAAAATCAGTGGATTTTCATCCCACGGAGCCATGGTAATTACATATCTCTTCATGAACATATAGGCTATCTAGATAACAAGTATCAACAGCAGTTGATTTTCTGTCGCAGGATTCTAGCAAGTTTGCATTCGGGAGCTCTGTGTATCTGGAACTACCAATCCCAGGTACGGCAATTTATAATGTCTTGCCTACTCGAAGAACCACTTCAACTTTTAGTCTTAAATTTTTTCCTCTTAAGTATTTGGTGTTAATGTTTTTAACCTACAATTCTAGACTCAAGAGAAGTCTTTCGAGGGCATTCAGTCACCAGGTAAATAAAAACATTTATAAACAATCATAGATATCAGCTTTCTCCCATTGATGATGCCTCTTTCTTAAGAAGTTATCTTCATGTGGATGCAGTAAGGTCGGCAAAGTTCATAGCCCGCCAATGTTGGGTTGTTGCTGGAGGAGACGACGGCTTCATTCGCGTATATAATTATGAGACTCTAGAAAAGGTCAGAGAGTTTGAGGCACATAGCGATTTCATCAGGAGCGTGGCCGTCCATCCTACGCTTCCATATGTGCTGTCATCCTCGGATGACAAGCTTATAAAGCTTTGGGACTGGGAGAAGGGTTGGGAGTGTACTCAGATCTTTGAGGGACATTCACATTATGTCATGCAAGTTGTGTTCAGTCCAAAAGACAGTCATACTTTTGCAAGCTCGTCACTTGATGGCACCATTAAGGTATTACATGGCTTGTTTATCCACTAACTTGTAAAACTACTTTCATTCGTTTTGTTAATTACATGTCAAAGTTCAGTAATGGTCTCTCTTGTTCGGATATTAACTTTAATCATACAACAAAATTACACACAAATAAGCACAAAAAATACAGAGAATTTTATTTTTTTAGATTAAGCCGTTTTTACATCCATGCATTAATGATTTATTTTTTATTTGACATCAGAAACTCCTCCTTCTCTAATAGTCATCTCTTTTTTATCATTGTAATGGCTCATCAAAGAACATTGTACATAATAATTCTCAAAACCTCATATTTATTGACAATTAGAGAAAAGCCCTAACCCACAAAATTCTTGTTTTGACTCTACTACTAATTGTGACTCATAAATAATTCCTCTTATAGGTATGGAATGTTGGCTCTTCTGCTCCAAATTTTACATTAGAAGGCCATTTAAAGGGTGTCAATTGCATTGATTACTTCACAGGCAGCGATAAACCAAAAGTAGTTACTGGTTCTGATGATTTTACTGTCAAGGTTTGTAACCAAATCACCAATCCTTTTAAGCCTTTGTGGGTCACATTTCAATTGTACTCGCTGAATATATCTATAATAGCAGGTGTGGGATAATGAAAGCAAAAGTTGCTTGCAAACGCTGGAAGGTCACAAGGACAATGTTACATCAGTTTGTGCCCATCCAGAGTTGCCCATAGTTATCACAGGCTCTGAGGACGGGACTATTTGCATATGGAATGCCAACACCTTCAGGTAACATTTGGAACTAGGACTCTAGAAACTTTTGATTCTGTCTTTCATTTTCAAACCGTCTAAACAATTTTTGTTATCTTGCAGACTTGAGACTACATTGAACTATGATCTTGGAAGAGTTTGGGCTGTTGGATTCAAGCAAGGATCAAAACAGTAAGAGTGTTGATCCTTTTCCGTGTGCTTTTGTCTTTGTTCCTTTTGCTGCTTACTGATATGCCTTTTTCTTACAGGGTTGCATTTGGTTGTGACAGTGGGGCGGTTCTGATCAATGTTAACATTGCTTAGAGTTGAACGTGAAAGTTCAGGAGGAAGAATTGACGGAATAAAGTCATTTGCTACTGTTGCTGCTATCTCTACTGTACTATTTGCTGTGTGCTTTGAAGAGGAAGACTTAATGACTTCCATAAATTGTATGATCTAGATAAGTGCCGCGGCTAATGGGAACAAGAAGGACCTGTTCCTTTCACCTCCCATAGAAATTAGTTGTAATGGCCAATCACATGTACGATTGTGACTAGATTTTCAATTGAAACACAATATTACTCTATGTCTGAGATGATTAGTGTTGTCACTGAATCGTTGCTTGTGAGTTTGATGCAAGGCCAATCATTAGGGTGTGCCGCGTCCATTGCCACAAAATAATGATTAAAACTTCTCGAGTTTATTAGGAAAAAAAATTGAGATGGAAAATGAGGAGGCAAACACAATATCGAGAAAAGGATATATATGTATACTACTTATTACTTGTCGGTCCTTAGATTAGTTATCTAACCAACATCTTAACTAGAAAGAATAGAGAATGCCACTTCCATAACTAAGATTGGTTACTTTTAACCTTAAAGTTGATTTCTAAGATACGGTAATACTTTTACATAGAAAGGATACAATAAACTATTATAAACATATACATAACATACCTAAATTTGGACACACTTTTATATATAGAACATAATATACAATACACATGTATAAGAATATTACTCTTAAGGGCAAGCATGACCAAAGTTATAGTTTCAACTTTTTAAAAGGCATTTGCTAGTTTTATGTTTAATGTGATGTTCAAAGTCGATCATTTAACTTTGCATGTTTTTTTGTATCACATTGAATATGCTACATGGCATTAGAGTTTTACAACTTCAATGAAAAAAAATATTTTACAACATTTTGAACTACATTTCATATTAGATCTTTAAACATTTTGACACGGTATTAAAATTCAAGTTAATATTGTTCCTTGTCATGAGACCTTGAACCCTATATAGTTTGGTGTGTTAACAAATGTATATAAAATAAGAGTCTTATACCATAATATAAGATTATCGAAGTAAAGCTTAAATAAAAAGACTTTT
This sequence comes from Casuarina equisetifolia, assembly GCA_028551475.1. Taxonomy (NCBI): domain Eukaryota; kingdom Viridiplantae; phylum Streptophyta; class Magnoliopsida; order Fagales; family Casuarinaceae; genus Casuarina; species Casuarina equisetifolia. The sequence goes on along the minus strand of CM052358.1, from coordinate 1,946,887 downwards.
CAACCCTTGAGCTAATTTTTAATTGAGTTTTTTAATATTTTCACATGATATTATGGCTTAGTTAATTTTACTCCATTTCATGTAATGTTAAGCCCAATAGCACTCAATGTGCATAAAGTTTATAGAAAGAAAGAGTCATGTATCAAAAATAAAATATATAAAATTTAAATAAAATAAATATTTTATAATTCTTAAGCTTTAGCCCATGAGGTGTATGATATCTTTTTTTTTAGAAAAAAAATACATAATTTTTTATATACAATCTTATTATATAATTTAATCTTGTTATCTTGTTATCTTGTTATCTTGTTATCTTGTTATCTTGTTATATGCGGTGATTCAAACTTATGATCGGTAGAATTGTCAGTCAGGATTTGGCTCAACTTAGAGAACACCACCGAGCTAAGGCCCACCCCTTAACAACAAGTAGTCATGAGCGTGTGCATGTAATGAAGAAATTAATATCCTACAAAACTCGTAAAATTTTGGAATTTTTTAAAGTTTGATTACACTCCCGCAAACACAAACCTTTGATAATATGGCTCATTGGGCCCATTACATCCTGGGCAAGATCTTAAATCGCTCTGACTATTTAGTCCCACAGGTGGGCCCCGATTTGTCAACGTGGCAAATCCTCTTCCAATCCTGATCGTCCATTCTAACAAATCTTCAGATCCACCAGCAAATCCTCCATCTTACCGAGCGCCATCCCGCAAAAGAATAAACCCACCGTTGGCATTTTCGTCAATCAAACTCCCTTAACTACAAAGCGTAATATTTTTACACAGCAGCACCAAAAACCCCCGTCTCACTGCTCTCTCTTCCCCTCCCTCTGTCGCGATCTCTCGTTTCGTGATTCCGATCGAGGGCATTTTCTTCTCTAATCCGCGAGAATGGTGAGCGTTCTCCACTTGTGATTTCATTTGTGAAAGGCCTTCGCACTTCACTTCAGCTTAGATCTGGCACAATAACCCTACGATTTGATGTTAATTTCGAATTAAGTTGTTGATTAAATGTAATTCGAACTGTTTTTGGTTTTTTAATTCGAATGTGAGACTTAGAATTCATTAGGCAGCTTAGTTTTTTTATGAGATCTGATGCTAAGTTGCAAACTGACTTCTGTTTTTTATTTATTTTTGGTTAATGCTTTTGTGGTGCTCGCCTTTGCAGCCTCTCAGACTCGAAATCAAGGTACTGTGAAATTAGATCTCAACTTCTGAAGTTTTGTTTCATATTCTTCTGAATTGTAGTGTTCTCTGTCTGGTGCCGGAGAAATGTTCTTTTCGATATTTGAACCAAGAAGACCAATCAGACTCTGGATTTTAAATTGCTTGATTATTTTCGTAACGATGTTGTTTTGATCTTTGGATCAGAGAAAGCTTGCTCAAAGGTCAGAGAGAGTAAAGTCTGTGGATCTGCATCCAACAGAACCATGGTAAATTTAATCTTCTAACTTTAATTCTTTGTATAAATATTCGTTTCATTTAAAAGACAATGACTCTTTTATGTTCTTTCATGGTAAAATAGTTGGTGGTAGAGCCAATTTTACGTTTCCTGCCTTTGCCGTTGTCAAATTCTTTTCCAAAGTATCCTGGAGTGAAAATTTAGTGACAAAGAAAGGCACTGGCAATTCAAAACAACGCTTTTACAGGATGTAATGAAACATTTTCGGAGAATATTTTTTACTGAAATTTAATTCTTTCAATTGTTATTGCAGGATTCTAGCGAGCTTGTATTCAGGAACCGTGTGTATCTGGAACTACCAATCACAGGTATGGGAGTATTAGGATAATAAGTAATGATAACAAACTAAAACTGATACCCGTTTGTTCTCTTTTTAATCCTTTTTAGAATTTTTGCTGCTGGTTTTAGCCATGGGTTGAGATCCAGTAGTGACAAGAAGTTGTGAAGAATTTACTTAATTTGGACGTTTTTGTATTTCTCCCTCCTGCTTCATTGGTTGAAGCACTACACAACCTGAGTAGTCAAATATCACAGTCCCGAATACACAGACTCATGAGTCTGCCCTCAGATGGACTCCCGTAGACATAAAGGAAAGAGGATAATGCATTTAATAGGGATCCAGAACCTGCAGAAGACCATGCTATCCCAATGAGGCACTTTGGAAGGGGATGCAACCAGTATATACTATGTCATAGGGATGTCATAGCGCATCATGCATGTATGATGTGGACTACCATTTTGAAGTTTGTGATGATTATGTGAAGTGATTTGCTTATAAAATCCTCACGTAGTGTCCCTCACTGCCTATTTGATTCCCTCTCACTTCTGTACTATGCCTCCGGGGCTTTTCTTATGGGTTCAATGATGATGGAATTCCCAGTGCTTTTGCTAAACTAGTGCCAGTTAGTGTTGTAGTTCAGCTTTGGTCCCCTATCATCGCTGATATGTGACAAATAAGTGGCAACCTCTCTCTCTCACTCACTCTCATTATATATGTGTGCACATGTCTGCATGTGCCAGTGTGATTGTTTCTCTCGATTGATTTCCTGCACACTTTTTATGTCTTTGGTCGAATAGGATGGTGAAAATGAGGCTGCTTGTTGATGTCACTGAGGCATATATTATAGGGCCTTTGATGTCCTCAAATGTTTTTAGACATTGGAGTGACTGGAAGTTGCAAGAAATCTTCTTTCTACTGTTCATGTTCTACATTCAACACATGCAAAGACACAATGCATTGCTGTACTCATCTAATCACTGATATGCTGCATTGAATGTATGTGTTATTCCATTGCCTGTGAGAAGTTTTATCTTCTAACAAAGAGACATGGTTTATGTCTGTTCATATTCTTAAAATAAGCTGAAAATAAGTTGCTTGATTTTCATTCCTTACAATGGATTGAGTTGATTACCAGCTGTAGGAGTTTGAGGTTGTTGTTTTTAACTGCTTTCTATGTTGAGTTCCTTCGAGGGTTTTAAGCATTTATGTCTAACTTAAACTTCCTTGTCAATGCACCAGACAATGGCTAAGTCTTTTGAGGTCACAGAGTTGCCAGGTAACTGATATGACATTTTACTTGTTCTAGTTCTTGCTGTGAATTTGATTAGGGTTCTAAAGTGATATCTGTAATCGCAGTTAGGTCAGCCAAGTTTATAGCTCGCAAGCAGTGGGTTGTTGCTGGAGCTGATGACATGTTTATTCGTGTATACAATTACAACACTATGGATAAGGTTAAAGTATTTGAGGCACATACAGATTACATTAGGTGTGTGGCTGTCCATCCTACCCTTCCATATGTGCTGTCATCATCTGATGATATGCTTATAAAGCTGTGGGATTGGGAGAAAGGTTGGGCATGTACTCAGATTTTTGAGGGGCATTCCCATTATGTGATGCAAGTGACATTTAATCCGAAAGACACCAATACATTTGCAAGTGCATCTCTTGATCGCACTATAAAGGTACAATGAGATAGTCAGTGGTGTAGTTTTCTTGTAAGTTTTCCATATTTGGTCCGATTATGCTTATAATTCTCTGGTTTTGCACTCCTAGATTTGGAATCTCGGATCCCCAGACCCAAATTTTACATTGGATGCCCATCAGAAAGGTGTTAATTGTGTTGATTACTTTACTGGTGGTGATAAACCTTATCTGATTACGGGTTCTGATGATCACACCGCTAAGGTACATTGGTTGCTCCTTTCCTTTCTCATGATATTTCTAATTAAATACATGTACAATTATCTGGAACAATGTGTGAATAAATCTTGTTGAAAGCAGGTGTGGGACTATCAGACCAAAAGCTGTGTCCAGACGCTAGAGGGCCATACGCATAATGTTTCTGCAGTATGTTTTCATCCTGAACTTCCAATAATAATCACTGGTTCTGAAGATGGGACAGTTCGTATATGGCATTCTACCACTTATAGGTAATTTGTTTTGTACAACATTTTCTTAATTTTTCTTTGAAACTGGCATGGCCTGAGATTCTCCTTTCTACTCTTTTCTTTTAAAGACTTACATTTTCTCATAAAAAAGAAGTTTTTTTCTCATAAATTTCCCTTTTAAATTATGATGTACGGTTTTGAATTGAAATTTGAGTCCTCCAGGTTGTTCGAGATAATTTTTTGGAAACAACTGCTGAATTTATTTTTCTGAAGATTTCCCTCCTACCCTCCTTCCATTCCCGAATATTTCTTGGTGACAGTGTGATACAATATCCTGTTATGAAGATGCTACGGTGAATTGTGAATGCTTTACAGTGATGCTGGTTGAACTTCCACTAATTGCTGTCTTTCTTATTTGAACATGAGAACCTATTAGTCTGTTTTTGGTGAGATTGGGCATGACTATTGACATCTTTTATCTTTGATGATAATTACTGAGCTGCAATTCCAGGTTTAAATTGAGTCAGAATTGACACAAAGCTGAAATTTATAAAGTTGAATCATTCTTGTGTTCTATTTGTCTATCCTTGTTCCTCTCTCCATCTTTTTTTTTTCCCCTTTCATTTAGTAAGTTTCCTCCATAATATATTTCCTTTTTTATCTTATAGAAATCCTAGCAATATTTGATTGAGTTTTACGGAGTTCAGTTGAGCCTCAATTTCTTGACTCATAAAACAATCTCATTTCCTTGCAGGCTTGAAAACACATTAAATTACGGTCTTGAAAGAGTTTGGGCTGTGGGATACATTAAAAGTTCACGTCGGTAAGTTTCTTGAGTAGATTTTTTCTCTGAATCTAGTATCATTGTTGTTTCAACTTTAAGTTTGAAGTACTTTGGATGTTGTGTACACGGTCCTAAAAGGTGGAATTCAGATCTTATTTCCTTATTTGCTTAGAGAATGTGAGAGGCATCCTCTGAATCGTTATTTGTTTCCTGCCTTATTTCTTCTTGAATTGATTATTTTGAATACTCGAAATTGTATGTGTTGTTTTGTTGGGAACTCTTTTGCTGTTACTTTTAAGAAGTTGATTGTACCTTTCAGAATTGTATGTACTATGTGCTCATCTTGTTCTTTTAGCTAAACCTAACTATTGTTTCACTCTTCAGGGTTGTAATTGGTTATGATGAAGGAACCATTATGGTGAAACTTGGTCGGGAGGAACCTGTAGCTAGTATGGACAACAGTGGAAAAATCATTTGGGCTAAGCACAACGAAATTCAAACTGTGAACATTAAGAGTGTTGGGGCAGATATGGAGGTCTGAAACAATCGCTCTCCTGGTTTGGTCCATGAAGTGGACTTACGAAGAAAAATGATTTTTTTTTTGTCCTTTTTTAACACTCTTAACTTCTCTGTTTACTTTCCTTTTCAGGTTGCTGACGGAGAAAGGTTGCCTTTGGCTGTTAAGGAGTTGGGAACCTGTGATCTTTACCCACAGGTGAGGTGACATCCTTCTGGTCCCATTTCAAATGATTTCTTCGTTCTGTCTATGCATTTTTTGTTTCTTCTTTCTCTGCCGTGTAATTGTGATGGCAGTAAATACTGGTGTCCTATCTGATTAAATGATCTTACTTTCTAAAGAGCTATTTAGCTCTCTTCCATGCTTGTGTTTAGTGTTTTAGGCTGATGTTATGGTCTGATTCGGATGGATCAAGTTGGGATTACTCATAATGTTCTGGGAACAAAATAGTGAAATTCTGAAATTGTTGTGTTGACAAGTGTTGGCTGAGTATAACCCTAATTAAATTTATGGCATTTAGTTGGATTGGCTTCTTGTTCCATAGCTTTATTTGTAGCTTGTTCTTTTAGTGTTCAGTATTTGATTTCCAAGATCACATTTTATTTCATTATTTGAATATCTGAACGTTTTGCTTCTTTGCCCTCCATTTGTCTAGTGATGTTGACATAGAATTAATTGCTTATGATTTAAATAATGATTAGAGTTATGATACTGCAGTTAACAAGTTGATTTTGGCTGTCATATTTCTGCTAGAAAGAATTGCTGCTTGTTCCAAGTGACAAGTCTTGCTTCTTTCAGCAGGGATGAAAAATAGGTTTCTTAATGCCAAACTGGTCAGCATTTTGCTGTGGTAAGAGAAAATGACCATATAACAAGTGAATTTTGACGCTGTTGTGAATTTTTTTTTCTCTTTGTCCTGGTGTAATTCATGTCAATCGTTTTTTGCTATTTGTGAATCGTGTAGATGTAAAGAAAGATTGTTACTAAAATGTTGTTGCAAGTGTTTCATAAAATTGGTTGTCTCAATCTACATCTGTGTTGACTTTATTGTTTACTATTCTATTCTCAGAGCTTAAAGCACAACCCCAATGGGAGGTTTGTAGTTGTATGTGGAGATGGTGAGTACATTATCTATACAGCTTTGGCATGGAGAAACAGGTCATTTGGTTCGGCTTTGGAATTTGTATGGTCAACAGATGGAGAATATGCAGTTAGAGAAAGCACGTCAAAGGTTAAGATTTTCAGCAAAAACTTCCAGGTTTGTTGCCATGTCCAGTGAGATATTGGAAGCTTCTGAGTTCTTTTCACTACTAATTTCTTGCTTCTCCTGAAAAGCTGGTTGTTGGTTTCATTTCCTTCATAGCAAATTATGATCCTTGAAAATTTTAATGGGTAGTTGCAAAATATATTTGCAATGCCAATAATATATATCCTACCTTTGGGTTGGGAAAAAGTCATGGAAGTCTCCCAAAGTTTTTGACGTGGTTTTAATATTTGACTCAATTATCCAGGTGTTAGATCACATATGCTGGTTCATTTTGAGTGATCTGATACATATCAATTTCCATTTTTTTATTTTTATTTGAATATGTGTCGAGTTTAATGAAGGTTGCATGTATCAGGAAAAGAGGAGTGTTCGTCCAACATTTTCAGCTGAGCGTATTTATGGGGGAGCCTTACTGGCTATGTGCTCAAATGATTTTATTTGCTTCTATGATTGGGCTGAATGCAGGTTGATTCGCCGCATTGATGTTAATGTGAAAGTAAGCAACACAATAACTTGAGATGTTTATTGGATTCCCTTTTTCTCAGCTACAATGCATCCTATGGTTCACTCTTTCATATTAATTCATCAGAACCTCTATTGGGCTGATAGCGGAGATTTAGTGGCGATTGCAAGTGATTCTTCATTCTATATCCTGAAGTACAATGTAAGGATCTATTTAATGAGTTTTTCATTAAGCAAGTTCCGCTTCTTTTTTTTTTTTTAATTTTTTTGCACTACATATATACATTTCTGTTATTTGTGTGTGGTTTCATGTAGTTCATTACATGCTCGACCTGAACTTTCTTGATATTGCAGCGCGATGTGGTTTCTTCTTATTTGGATAGTGGAAGACCCGTAGATGAACAAGGTGTTGAGGATTCCTTTGAGCTACTTCATGAAGTCAATGAACGGGTCAGAACTGGTATATGGGTTGGAGATTGCTTTATTTATAACAACTCATCGTGGAGGCTGAATTACTGTGTTGGTGGTGAGGTATTGTATACTGTCTATACCTGGCTTGAGCTTGTTTTTTTTTTTTTTCCCTTTTGCATGTTCAAATATCCTTCCATGAATTTGAGAGGGCCATCTTTGATATTTCTTTGTTCATTTAGGTAACCACAATGTTTCATTTGGACCGGCCTATGTACTTGTTGGGTTATCTTGCTGCACAAAGTCGAGTGTACCTAATTGACAAAGAGTTCAAGTAAGTAGGGTTTTGGGTTCTGTTCATGGAAGTCTTCTAGCTTCTGTCTTCATTGTTTACTTTTTCTTATTTATTCTAATTGGTCTTGCAGTGTTATGGGGTACACCTTACTTGTCAGCTTGATTGAGTATAAGACTCTTGTGATGCGTGGTGACCTGGAAAGGGCCAGTGAAGTTTTACCTTCAATTCCTAAAGAGCATCATAATAGGTGCGTATAGAGCTTGCAAATGATAAACGGCAACTTTCTTTTTATTTTCAATGTTTAATTTTTTTTTTGACGTTTGCTACCTGGATGGTCCTGTGTTTAATTTGATAGGCCAAAAGACATTTTAGTGCAAAATTACTGTAAAAACTGATTCACAATGGTTACTTTGAAGAAATGGCAATTACTATTGTTTATTGTGTGTATCTTTTGCTTCTCTCTCTGCCAGACATGCAAACACACACACAAACTCATGCCGTTGCCATGTATACTCACACTAACCCCTAACCCCTAACTGAAGCCTTTGTCTATGGTTCGATGCTTTTGAAACCCATGGTGTTAATTTCTGTTTGTATCTGGATAGGAGAGCTATATTTTGTTTTAGATCCTTGAAGTGTTCTGTATTATTTAGATCTGGTATTAGGTTCTTGACACTACTTTCGGTCTCAATGCTTAATTACATGCTGTGGACTTTCGATGCTCTACCATACATTATTATAGTATATCCTTTATGTTTCTGTGACTTATATGTTCTGGAAATGTGTAATCATGGCCAGTATTATTCACTTTAAGATCTGTTTGGTTCTAAAATTTATTATTAGAATTTGATTATTTTTGATATATGTGAAAGTTCGAGAACTAAATCATGCTGATTTTTTTCCCTTTTATTGATAGTGTGGCTCGTTTCTTGGAATCACGTGGAATGATAGAGGATGCTCTTGAAGTAGCCACAGACCCTGATTACAGATTTGAGCTAGCCATACAGCTTGGCAGATTAGAGGTTGCTAAGGTAAGTCAATTCAATTGTGTCATTGAGGTGATATGAGCCTTGAGAGATTGAATCTACCACTCTTTGCAAAGAAGGGAAGGCACGTTGCTTGAGCATTTGAACATTTATTTTTCCTTTGGGGGGCGATATATTGATTTACCAACTTTTACAGAAGTCTTATTTTTTATTTTAATATTTATTTGTGCAGGGTATTGCTTCAGAAGTGGAGAGTGAATCTAAATGGAAGCAGTTGGGAGAATTAGCTATGTCCACTGGAAAGGTGTTTATCTATCTCAGAATAAACCTTTTGTTATCTGACCAGAACAGCTCTACTTGAGAAATATGCATTGGTTTCTGCTCTCGGTTTCCCAGATCTGAATGATAGATTTTAATGTTGAAAAATTCCTGAACGGTGCTTTTCTCCTCAAATGACTTAGTTGCAACTTGTCTTAATGTTTAAGTAGTCAATTTTGAAAAAAAATACACCTTTTGCTATAGTTGTTGTCAATAACAACTTTAACCTTGGCTTGAAAAATCATGCTGATCTAATCGTCTGAGAAATGTGATAATCTTCACTGACATTTGCTTTTAGCAGTCTTTTGTTAGATGCTATGCCATTCGTTTTCCTGATGTGGATTCTGGACACCTTTTTTCTTATTGTTGCATATATTGCTTTGTGAGCCGAACTTGTCAAGAAATATATCCTGAAAATGTCTGTTTCCAATTAGATGTTTCACTTAGTGGGCATTCTGCTTTTCTTGGAGTATTGCAGTTGGAAATGGCTGAGGAATGTTTAAAGCGTGCAATGGACTTGAGTGGATTGTTGCTGCTCTATTCTTCTTTGGGTGATGCTGAAGGAATTTCAGAACTTGCTTCCCTTGCTAAGGAACAGGGGAAGAACAATGTCGCATTCCTTTGCTTATTCATGTTGGGTAAATTGGAAGAGTGCCTACAGCTGTTGTTGGATAGGTATATTACTATTCTCTTTTTGAATTTTAATTTAGATCTTGAAACATGAGAACGCAGATGCATGATGTTAATCTTTTGCAGCAATCGGATTCCTGAGGCTGCCTTGATGGCACGATCTTATCTTCCAAGCAAGGTCTCAGAGATAGTTGCAAGTTGGAGAAAGGACCTCAATAAGGTACCGTATTATACCTGTTTGTTTCTGTATATTTTTGTAATGAAAATTTTGGGTAAAAGGTGTAATATGTTGGATCCTTGAAACTGCTTGAGGTAAAGTCTGGCGTAATGCTAAAAGCTATTCATAATTATGTTCATATTTCTTTTCGAATGTATAATCATGTAGATTATTCAAACATTTTCTCGCTATATGCAGGTTAATGCAAAAGCTGCTGAATCTTTGGCTGATCCTGAGGAATATCCTAATTTGTTTGAAGATTGGCAAGTTGCACTATCTGTTGAATCCAAAGTGGCAGAGACAAGGTACTAATAAGCATTTAGATACTTATAATTTACTTTGTTGTATGATTTTTCCTTGACATTCTTATTTATCTTTCTATAGGCTGCGACCTGAAAAATGATTTCATTTGTTAACTGCCGTCTTTTGATTGCTTTTCAGGGGTGTTTATCCTCCTGCACATGAATATGTAAACTACGCCGACAGATCACATCTTACACTTGTGGAGGCTTTCAGAAAAATGCAAGTGGATACTGAGGAACCCCTTGAAAATGGGGAGGCAGATCATGAGGAGGTATACTCTGGTTATATCGTTTATTTTCCTTAAAGTGGAAATATCTTTGGCTTCGTTTAATGCATATAACATCATACTTTTCTTGCCACATTGAAGCTTACGGTGTTTGGGTATTTCGTATTTTCTTAACCATGTGAACTATGTTGTAATTTTCTTGTAAAGTATGGATCTTGTGTTAGTGTTGTTTAATATTTTTGTGATTATTGGTACAGAATGGAGACGAGCAGAATGCTGAGGAGCATAATGGAGAAGAAGGCAGCCAAGAGGAGGCTGTTGTTGTGGATGCTGATTCAACAGATGGCGCAGTACTCGTTAATGGTAACGAGGCTGACGAAGAGTGGGGTACGAATAATGAAGGAACCCCATCAGCCTAAAAGCAATTGGTTGGGCAAGTGTAAAATCCAATTTTGTATCTGGTGATTAATTGATTCTAAAGTGCCATTTCTTACGCCAATTTCGACAACTTGCTCTTTTTTTCTTTTTGGACTATTCCTATATCTACTAGATCTAGCCTTATAACTATTTACTAATTGCAATTATTATTTTGCTAGTTTGTGTTATTTTCGTCTGTGTTGTTATTCCTACTAGTATGCTTTACCTAATTAGGAACTGAATAGTACTGTCTGTGGCTTGTGTTACAGCCATGTTTGCTAGATACATCTGATGTCATATGGTCAACACGAATTCCTGTAATATAGCAATGTTGATATGAGAACTTGATTTGTCTTGCCATAATTATTTATGAAACTAATTTTGATAAAGATTAGGTGGATTTATCTTGACTTCATTCTCCCTTTTCTGTTGGCAGTGCTTACGCCACATCAGTAGGTTCCAGCGGTATGGATCTGATAAAGAATTGGTTAGCACATCAGTACGACATCTCGATATTTTTTTTCAAAATTTTTTATCTAGCGCCATTGTGAATGTAGAGAAAATTGAACTAGTGAGGATCACCAGAATTTTTTGTTTTGTTCGCTCGTTCAAATTCTAGATATTTTTAGTTCCCTTGTTTGTTCTGGGAATTCTCTTATATTGACTTTGGATTGTAAACATACATTTTATTAATAATATTCTATATGTGACCGTTGTCGAAGTCGTGGATATTCCTATACTTGTTTCCTGAATACGATTTGCAAATTCCTAGTGGTAGTGGTTGTGCTTAGTCGTGTGTTTGTATTCCTCATGATAAATGGATCGTCTTTGGTGGTCAGATAAACATATTGTCTGGATAAAAATAAAAAACAAAAAGACAATAAAACAAAAACCCATAAGGGAATTGTCTTCCTTAAATTACTGGGTACAAAACATCGACAAGGAATCAGTTTTCATGTCAAGAATTGGCCACCATTTCTGTAAATGATGTATTCATCCTGTTCGATCTCTTAAACAGACTCCGGCGAGTTTCCATGATACAATTTCAATTGTCATTGCCTCGTCTACTGCTGATTCCGCTCAGCCCATTTTGCATTTGGGCGTAGAAAATGGATGGAATCAGGCTTACAACCACATAAAGCCGATTTTGAAGTAGTAGTGAGCTTTATTTTGAAGCGGTAGTGACATGTCTAACATCTTGCTTTCCTTTTTCTTTTCTTTTTTTTAAAAGGAAATTGGAGGGTTTCGAACTCTAGCCCTTTATCCACATAAAATTTCCTGTATAAAACAAAGAAGAAGCACACGTGCGTTTTCCGAACAGGAGCGAGATCTCTCGAGCCACATGGGCCTTTCTCAGCCCATCAATTCGCAGATCCTGGACGAACACATCGGCAAGTCCGACGATCAAAATCGGAAACCCGGTTCCCCACCTGCTTAAAACCTAAAATCAGCCCAGCTCCCGGAGATCATTCTATCCCTGATTGCACGTGGCACCTTTTGGCCACAGTAACACGCAGAGTTGTAAGAAACAGTAGGTCGGGAATCCTTCATTCGACATCGCCGTGCACAATTAAGAGTCCCTTTGCAGCTGTATTGCAAAAGGGTAGGACGAAACCCTCGGAACCTTCCGTTCCCAAACCCCTGCAATCCAATCATTTGGACAATTGTATACTGTTCTGTAATTCTGGTCTGTCGACGTTTCTGAACCCTCACTCTTCTCTTCCCTTGAAGATTTTGCTCTCGGCTTCTCTCAGTGTATCTCTGTTTCCGTATGAACTAATCGTGTTTCGTGGTTTTGGAGTGTCTGATTTATTCCTGTATCCTGTTCTTTCTTAACTGTATGTGTTTGCATGCTTCTAGGGTTTTTCTCTACTTTCTCCATGTTTGCTGCTGCCCCATTTGTAAAGACTTAGCTTTTCTTTCTAATATGGTGTATCTGTTTCATTCTTGTTTCTTGTTCTTTCTTAACCGTATGTATTTGCGTGCTTCTAGGGTTTTTCTCTGGTTTCCCCGTGTTTGCTGGTGCCCCATTTTGTAATGATTTAGCTTTTCTTTTTAATTGGGAGGTTTTGAGTCTTAGTCTTTGCTTGGTCGGTGGAAGAACTGAAAATAAAGATTGGAAAGAAATTCTCTTGTACTGTTTTGGGTTTGGTTTGACAAGAAAATAAGAACCGAGCTCAACGGAGACGTAGATTTAGGATTTCCTCGGTTGGTTTCTACATGGTTATTGTATTAATAGTCTTGTGTTAATAATATTCTTTACTTTTTTGGCGTTTCAATGGCGTTTTACGGAGTATTAGATATTGCCCGTCCATAGTCGGTTTTCACCTTGGTTTTATTTGCTTTGGTTTTTGTTTTCACTTGGTTGTTGGATTTGTATGGTTGGGGCACGGTCAAAAGGCAAGACTCGAAGATGTGATGTTACTTTGGCTCCTATTGGATACTGTAGCGGTTGGGTTCTGAATGCCTTACTTCCTGTATATTTTTCGGGGTTGCAATCCACTCTCTGGTTTTCGTTTGCTTTTGTTTTCTGCCAAGGAGCAGTATGCAATACCGTGATGGCTTTTACTGTTTTCTGTTTTTACCTTGCTACCTAGATGATTCTCTGCTACGATGGACATGTATGGTAGCTTCTGTTTGCTTTTCTGTGCCTACTCACTGTGGACCAACTTGCTCACTTTCACGGCAACCTTTTTTTGCTGGTTTGGCGTTTAAAATTGATGGTGATCATTATATTCATCTTTTCATATTTCATTTTCTTGCTGAAATGTAGCAGGACTTTTGTTATTTAATACTTCATAAAGCCACTTTCAAATGCATGGCTATTAGTTCAGGGAAGTTTAATGAAGAAAGGTTCAAACGTGAAATGTTTTTGTGGCTTTAGATTTGAATGGTGTAGCAATTGGCTTGCAGGGGAAGTTCCTTTCTTCGTTTTACTTCTCTGATGCCTAATAAGGTATAAGAAGAGGAAAATGTCAATACAATGGTCATGTTAAGTGGCCACCTTGGCAATGCTGCTTTTCTTTGCTTTTGTATACCTAGTTTCAAGTTTGGAAAACATTTTTCCTTTGAAGAACTTGAACAGATCCTGGGAAGGTTCCATGATTCTTCTGTTTAATTGATTTTTACCTTTTACACTAGCATGCTTACTTGATTGCATATGAACTAAATTTCCAATTTAACTACATGCTGAGCTGAAGGCTCTCATTGTGGTAGTTGATGCATGAATTTGGTCCTAATTGTTCCTAGAAAGATGTCAAATTTGTGGTGCAGGGTATATGTTATAATGGTTGAGTCTGTGTATGATGTCTTTGTAGGTATTAAAACCAAGTAGCTGTGAAAATTAGAATAAAATCGTTCATGTTGCGGAAAAGATATTCATCTGTTTACTTTATTGTCCAATGATTACAGTTGTGCATTTTTTGTTATTTTATTAATTTTACAATGTCTACACGTAGTCCAGCACTGATGGGTTTTGGTATGTGCTCTGGAAATAGTCTAATTGTGTGGATTTATAATGTTGAGATATCCTTGTGGCTCTTTTTGTGGATGTTACTAAGTGAAAGACGGGATTCCTGATTTTATTCTCACTCCAGAATTCGATAATATTTATGTTTTGCATGCCCTTTTATTCACATCTTGAGACAATTTGGAGCTAAATGAACAAAGAATTCTTTGAGAACAGAAACCTATAGAGGCTACTGGGTTGAAAAATTGGACAACATAATTTCATTTTTGTTGTTAAGTGTTTCTATGTAAAGTTCTGCATTTGATTGGTAAAGTGATCAAGGGAAAAGAAGAGAAACGGAAAGGGATTTTCTTCTTAAGCCATTGCAACTATTTCATACGCATTTTACTCCTTCGGCCTTGAATTTTCTGAGAATTAATCAAGTGTATGAGGATCTGCTTTTTCATTCGGAGAAATAAATATTACCCAGGTCATTTGGAATATTTGGTATCCACTGGTAAAGTTGAAGATCCAGCCTCCTAACTTGATTTCATGTGATGTTGTAGTTTGAAATATACATATTTAATAGTCACTTTTGTTGCCATGTCTCACATGAGAAAGGCCATTATTGTTCCTTATGTCTCTTCCTGTCCTGTTGAAAAGGGTTAGAATGACGTTTGTAGCCTTTTCTTTTCTTTTAGATTAATCAAATGCATATTCCAGTTCTTATGCGCACACACTTAGAATTCCTTCATGGTGCCATGGATTGTTTGATTCGGAATATAGTGTATAAGGGTGAAGCCTTTCATTTCAGCTAGCGAATTTGATTCGAGATTAAGGATTTGGATACCAAATATGTTAAAAGACAAGGACTCTAGTTGTTTTTTATTTTATTTTATTTTATTTTATTTTATTTTTAATAGAAAATTTTATTGTCTGATTGCTAGAAATAGCTTTGTTTTGTAAGGTGAGTTTTTTAGGTAAAGTTTAACTAAAAAATACATTGTGTTTTTCTATGTTTTGAATTGCACACGAACCTGGAATTTATGCGTAGTAATCACAGTACGAAGTGCTAGAATGTCAAATTTTATGCTTAGTAATTTCAGTAAAAAGTGCAAGACTGAAATTAGATTGGGGGACTTCATCTCAACCAGTTCGATTTTGTTAGCCAGAAATTTTGTCCTTTTTGTTTGTTAATTTCTAATTCTAAACATCAAGCAAAAGTAGTCTAATTCAATGAACCTCAAGGGAGGTCAGTGTAGATTTACCCATTATTTCTTTTGTGGTTGATAATGTCTTTGGAAAAATATAATTTTTGCAGATACCCCACCTTCAACTTGATTCTTCAATGGGGGATGCAGAGAAAGCTCTTCCACCTTCAAAGAAGAGGTCTGCTGGTAGGGAACTAACTAAAGATAATGTTAATCTCGATGATGAGGAAGATTTTCCGGAACAAGAGACTGGAACTTTCAAGAGGGCTAGTGATGAGGTGCTGGCATCAAGAAGAATTGTGAAAATTCGACGAAGTCAGACGTCGTCAGCCCCCTCTTCTAACCCATTTGCTGGGATTAACTTAGTTCCTCCTAGGGAGTCAAATGCAACCTCAACTGAAGCTGCAAAGGAAGCTCAAGCTTCTGATGTTAAGAGAGCTTCAGACAATGGAGATGGAAAAGATGAGGGCAATAAGCTTTCAGAGAGCAGAGCTGAGGAGGCAGAGGCTGAATCTTTAGCAGATGAGGTGAACAAGCAGTCCGAAAACAGAAGTAATGAGACAGAGGGTGAATCTGCAGCAGAAAAGGGCAATAAGCAGCCGGAGACCAGGATTGATAAGGCAGAGGGTGAATCTACGGTGGGTGAGGGAAATGCTGTGGACAAGGACTGCAATATCGGCATTAAGGCTACTGAAACAAAGGAAGGTAAAGAAGAACTTGAAAAAGAAGAGAAGACTGTTGATGAAGAGAACAAAGGTGACAACAGTGAAAATGTGAATTCAGGTGTGGAAGGCACCCCTTATAGCTCATTCAGACAGCTTTCGAGCAGCCAGAATGCCTTCACCGGTCTTGCTGGAACTGGAATTTCTCCTACTTCATTTTCATTGGGTACTGGTTCAAATGATGGCTCTACTCTTGGTACTGCAGCTGCATCTCTTTTTGGAGTGAAAGATGACAAGCCTTTTAGTCTTGGTCTATCTAATAATGGGAGTTCTTCCATTTTTGGGCCATCTGGAGCTTCTTCCACTGTTGCAAACAGTGAGGGAGCTGGCTTCCCGCCAATGCAGGGGGTTGTGGTTGAGACTGGGGAAGAAAACGAGAAAGTGGTTTTCGCTGCTGATTCTGTGTTGTTTGAATTTGTGGATGGAGGGTGGAAGGAACGTGGAAAGGGAGAACTTAAGGTTAACATCTCCACAGCCGATACAGGAAGAGCCAGAATACTCATGCGAGCCAGAGGAAATTACAGGTTAATCTTGAATGCTAGTCTTTACCCGGACATGAAGCTCACAAATATGGACAAGAAAGGCATCACCTTTGCCTGCATTAATAGTGCCAGTGAAGGCAAAGGTAGTCTTTCTACATTTGCATTGAAGTTCAAGGATGCTTCCATAGTGGAAGAGTTTCGATCTGCTGTTATGGCACATAAAGGGAAGTTGCCTACGGTTTTGAAGACACCAGAAAACTCCCCCAAGGCTTCTGATGATTGAAAGGCGTTCCCCCTTCTCTCGTGAAATGCCCTTGTAGCTGTCTTTTCTTCTCCTGAGAAGAAAGTTTTTTAAGAGTTCGAAGGCCCCATGCCTTGTTGAAGAGTCAAAAAGAATCCTGTCCTTTTTTGTTGTATTAGTTTATTTTCAGTCTAGTCTTCGTCTTCGGGAAAGGACTGTTAGAATTCTTTTTGGGTAAATCGTGGGTTCAGACTGCATAAGTAGAGCTTGTAAGACATTTTAATGTTGGTCACAATTTTATAGTTGCCCCCTAAATCTGGGATATATGTTGAACTACAATGTCTTATGTTGGATATCTTTTTGGTCCCATAAGCAGAGCAAAAGTGTCCGATATTGCCTTGATCGTACTTTTATGTTTGCCAAAGAGAAAAATATATTCAAAATCATTAGCAAACTTTTCGTGGATTATAAAATTTCTACAAGGAAAGCCCATGGAAATGTCTTACTCGTCTTGACTGGTTTATTTAATCTAATCTTACACTCGGTGGAAAACTGGGCTTCTCTGCGGCAGAGAAATTGTTTTTGTTTTGTTTTGTTTTTTGCTTTTTTGGGCTAGAAATGAGTAGCAAAGTGGTCCAAGCAAGATGTCAAAGGGTCACCCAGCAACTCTCTTGAAAGATTTTTTTTTTTTTTTTTTGTTTTAACAATATGTAAACGGGGATCACATGGTGTGAGATCAATATCGATTAAACTATAGTCCTTGATTTCAGTTAATACGTACACTAACTATTGAAAACGATCTCAATAAATATTTGAGTATCAAAATCTTGATACGATATCCCATATCTTAATGACAAGTTTTAAGGTAGAAAATTTGATTGTTAAAAAAATTTTCATTTCTTCTTTAAAATTGATTTATAAAAAGATAATATGTATTTTATTTTAAACAATTGGTGTGTCATTCTTAACATATTAAAGAATATCTCTTTGCATCCAAAACTATAAATTACTTCTATTTATATGTCATGTATGAAAGATTCTTTAAATTATTTAATATGATATTAGAACTTAAAATATATCTCACTTTTACTCATTATCGCACAATATTACTATTACAACAATGACCTCTTAGTATGCAAAAGTGTTGGAAGTCATGAGTTCTACATTGATAATGATATGTTTTACCAACATAGAACATAATGATCATCATCTTTGAAGTTTGTCTTCTCATGACTTTTTTGGGACCTATTTCTAAATCCGCGATCATATTCTCATTGCCCATTGTTTTCTTCTCTTTCTTTTTTGTCTTCCTTTTTCACTACTTGGGTGGATTGTCACCGTCTTCTTGTCCCTGAATCTGTAAATTATTAGAGTGTTCTAGATAAGTTCGTGCCAACCTAACACCTGACTTCCAACCCGTGACTCTTCAGTGGAAGGCATCAAAGACATTAAACTATATCACTTTCAGACAGAAGGTACAGCTAGGTATCAGTTGGTACAGTTTTCATGGAAGTGATTTTTCAGAAATATTGGACAAGAAGCACTCCATAGTCTGTGTACGAAATGAATTTCCAATCCAAACAGATCTCAAGTATATGTGAAATACATTTTGTCGGTAGACAAGTGCTCAGTTTCATACTCATCTTTTCCCCAATCTCCATTTATCTTAAAGAGAAAAAACAACAAAACCCAATCGATAACTCTTGGAATGAAATGCTTATCTTGTTCCTTGAACGAGATGATCAAGCTCTTGAGCATGTCTCCGAGCAAGAACCCACGCAACGATCCACTTTCTCTTCGTCTACAAGGAGAAACGAAGCAAAAGATAAGCACAAGGTCAAGAAAAGATAGAACTTGTTCAGAAAGAAAGAACTTTACTTGGGGGGTTTTCTTTGGTGCTGAAGTTGGAGCACAAGGACACAGCGCAGCCAAGCTTGCAGAAGTAATGGTTGTCTCTGCGGGTGCTGTCCACAGGGAAGCTGGGTATGATGCAAACTTTCAGGCACTTCAAGGGGCAGGACATGGCGGAATTGTTGGGTGTAATAATGCAGAAAATGAAGCAACTCTCGTAGCAGCTCTTGAAGGAGCCTTCGGACTCCTTGACAAACGCCCCCAGCACCAAGCAGAGAAGCAGAAGTGACTTGGCTTTCGTTTCCTCCATTTTTCTGGCTCTGTAAAGACCTCGTAACTAGAAAGAAGATGAGTATCCACGGACGAAGCAGTGCCTTCGGGCTGAAATGGACTGCGGCAACAAGAATGCATCAAAAGTATGGGTAGAGAAGAATATTCGGCGTTGAAAGCATTGCCACAGACAGCACTCGGTAGATAAAGCCTGAATTCATGTGAACGTATATATTAAACAATTTGACAGATGTGTGAGCAACTTAAATTCTATTCTATGGATAGTTGTGCCTTCACTGTTAACTTTGATCGCATGACTACTCATTAAGACTCTAATCTAATTATTTATGATTTAGCAATCTTGATTACGTTTAGAAAGCATATAATTTGTGATGCAAAAAAAAGTTTATCATGTTATTTTTTCTTCCATAGATTAAAAAAGAAAAAAGCTCAAAAAGTATAATTATGAGACAACTTTTTTTTTCCTTGTATGACCATATAAGTTTTTTTTTTCATAATTTTTGAAGTACATAAGTTTAAGGACAAACTACAATGTTTTAAACTTACTTTGAATGGGAGAAGATCAAGATATGAAACTCCCGACTTTCACATAACAAAACATTAGCACGTGAGAATTCTATTTCTAAACTAAAATGCTTTCTCTTATAAAATTTTTCTTATTTTTTAACATAATTAAAATAAAAATAATTTTATTTTGAATTGTTTATTATTTCACTCAATTCATATACGAACAATTGCAGGTTAAGAAAAATAGTTTGAGATTTTCTATAATTAGATCTTTTTGTTCATTGCTCTATTGTCTATTATAGTTTTGACATTTCATCTTCTAATTGGACAATGAAGCTCATCTTATGCAGAGATACTTTTTATTTTATTTTATTAAGTAGAGATAATATTTTGACAAGTATTTTTAATAATAACAAATTGAGCGTAATAATTATATCTCAGATAAGTTAAAATATAGAGAGTGAGTTTAGTCCTTCATAAAGACAAATGCCCATATATCATTTACGCGACACTTTACACAATAAAATAAAATAAAATAAAAATACACTTGGAATGGCATCACCTCAGATATTCGATCTACAGAATTTTCACGAAGAAACTCGTAAATCCATGGCAAGGAAAAAGGGTGAAATACAGTCATTAATCATTAAAGGCGCGCATTCTAAGCTACTCGATACAATACTGAAAAAGATAATAGGAGGAGAACACAGAACTTCAATAGCCAACGAAAAAGTAGACAAATTTGTGGACACAGAAGGCGTTCATGAAAGCCATAAACGAGATCAATCAGGCCTAGATAACTCTACGGCCATGCATTTCGCCAAACATCCAACGTAAAATGTAGAGACTTTCCAAGGCTTGTATAGAGGCTGTGGCCTTGCCCACAAGGTACGTAATCTGCAGTGTTTTTTACAGTACTCCAACGAAGAACGAAAAGCATCTTCTGAAGTGGGAGCGAGCTGGAATGACGGCGGCGGAGGGAGAGGAAGAGTTGTGGGGGAAGGCGGAAGTGGAGGAAAAGCTGGAGGAAAGGAATCTTTCCCCTCCACGAGGCCATTTCCAAGCTAAATCAAGATCACCACAGCTACAACTTTGCTCATTCTTGTTAATATTCCTGTAGATTTAAGACCTTTACCTAAGTGATTTTGTATATGAGTTAAAGATTTAAATCCATAATATATAGGTAGGAAGCGTGATTCAGTAGGTCAATTTAGCATGTCTCTTAGTTAGAACCAAAATTTGATGATTATATAATATTTATTCATTTTTCTTATACCTTTTTCTCATGGATGAAGGGACAATGCTTGAGACTTTGTCCCTTTATTATTCTTAATAATTAATTTAGAAAAATAAGAAAAAGGAATCCATATCCATGACATGTAAGGTTTTGATTTTGACTCTCGAAGAATTAGGATAATTTTAGTTGGGTTACGAATATAGATTTCTTGTGATTATATTTCAATGTGATGCATGACAAAGCACTAATTAATCTCATGCCCATCTCTTGAGCTTCGGAAATAATGAATGATCTTATTACATTCAAACTTTTTTTTTATTTAAGAGATCTCAAACTCAATACTAATTTTTCATATTCCCTCTATCTTATTTAAAAAACAAAAAGATTAACTCAAACTTTTGTCATCCACAGCTTCCATCCAACTCTTGATTAAAGCTTTTTCTTGTATATGGTTGGAGATTTAAACCCATAATATATAGGTGGAGAGCTTTGATTCACCTATCCATGTAGATGTCTTTTAGTTTTAATCAAAATGTAACAGTTACGTAACATTCCCCCATTTTTTTTCTTTTACCCTCTTTCTTATGGATGAAAGTAAGAAAGGACAATGCATGAGACTTTGGCCCTTTATTTTTCTCAATGATTAATCTGAAGAAAAGGAAAGAAAAGAAATCCATATCTATAACACAACTTTTTGGATAAATGTTTTCGAAGGAAGAGTTTGTGCTTTGAATTGCCAAGTTAAACAATTTAGAATCAACAATTGAAGTACAGTGAAATTAGTAGAAATTTAGCATCCAAAAAACAAATGTATGCATGAATCAGATAGGACAGCAAGAAGTTACTGTATGCACCTGAAGAAGATGAAATCCTGTATCAGAGAAACTGAAGTACAAAAACTGAAACCTTAAAGATAGAAGGGGTATGCGAAATCCATTACTTGCAGGCGTTTCGTAAGTGTCCCACTGTGGCCGGGGCGAAACAGCTGCTGCAAAAGGCGTTGAGGTTGGTGTTAACAATTTTGAGGAAGGGAGGCCACGGCTTTGATGGAGTTGAAATATTTCGACTTGCTCGTTGAGAAGAAACCTTTGCAGGCACCTGTCAACGAAAATTCAGATTGTGAAGACGTTTCCTTCATTTGCTAATAACCAAACGTGTGATTAGAGAAAACTGTACAGGAACTTAAAGCTTTCTCGTTCTTTAGGTGCATCACCAGATAGTTCCAAGGCAAGGACCGAATCTCCATGGAGTACATAACTTGACAAACTGGAGCACTTTCCTAGTTTTATAATATCATGTAAGAAAGTATTCAACTTTCTTTAAACGTGTAAATAAAGATACTATATCAAGATACTGGTAATATGAGATAGTTATTATTTTTAATATGTTTTGTCATGTTAAATTCAAGAAAATCATAAATACTTAGATCATAAGTGATAAATAGAGACAAGTCATGAGATACTGCACTTTAATTTGAACCTTAATATTATGTTAGAAAGAATTTTGTTTCTTCTTTAAAATTGATTATTAAGAGAGGAGATACCTATACATATACGAAGGAGCCAAAATATTAATAAATGTGGGACAATCACTGTTTTTAACTAGTGACCATATTCTGAAATGAAGCATTAAAGGAAACAGAAATAGAAATAGAAATAGTTGGAACATACCAAAAAAAAGTTTATGGACCACAAGTTGAGGCTTACATTTGCACTACCTAATTAGACAAACCATTACATGGTGTTGTCCAGTGTATATTGGTTTCATTAGAAAGGTTTTAAGGGATAGTTGTGCCTTCACTATTAACTTGATTGCAAGACTACTCATTAAGACTCAAATCTAATTATTTATGATTTAGCAACCTTGATTACATTTAGAAAGCATATAATTTGTGATGCAAAAAAAAGTTTGTCATATTATTTTTTCTTCCATAGATTAAAAAAGAAAAAAAAAATCTCAAAATAGTATAATTATGAGACGACTTCTTTTTTTTTTTTGTATGACTATATAAGTTTTTTTTTTCATAATTTTTGAAGCACATAAGTTTAAGGGCAAACCACAATGTTTTAATCTTTACTTTGAATGTGAGAAGATCAAGATATGAAGCTTCCAACTTTCACATAACAAAATATTAGCATATAGTAAAATGCTATCTCTTGTAGAATTTTTCTTATTTTTTAATATAATTGAAATAAAAATAGTTTTGTTTTGAATTGTTTGTAGTCTCACTCAATTCATATACAACAAATGCAGGTTAAGAAGAATAGTTTAAGAATTTCTATAGTTAGATCTTTTTATTTTATTGCTCCATTGTCTATTATAGTTTTGGCATTTTATCTTCCAATTAGTTAGTGAAGTTCATCCTATCCAAGGATTTACGAGACAGTTTTTTTTTTAATAAATAGGAATAGTACTTTGACAAGTTTCACTAATAATAACTATATCTTAAATAAGCAAAAAGATAGAGTATAAGCTTAATCCTTAAAAATACAAAGTGCCTATATATCATTTACGAGACACTTGACATAATAAAAAAAAATTACACTTGGAAATTAGTAATAGTTTCCGTGAAGAATCTTCGGGATGTCTCTTTCCCACATTCGATTTGCGGAATTTTCACGAAGAAACTCATAAATCCATGGCAGGAAAGAAAGAAGAAATACAGTCATTAACCATTAAAGGCAAGCATTTTAGCTACCTGATACAACACTGGAAAGATAAAGGGAGGAGAACACAAAACTTCAGTAACCAACGTAAAAATAGACAACTTGGTGGACACAGAAAGCGTTCACGAGAGCCATACACGTGATCAATCAGGTCCTAAATAACTCTACGGCCATGCATTTCGCCAAACATCCAGCGTAAAATGTAGAGACTTTCCTAGGCCCGTATAAAGCCCGTGGCCTTTCCCACGAGGTACGTAATCTGCAGTGTTTTTTACAGTACTCCAACGCATAACGAAAATCATCTTCTGAAGTTGGAGCGAGCTGGAATGGCGGCGGCGGAGGGAGAGGAAGAGTTGTGGGGGAAGGCGGAAGTGGAGGAAAAGCTGGAGGAAAGGAATCTTTCCCCTCCACGAGGCCATTTCCAAGCCAAATCAAGATCACCACGGCTATAACTTTGCTCATACCTATTAATATTCCAATGGATTTAAGACCTTTACCTAAATAGTCTCGTATATGGGTTAAAGATTTAAATCCATAATATATAGGTGGGAAGTGTGATTCACCTTGTCAATTTAGCATGCCTCTTAGTTAGAACCAAAATTTGATGATTATATAATATTTATTTATTTATTTTCTTTTCCCCTATTTCTTGTGGATGAAGGGATGATAGTTAAGACTTTAACCTTCTCTTTCTTTCAATGATTAATTTGGAAAAAAAAAAAAAGAAAAAGAAAAAAAAATCCATACCTATGAGATGTGAAGTTTTGATTTTGACTATCGAATAATAAGAATAATTTTAGTTAGGCTACGAATATATATATGATTATATTCTAATGTGGTGCATGACAAAACACTAATTAATCTCAATTTCTTGAAGTTTGTAAATAATGAATGACCTTTTTACATCAAAGCCTTTTTCTATTTAAGAGATCTCAAATTCAATACTTATTTTTTATACTCCCTCTATCTTAAAAAAATAATGATAATTCACTTTAACTTTTGTCATCCATGGTTTCCATCCAACCCATGTCTCTTAGTTTGAATCAAAATGTAACAGTTATGTAACATTCTCTTCTTTTCTTTTTCTCTCTTTTACCCTCTTTCTCATGGATGAAGGGACAATGCATGAGACTTTGGCCCTTTATTTTTCTCAATGACTAATTTGAAGAAAGAAAAGAAAAGAAATCCATATCTATAACACAAGTTTTTGGATAAATGTTTTCGAAGGAAGAGTTAGTGCTTTGAATTGCCAAGTTAAACAATCTAGAATCAACAATTGAAGTACAGTGAAATTAATAGAAATTTAGTATCCAAAAAACAAATGTATGCATGAATCAGATAGGACAGTGAGAAGTTACTGCAAAAGCAAGATCAAAGGATATTTTTGCCCCTGTATGCACCTGAAGAAGATGAAATCCTGTACCAGCGAAACTGAAGTACAAAAACTGAAACCTTAAAGATAGAAGGGGTATACGAAATCCATTACTTGCAGGCGTTTCGTAAGTGTCCCACTGTGGCCGGGGCGAAACAGCTGCTGCAAAAGGTGTTGAGATTGGTGTTAACCATTTTGAGGAAGGGAAGCCACGGCTTTGATGGAGTTGAAATATTTAGACTTGCTCGTTGAGAAGAAACCTTTGCAGGTACCTGTCACCGAAAATTCAGATTGTGAAGACGTTTCCTTCATTTGCTAATAACCAAACGTGTGATTAGAGAAAACTGTAAAGGAACTTAAAGCTTTCTCGTTCTTTAGGTGCATCACCAGATAGTTCCAAGGCAAGGACCGAATCTCCATGGAGTACATAACTTGACAAACTGTAGCACTTTCCTAGTTTTATAACATCATGTTAGAAAGTACTCAACTTCCTTTAAATGTATAAATAAAGATACTATATCAAGATATTAGTAAAATAAAATAACTATTATTTTTAATATGTTTTGTTATGTTTAGTTCAATAAAATTACAAGTACTTAGATTACAAGTGATAAATAAAAACAAGTCATGAGATAGTACACTTTAATTTGAACCTTGATATTATGTTAGAAAAAATTTTGTTCTTCCTTTAAAATTGATTATTAAGAGAGGAGATACTTATACATATATGAAAGAGCCAAAATATTAATAAATGTAGGACAATCACTATTTTTAACAAGTGCAATATTCCGGAATGAAGCATCAAAAGAAATAGAAATAATTGGAACAGACCAAAAAAAGTTTATGGACCACAAGTTGAGGCTTACATTTGCACTGCCTAATTAGACAAACCATTGCATGGACAAAAATGAGAACCAGTAAGAGGGAACTGTGAGAGTATGACCTTCATAAGTTCTTTCCTTCCATTACACTCTTTCTCTAGAGAAAGAGACTCTGACACTCCACCAGAACTAGTATCCTGAGACTTCATTGATGACTGCAATTCGAGAGTACTCAAAGATTTTAGTGCATTTGATACGTGGGATGTACTCCAGGTGTGGCAAGCACGCAAGAGTTATATCCGGTCAAATTGCAATCAATTCAGAAATTAGTCCAACGGGAAGAAGTCTCAGGAACCTCATATCTCTCACCTGATCTTTTGAACCACCACTAAGTAGCAGTTGAAACTTCTCTTCAGTGGTTAGAATACCACTAACAGGAAAAGTTGACATGTCCCCAGCATGTTCAGCTGCAGCAACTGACGATTTCGAGCCCATTGCTTTTCTATACGAAGCTGCCTGAGATATGTTCTCTTCATTGAAGCATTTGAAAGTGACCCATTTATTATCAGTAACTGAACTTGCTGGCTTTGTGATGAATTCAGGAGAAAAAAATGTTCGGTGTGTTTGCTGAGCAGGTTTAGCACGGCGACAGAAATCAATTAGACCTCTTGAATTTTCCCTGTTGATTTCCAGCACATTCCAATCAATGGATCCTGTCCTGCAAGAATATGCAGTTCTCTTCAATCAGATTTCTCATTAGGAGAAGAGCAAGGTGTATGTTTTCTTCTTTCCCTGCCAAGAAGAGCAAGTGTGCTTGCTCCCCGAGATAGAAAAGGACAAGTAGAAGAGAGAGTGTAGGAAAGGTGAATATCAAGCTGTATGTCTATCTTATACAAATAGTACTGATCTAGAAGCTGCATATTCCTCATATGATAATACCAAAGAAAGAAATAGCTCAACCATAGATCAATATTTTTGAAGATGTTAAAGATGTGGCTGAACTAATTTCTGAGAGCTAGAAAAGATCAAACAAAGAACGCCAAAACAAGCTCAAAGCATGAGTGGCAGAAAGTTCACCGACATATGAGCAGAATTATCAGAGGCTCCACCACTATTTGCTTTAGAATATTCACCTATGCTTAGTTGGGAATTGTTCCCTCAATATACCTCATAGAGGAGGCACCACAGGCCAGCCGGGAGAATCCTTTGGATGGTCCAGTAGTCTGTCCTCCAAATTTGGCTCCCTGTCTAAGAATCTGCTGCGTTAGTATTTTCTACTTGCTGATCTCTTGAAACTTCTATGGTGAACAACTTGAACACAGGAAAGACTTCTCCTATGCTTACCATACTTCGGATATTCTTGGTCATGTCCAGGACTCCTATCATCAATATATCTGGAATATCTTTGATTACTTCTTCCATCAGACTTTGATCTCACGGCATAATGGCGTTCAAATGACTCCACCTATATCGCATGTAAAAATCTATTTTGAAAATCAGTGCATTGGAAATAACTTAGGTACCATGCCTAAAAGGACAAAGTAAAAACGAAATCCGACAGGTCTCTAACCACTATTTATGAGCTCAAGAAAATGATTACCCAAAGAAAACAAAGCAGAGAATGCATGCCTTACCGTCTTGGTGTTCCCAGAAGGCTTGTCATGATTTCTTTCACCAGTATATCTTCCCTTGACATAAACATTCCTGATGAAATCTCGGAGTCTCTCAATATTTCTGAAGTGAACAACAGAATTATTATAAGACTGTCATTCAATCTCCTGGCATAAAATAGAAAGAGAAAAAATAAAAACCTTGTCTCAGGTATAGGTTGACGTTGTGTGTCCCATTCTTTGAGATAGAGCTCCCTGGCTTGCTGTGAAAATGGGAGGTACATTCATTCATGCAATCACTCAAGCATGTGGGCGGATTAATCAGCATAAAGATAATGATTAGCATCATTGTCTACCTCGTTTCCCCCTCCTCGAAGAACTGTAACTTCTTGTGAACTAAAGCTAGCCATCGATACCGATTTCACACGATGAGTGTGTTCACGACTGTAATTGTTTCTAAGACAGACAAAAACAACGACTCATAAGTTACATGACAAAAAAGAGAAGAACCCCAAGATAAACAGATTTCTTACATGAGAAATCACAAGACTCCTATTCACTTTGTGAAGATATTCTGCATCAGCTAAACACAGGCAGGTAAAGAGGGGAGAATAGCATGATAAAGTAACAAAGGTAGTGAAATGTATTTGAGCTAACTGTATTCCCCTGCAGGTTGTGCAGACAAATGTCCAAAAATTTGTGCAGACATATTGTGGTCCGTGGTCACAGTTCACACACCAGTCAACGCATTATCATAAAAAATAGCATTTTATGTCTCGGATATCAAAGCCCAAAAGAATATGTTACAAGAAAAACTAGTTGAACCTTCAAAATAGTGATTGTCTTTTATTTCTTATCATCTTAATCTTCTTTTTAATATGTTTAAGTATTCTTTCTCTTAATGATTGATTTTAAGAAAATAAAGCTTCTTATGATATAATGTTGAGTTCAAGTCAAGGTGCAACACCTATGATTTATAAATTTGATTCATGTGATCTCATCCTATCATTTATAGTCATCACTTAGAGATGACCTTTTTTAATTATATTTGTTAGAAAATTCACCTTCCTTCCACAGTTCAACAATTAAAAAATAAAAATAATTCGTATATAAAAAATATTTAACCAAAATATTTGGACGTGAGATACACGTTGTTTAGCAAACCACTGTCAGATCTACGTGGCGGTACCACAGTGGCTAGCAGTCCATATCATTTCGCTTGCAAAAATTCCACTTAAGGAACTCGTTTCCCTCGATTTTCCCAGAAACCAAACGACAAAAAACCCTGAAGAGGGAAAGTAATGCTGACCAAACTATCGCAGTTGATGCAGCGTCGATTCTCCGGAAGCATGCGAAGACGACGGATGATCCTCTCGTTCTTCTCGTCCTCGCTCAACCGGTTTGCCATTCCTCAACAGGTTCTTCGTCTCCCTTTCCGTCTCAGTCTCCTGCTTTGAACACACAGCGAAAAGAAAACGGAGAATTTCAGTAGTAGATAAAGAAATCCAGAAACAGAAGCCGTTGCAGAAAATAACGCAGTGCTGTTAAGACCACTGGCAAATTAAGAAGCTCCATGGTAACTGAAAGTTCGAGAAACAGGACTCTGAATGGCAACCCCCGGTAGCGTCCAATCCAACCTCACTCTCTTGGAATGAGAAAATGGAGTGTTTGGTAGCCAGGAATCCTGTCGAAATGCATAAACAATTCGAGATCTGAATTGTTTTTCGGGGTTGCACCTTTCGTACCGTTCCCGTACTGACGGACCAGGCGATTGACGCCATCTGCCGCCACCAAGAGACATGTGCTTGTTCTGTCGCGATCTGATTGGGTGCCGTTACTTACTTCAGATTCACTAGGGGTGACCGTAGGCCAACCCACTTGCCCGACTTAGCCTCGACGTATCGGAATTTAACGAACAATGTAGCCAATCGCACGTGTCAGGCGCTGACCAATTGCAACCAATTGCAAGGTCCTAAACTTTTCTCCAAGTTAAATTACTATGTTACCCCTATCAAAGTGAGATATCCCTTTGAAGTTCAGTTCCTTCGGGCTCTTTTCTTTTTCACGAGTCTTTTCCACTCAGTTGCTGACGACACAATCAAAAATCCAAAATATCCTCTCTCTCCAAAAATCTAGGGTTTCACTAATGGTCCTCAAGAGATCCCAGTTTTGAAAAACCCTGACTAGTTCCAATTTTGGTTTCTAGGGTTTCGATTCCCCGAGGCTTTCTCGACTTTTTGTGGGTTCTTGAGGGAGATTGCGTTTTAGGGCTTATATTGTTTTGGATTGGTTGAACTTTTTTGTTCGGTGTTTTAGCAGTTGAGGGAGTTAGGGGTTCTTTTCCTATTAATTTCTTATTTTCTGAAATTATTGTTTGGTTCGAGTGAAGGATTGGGGACCTAGGGTTCTTTTTTCTAAGAGGAATTGATGGCTACGGTGGGGGAAGAAGAGTTGGAGTATGAAAGCGATCCGGAGGAGGTTAAGCGATCGCTGGCGATGCGGAGGCGGGAAGCCAGTGATGATGAGGAAGTCGAAGGAGGGGGCAGGGAGAAGCCGATGGATCGGAGGGGTGGGACCCATTCAGATGAGTCAGATGGTCAGGGAGGGGTCGCAGATTATGACGATGACGAGGAATTAGATGAAGAGGAAGAAGAAGAGGAGGAAGACGAAGAGGATGAAGGGGGGGCTGAACTTGTTGTGGAGGAAGGTGAAGAAGAAGAGGAGGTGTATGAAGAGAGGGGCGGTGAAGGGCAGGCACGTGTTAGTGGTGGGATGAAGGTTTCAGATATTGCAGTGGCGAATGTAAATGATGCTGCCGGTGACGAAAACAGGGCAATGGTTAAATCGGTAGAGATGCAAGGAGAGGATCAGGACGAAGGGGAGGAGGAGAAGAAGGAGAATGAGCCCTTTGCGGTGCCAACCGCTGGGGCTTTCTATATGCACGATGATCGATTTAGAGATAATGCCGGTGGTCGGCCCAGGTACGTTTTTGCTTTAGGCATATATTTGTGGCCATGCATGAAATTCATAACTTGTTGTTAGAATATAGGTGTTATTTTCATGGTCATTGATATTTATGAGTTTTATATTTCAGTGCTGATGTCAAATTTGCAGTTAGGCAAGGAAAAGTTGTCTAGTAAAGAAATAATCTTGTTGGAATGGTATTTAAAGAAATGCTTGAACGCCGATGGATAAGATTGTGAGGTGTGATTGATTTCAAAATGAGATCTAGATTGGAAGAATTCTTGGGTAACACTTTCGGACTCATATGCAATTGTATATGTTGGGTGGACTAGGCACTTCCTTGCCTAACGCCCCATGACATTGTAGTTGCGATGTTTTTCGCTTACCCATTTTCTCAATAAGTTAGTTTCTTCTTGGCTTTCGGTTCCACCAAATACAGGTTTATTCCATCAGCATTATATTCGAAGGTGCACTGACTGCATTTTTAGTTCTAGCTAGTGGCACAGGATAGATCAAAATCAAAGTCCAATCTACAGTTTCCATGCACTATGATATTGATTTTATATGGTTTTTATTTCTTATCAATCTTTCTTCTGTTTTAGAACCTTTTTCTTTCTTTCTTGTTGCCTATGTAACCCTTTCTTTCTTGTCAAGTTGTACTAAGCAGTGCTTTGACCTCACTATTGCTTTGCTCAGGCGCACACATGGTGGAAGGAGGTTGTGGGAGTCCAGAGATGATCGTAAATGGGGGCATGACAAGTTTGAGGAGATGACTTCACAAGAAAGGCATTATGAAGAGGTGATGCTTTTAGATACATGTAATATGCACGATGATGCTGTTTTAGTTGTTCCTGTCTCTTCTTTCTATCCCTGCACTCTCTGTGGTATGCCTTTATGATTGACACTGCTAATATAATGCCAGGGACGGAGGAACTCAAAGGGTCATTATCGAGGCCGTGGTAAAAATAGGGGTATTGAGCAAGGATATCCAAGAGGGAATAGGTCTAAAGTATATAACAATCAGAGTCCAGCACCTAAGAGTGTAAGAGGGAGAGGACGCAGGCGCTATGAGCCAACCT
Source organism: Casuarina equisetifolia (assembly GCA_028551475.1). NCBI lineage: Eukaryota > Viridiplantae > Streptophyta > Magnoliopsida > Fagales > Casuarinaceae > Casuarina > Casuarina equisetifolia. Next base: position 1,915,703 of record CM052358.1, on the reverse strand, counting down.
TTAGGAGAAATCAGGCACCTCCAGCTGAAAACAGACAGTAAGGGCAAAGCTTGATCTTTTTGTCTCTCTCAAATGTTCTTCTTATGTTCATTAATTTATGCTTGATATGTACTCTGTTTGCTGATTTTCAGATCTGGGAAGCCACTTGAGAAAACTTCACATACTAATTCTGGGAAAACTTTCATGCCCGTGTCAAATGTGGAATCTGAACCCATCCCTGCTAGGAGACAAGTGTTTGCGTCAAGCCTGAATTCAGCTTCCCCTCCATTTTATCCTTCAGGCGCTTCTAGTAAAGACATTAATCTTGTCCCGAAGAGAGATGTGCAAGCTGGTAGTTCCAACAGGGGTCTTCAGGCAGCTGCTATAGAGGATGTCTCGCCAAGCATTCCATTGCTTCGAGGGAAAAATATAGCTGAATCTGTTGCCATGGACAAGCTTTACATTGATGAGTCTATCAGTCCAGGTGGTGGAAAGGCTTTGACTAATTTGCAAGTGCCACTTTCTGGGTCCTCTTTAGCCAGTACAACACAATATCATACAACCCGGGTGCAGGGAAGGGGTTTAGCTGCTCAAGGACAGACAAATTATCAACCCACTCCTCATAATCAAGTGAGTAGGGTTTCTCCATCAACCCAGTTCCATAGAGGCCCTGCTCTAAGCAGGGTTCAAACCTCTGTGCAAGTTCCTGTACAGCAGTCTAGCCAGCGTCCTGGTAGTGGTTCTCAAGCTTCGTCCCCTCCAAAAACAGGGCTTTCTATAAATTCTTTCGAATCTGGAGAAGTTGATTCTCCTTCGGAGTCAAGTAAAGCCAAAGGTGCATTAGTTGCAAAGGGAAAAGCCAATGGTCAAGGTACTGGGAGGGGTGCTGTTATGTATGGTGGATCTCATGTTATGGGAGCTACTGGGGGCATGGCAGTTAGTCATGGAGATCAAAACTTCCCGGGGGCTACAGCCTTTTTGCCAGGTGAAATTTCTAGGCACTCATCTTGATTTATTAAGAAGAAAATGCAAAATAAGGTGAAATATCTGGTAGGTTATATGGTGAATGGAGATCAAAGTAATTCATAGCTTGCTATTTTCATGATACGCTAACTTTAAAATTTACTTTTTGTCACAGCTAGCTACCAACTGAGCTAGCAGGTGATCAACCCCTCTTGTTCAATTAAATAGTTTCCAAATTAACTGTTTGATTTGGATTATCAAGAGAATTAATCATATCTTAATATTTTGCCGCAATTATATTATGAGGTACTTAGGATAGCTTTAGTACCTTGAGTTGTTCATCTAGGTTTGCTACTGAGGAGTTTATCCAATACTAGTATATTTTCTTTTCTTTTCTTTTCTTTTTCATCTTTAATGAACTTCAGTTGAACAAAATTTTTGTTCTTATTTGGTTTTGATTTACTCTGCAGTTATGCAATTTGGAGGCCAGCATCCTGGTGGTATTGGAGTTCCTGCTGTTGGCATGGCTTTCCCTGGCTACGTTGGTCAGCCCCAAGTTGGTCTGGGAAATACTGAGATGACATGGTACAGTAATCCTTCCATCGTAAAACTGTAATTTGTTCTGCGGTTTGCATTGTTCTCCTTCAGACCATTTGTGCTTCATGAACTCGATTACTATTGCCTCAAGTCATCAATTTACAGTTCCTATTGAGTGGTGCTTGGAGCTATTATCTGATTTTAGACTTTACCAACTGCCCAGTAGTAATTTTGGGGTGGATGTTTAAACAAGAAAGTTGTTCTCTTTTTATACTGCAACTTTCATAGAGTTTTTACTTTTGCTTCTTATACTTGAGAGTATAACAGGGATTATCTTTTTCATCATTTGCCAGGCTACCAGTTTTGGCGGGTGCAGCAGGGGCTTTAGGGGCTACATATTGTTCACCCTATATTGCTGTTGATGGTGCTTATCATGCTCGCCCATCAGGACAGACATCTTCCGTGGGTGCCTCAAGGTTGGTCTCTTTTCCATGTATTTGATGCTTGATTATGAGATGCCTTAGTTGCTTTGTTTTGTATGACCTGGTTAGTTTGGTATTTAATGAAGCTTTACCTTTGCTTAGTTCTTTTCTGAATTTTCTCCTCCCAAGCCATTATTATTGCTCATTTTCCCCTAGTGTCGTTCTAGTTGCTTAGTGTTGTTAAGAGGAGATATGATTAAAACTGTGGGTTTACCTCAATCATTTTTTTGATGGCGTGTTTCTTTGGAAGTTGATAGTATGGTCGTGGTACTTTCATCTGGTATGATTCTTTGATGACATTGAGTTACCCTAATCGTTGTACATCTTGTTCCTTTGCAGCAAAGAAAATAACTTGAAGAAACCCAATAAGGAATGGAAACCTTCGCAGGGGCCTGGTAAAACATTATCATTAATTTTTAGCCTTACAATTCGATATCATGACTTCTCTTGAATACAATGTATTGTTAGTTATTTTAGTCTCAGTCAAAGTAACTTGCTTCCCTGCAGAACTTGCAAATGATGAATTTGGGCAGCGGCAAAATAAGCCTCGCAGGTAAGTTGAAATACTTGTTTATTGAGTTGATCCTGCTAGATCTGCCCTGTTTAGAGTGGTGTTGGCTACTCAGTCCCTCGTACTTCATGTCATGGACCGTGTAGATATTCACAAATTTGCCCTTCTCCTATCTGTGCAGATACTCAGAGATGAACTTTGGCCAATGAATTACATTGGTTCACTGAAGCCTTTTAATAAGCAGATAAAGGTTTACTATCACCCAATTAACTTGTGTTGTCTGGGTGTCGCAAAATTCTGAGTTGTGATTGCTTGGTGGTGCAGGCCTTCCCCTAGGCCCTTTGTGATCTCCAGCTTTAGTACTGGAGCACTTTGGGCCGCAATAGGTTCCATAATATTTTAGGTAATGAATCCTGCTCTGATGTACATTTTACTTCTTTGAATCTGTTTCAATGTATTTCTACCATTTATCTTGGAGTATGTGGTTTCTAACTTCTTTCTCATAGTACAATTCCCAACTCCTGCACCCCAGAGAATGAGTTAATCCCTGTTTCAAACATCGTGCATTTTAGGTAGTAATCGATTCTCTTTGTTGTTGCAGTTACGTATGACATACCTGCTCATGCTGCGCTAAATAACTTAAGAACAATATTGCGGCTTGACGGGTGGCAGCTCCTTCGGTAATGTGCGGTAAGCAATATGAATCAAAGGAATCATATTTTCATTTTAGTGGCTGGTTTTCATTGGATTGAATATTGAAGACGCTTCTTTTTTGTTGCTTTCAGGTTTCTTGTGGTTTGGTTTTTCAGTGAAGCTTGTGAGAAACTTAGGCTGGCTTCGAAAAATATAAAGAAAAGCAAAAAGAACAAGTTATTGTGCAGCGGCGGCAGTGGCGGCGGCGGCAGCAGCAGCAGCTATATTGATCAGTGGAGTTGAATTTTTTTATTTAAATTAATGGTGTGGGTTTTCATTTGTTTCTTCGTGAAAATAACAATTGGTTCTGAGAGGACCCTTTCATCTATAAGGGGCTTTCGGGGGGGTTGAGGACTATTTGACAGCGATGTCGCAGCTAGAAATTTAGTCGATCATGGAAGTGTCAGGGTAGTTTTTCCGTGTTGGTGTAGTGAGTGGGTTACTGATGTCTTTAGCAAAGCAGTATCTGTGATGACAATTACCCCTTTCTTTCTTGGCAGTTCAACTACTTTGGTTATGGTTTATGGTTTATGCTATTTATATGCTCCTATCAATTTGGTCACCTAATTCCCACGCTACAGCATCAGAGTGTCCAGGAATCTTTTAAAATCATCACTTATGGGGGTTACAAAACTTTTTATTGGAGGTTTTTATACACATTAAAAAATATTATTTAACTTGGAAATGTAAGTTTTATTTTTTCTTCTTTGCTTATAGATAAAGAGTCTCATACAAAGTATTGTCTTGCATTTTTGGGGCAAGGAAATATAAGTCTTTTAGCTTAATGTTGTAAAGTGTTAAGTTGGATACAAATAATTTTCTATATTTATAACAATTATAAATGTTGTAAAAGTACAGAGATCAGGTTTTCTTTTTATTACTTTTATAGTTTAGAATCTAGGTGTATTAGTTGTTGCAGGTTAGACTAATATATGTTAAAGGGCTCAAGAGATAAAGTTTTTATTATTTTAAACTTTCACCTTCATCTTCTTTTGTAAAATTTATCTCTACAAGTAAAATTATTACTTTATTTGATTCCTAACTACCGTCCTTCCTAAAAGCCTCTGTGTTACTAAAGGACAAGGTAGTCAATCCAACGGTCAGGATGAGCCCGTGAGACACTTCAAGATCACAGCGAGTAACGAACCCTGGCGCGATCTCGGAATGCGTTGGTCAACGTGTCTCGTAAGTTATTAATGGAGGTGAAACGCAGTGTTTTAAAGCATCGCTGCTCTTACCTTCCTCCGAAAAACCTGCGCACATGAGTCAACTCGAACGTGCGGTCACTTCTCTTAAATTTCAGACTATGCAACTTCGAACTCTCTCTCTCTACTCTCTCTCTGTGAGAGCGTTGCTCGTGACGGTACTATAAGCTTGGAGCAATTCATCCTCTCTTCTGAAAGATTAAAAGAACACAATTAAAGAACCTCTGGCTCGGATCTTGATCTTCCAGCTTCGGAGCCTGAAGCGATCCGCGTAAGCTTGGTCTTTTCTTTTCTTTTCTTTTCTTTTTCGGTGAAGCACTCTCAGTTGCAAGAATGCTCGTTCGTGAGAGTAGAGTGGTGGTTCTAGGATATTGAATTTGTTCTGCTTCTTGGATGGGAGATCCCCGCTTTGTTGCTTACATGTAGAATTGCAATTAGCTTAGAAGATGAATGCAGCAACATAGGAAGAAAGAATCCAAGCTCGCAAATGAGAGTTCTGAATCTTAGTCTTCGAATCATTTTAAGTTTTGTCTTCGTTGAATTGAGGTTACGCTTATTCTAGGGAAAAGTATTCCAAGAATCAGCTTAGCGGTTCTTCTTTTCTTTTCATTTCTTTTCAATTTCTCCTATTCAATTTGAACCTCTTTTCTCAGCTTTGCGTTTCTTCGTTAATGGCTTTCACTCTTTGTGCTGAAGTAATATAGTTGAAGATACCAATGGAGGAAAGCAGCAGCAGCAGAGGTGATTTTAGACAGTCGTCACTTAAGTCTGGTGGAAATTTTAAGCCCACATTGTCAGGTAGATCAAGTCCTCGAGCTTCTTCAATTCGAAGATTGCACTCAAGCCGAACTCCACGAAGAGAAGGTAGAAGTGCTGGAGGTGGTGTTCAATGGTTTCGAAGCAACCGAGTAGTTTCTTGGTTGCTATTGATTACTCTTTGGGCATATCTTGGGTTTTGTTTTCAGTCCAGGTGGGCTCATGGTGATAACAATGAAGAATTTTTGGGTTTTGGAAATAAGGCAAGCCAAGGGAACACGGGTACTGAGAGTAATCTGCAGCCGGATTTGATTGCCAAAGACACTATTTTGGCAGTCAATTATACGACTACTGAAAGTAAGGCTGGAGAGAGGGTAGATGTAGTTTTGGCCGAGAAAGAGAGTAAGGTTGGAGATGGGATAGGTGTGGTTTTGGCCAAGAAAGTGAATGACATTTCATCTAATAGAAGTGTAAAGTCAAAGAAGAGAAGTAGAAAAGCACGTAGCTTGCGGAGGAAAGGACGTAGTAGGCAGAAGACTTCGGTCAAAGTTGAAAGCACTAACTTAGAGGACCAAGAACCAGAAATTCCTAAGAAAAATACCACTTATGGGCTACTTATTGGTCCGTTTGGCTTGACAGAGGATACAATTTTGGGATGGAGTCGTGAGAAGCGTTCTGGCAGCTGTGACAGGAAGGGAGACTTTGCACGCCTTGTTTGGTCTCGGAGATTTGTGCTGATATTCCATGAGCTATCAATGACTGGTGCTCCAATTTCGATGATGGAATTGGCTACTGAGCTTGTAAGTTGCGGAGCTACTGTTTCTGCTGTTGTTCTAAGCAGGAAGGGTGGGTTGATGTCAGAGCTTGCTAGGAGAAGAATCAAGGTCCTTGATGACAGAGCAGACCTCAGCTTCAAAACAGCCATGAAGGCAGACCTTGTCATTGCCGGCTCAGCAGTTTGTGCACATTGGATTGGTGAGAACCGTTTGGCAGTATTCATTGTATATTCATAATATTTGCGATTACTTATGCTGAATGGAGAAGTTTGAAGCTGAGAAACTGAGGGCATCGTTTTTATTCCTCAAAAACGCACACACATCAACATGTTTAACCATTTGCTTTTCTAATCATATGCAGGATATGTTAGTTACTTCATTGTTATTATATCCAACATCATGTCTTGTGTGTTTAGGTTTTTCGGTACTCTTCTGGGGCTTGAACTGGAGATTTGTTATGGTTTACACTTGGTATTCAGTGCTTTTTTTTCCCTTGAAATATGCACATTGTACCTTTGAGAAAAGTTTTGGAAACAATAGTGAAACCCTGATATGCATAAGTCCTGTTATTTTACTTCTCCTCTTTATAATGAATATTCAGTTTTATGTTGCATATTATGCTTTCAAATCATGGATTAGAAAACTTCTTATTGTTGTAAAAGTTAAAGTTAGGTTACTTCCTCAAAGTTTTGCTCATGCAGACATCTCAAATTAGTATTAACACTCTTCTCATCTTGAATTTTTTTTTTTTTTTCTAAACCTTTGTAGTATGTCTTTCTTATTACTCTGAACAGATTGATTCTTTGTGTGGTGAGAATGAGAACATATTAATTCTGACCGATAACCTAAATTATACTTTTAGCACCTGTCAGCTGTCTGCTCTAGATTACTTGGTTCTATTTATACTCTTTTGCTGTTGTTGTGATCTATTTTTATCCTGCTTCAGCTAAAGACCGTAATCTTAATTCCTAAGGTTGTTGAGTAACAATACCTTGGGTAATCTCAACTTCGAATGGTATTCTTGGAGAACTATAGGCTTCTTCTGCATGTTTCTTATGTTACAAACCAAAAAGATAAAAATAAAAATGAATTCTATTTTATTTATTTATTTATTTATATTTCAGATCAATATATTGCATATTTTCCAGCCGGTGCAACTCAAGTTGGTTGGTGGATAATGGAAAACCGGCGAGAGTATTTTGACCGGGCAAAGATTGTCCTTGACCGAGTTAAAATGCTAATATTTCTGACTGAGTCACAGTCTAGACAATGGCTAAACTGGTGTGCAGAAGAGAATATTAAGCTGAGATCTCAGCCTGCGGTTGTTCCGCTCTCTGTTAATGATGAACTAGCTTTTGTAGCTGGAATTGCTTGTTCACTTAATACTCCATCTTTCAGCACTGAGAGAATGCTTGAGAAAAGGCAGTTGTTACGAGATTCAGTTAGAAAGGAGATGGGTTTGACTGACAATGATATGCTTGTAATGTCTCTGAGTAGTATAAACGCTGGAAAAGGCCAGCTTTTGCTTCTTGAATCAGCCCGCCTAATGATTGAGCAAGGCCCTCTGGAAAATGATCCTAAGATTGGAAGTCCAGTAAAAATACGCCAAGAATTGTCTAACTTGGCGGAAACACATCACTTAAGAGCCCTGTTTCAAGATTCAAATGATGTTGACACATCCTCAAATGAATCGCCTGCTTCAAATGAGTCCTTTATCAGGCTAAAATCATCTGAAACGAATGGCTCGGAAGTGCATAGTCTCTTCACTTCTGCTAATGACTCGGAGACAGTGAGCTCTTATGTCTCTAAAGGAATGGGGAAAAGGTTGTTCGACAGTGGAGGAACACCAGAACAGGCAATTAAAATTCTTATTGGTTCTGTTGGATCTAAGAGCAATAAGGTACCTTATGTCAGAGGACTACTAAGATTTTTATCCCTGCATTCAAACTTGTCAAAGTCGGTGCTGTGGACTCCAGCAACGACAAGAGTAGCATCTCTTTACTCTGCAGCGGATGTTTATGTCATAAATTCCCAGGTGATCCATCTTTACAGTCTTCTAACTCAAGAAAGTGAAAGCGCTCTTTTTTCTAGATATATTTAATGAAAGCTTCAATTTTGTGCTTGTTCTTATGTTTTAATTAATGTTGTTGGATTTACATGAAAATAATAAATCTCGGGTGGGTTCCCTGCTTCATGAAGAATTATGGCATACATGCAAATGATTTTAATTACATTAGTATCCAGAAAGCTTTGGCTAGACATGACTGCTGCTGCTGTTATCTTTAGTGAGATACGAATTAGATTATATGTTATGAAAAACTTGTGTAGTGAAGTTTACCTATTATTTTCACGTATTTACATATATAGATAATTAGTATTGCTAATACATGTAGCTCCATTTTCCCCGGATTTTTGACCTTGCATTCATAGTACTTAATCCTATTATCTGATGTTAAATAGAAAGCACAAACCAATTTGAATTATTTTGAGCAGGGACTGGGAGAAACATTTGGGAGAGTGACAATTGAGGCAATGGCATTTGGTCTTCCGGTATGTGAATCAACTTAATTTTTCTTCTATATGAAAGCCTGCTAAGATGATGTTATTTCTTTTGCCACTATAATTTTTACTTATGGGAACTCAGGCGTGCCATCCTAACTGTCATATGACAAAAATTCTAGATTCCACCATTAATACGCTGATGGCACAATGCCTATAATCATAAATCTCAAGTTCATCAATACTTGGTGGCATTTATCAATACTCACACACAAGCATATATGCATGCAAATGTACACAGCCATGATGCTGGAATGCAAAAATTGAACTTGGGAATTATAAATGCTCTATAAATAGGAAGCAAACATTCACTGCTTGGTCCGAGTTTTCAAAAGGACAGGCTGCAGTTCTAATTAGATGTAGTTCTTATGGGTAGTGACTCATCATCTTAAGGCGGTAGCTCATTCTTGCCGTGAACATTATGTGGGAACTCCATAGGAACTGGATGCTAATTCATGAACATGAACTTTTAGGAGCAGGTTAACATCATTGCTGGGCTCCTGGGAATATTGGGATGCAAGACAAGCTATTCCCATTCCTAGGGGCATTAGCCAAGGGTGCTTGAGAAGCCCCACAAGAGTATGAATCTGTTAAAATATTCGTTTCTACTCAAAACCCAATTCAAGAATAAAGTCTAGCGGACAGGTCTTGACAAAACCATTTCATTTCAATCCGTTTTATGGGGCAGGTACTGGGAACAGACGCTGGGGGAACGAAAGAGATTGTCGACCACAATGTAACAGGGCTTCTTCATCCTCTGGGCCGGCCAGGAACTCATGTCCTTGCTCAAAATCTCAGGTTTTTGCTCAAGAACCCGTTGGCAAGGGAGCAAATGGGGAAGGAAGGAAGAAAGAAGGTAGAGAGAATGTACTTGAAGCGGCACATGTACAACAAATTCGTAGAGGTACTCGTCAATTGCATGAAAACCAAATAACATCTTCTACTGAAGCACTGCCATTCTTTCATTGTTTGCAACATTAAAGAGTGATTTGGGTATGAATATCGTCTACCCAAGCGAATTGGCGTGACATACATAGTGTAACGATTCAAGAAAGGAAAAATCTTCTGATTCATCAAATTAGTGCTGATGTCAACCCTGGCTATTGGGCTTTCTCCAGAATCCCTCATCACTGTTGGGCTTCACCAGCAGAGGGCCCTCTCAGTGGCCTCCTCCATTCACAAACCGGTCCTGGTTAGGAATTGAGGAGAATTCAACTTTAGGATAAATATTATCTTCATAATATAAAATAAATTATAGAAAATGGTTCTTAGTTGCTAAATTATCACTCATGAATTATTGGATGGTTGACTAACCACCTCTACCGGACACATGGGTATAACCAACGATTCGTTAAAGTTTATAAGCTGTTGCCAACTCATAAGTGTTAAAAATTGGTTGATTATTAACTAATCTACTATTATACCTTTCTTGAAGAAGAAATGAAGCCTATAATAACTTCAAGGGATGATTTAACTACTATTTTTTGGTGAATAAGCCACCGTGTAACAATCATAAGAGATGATAATCCAATGTCGAGATGAGAAAATCAGGAATTCAAACTTAATAGTTTCAAAGCTAAAGGCTGGTGATCTTATTATTACAATGACAACGAAAGATAACTGCTTAATCAAAATTCTTGGGAGTTAAGAGTTTTTTCTTTCTTTCTTAACCTTTGATTCATTAAAATGATTCACGTTTTGTTGACCATTCTTTTCATTGGAAAATATCAAAAATATCCTGAAAGGAAAAAAGGAGGTCTTCTAGTTGAAAGAAACGGAGCTCGGTGTGAAAATGGTAAGCATGACCGCAGCTGGCCGCCACGGACGTCATGCCAGCCGGAGCAGCGCCGTGTGCGACGTTTTCTGTTAGGGACAGATTCAGATTCAATATGAACAGATTTAGATTCAACAAATAAAACTGAAGAGTTAAGGATATCGGAACCAACCGGCGATTTCAGGGACTCCCGCCGTGCTCGACGATGCCTTCTCTTCCCAATGGTAGCAACTCAGGATCACTCTACAGGCGTTTACGGTACACCGGAACCGGGACTCCAACCAGAGACGTCTTTTCTTCCCCCCCCCCCAAAAAACCCCCCCTTCGTGCCTCCTTTTCCTTTTTGTTAATTCCCCCCTTTCCTTCATTCGGGTCACTCTCTTGGAGCCCTACCCGCTCCATAGTAATTCATTAGCCCACCCTAATCAAAATAAGACAGACCACACCAAACAACCATTATTTAGCCCACTGCCTACGTATTTACAAAATAGCCCGTAACAACTCCTCCCCCCTTACAAAAGAACCTTGTCCTCAAGGTTCAAATCAGGGTACCTTAGCCGTAACTCCTTAGTAGGACGCCATGTTGCTTCTGTGGCTGGAAGACCTCTCCAATGCACTAACAGCTCTTCTTGACCCTTTCGGGTTCTCTTGTCCAGAATTGCTTGCGGTCTTGCTACTACTAGTTCTTCCCTCCCTACAACTTGAGGAAGTTCTGTGAGGGGCTCCACATTCCGTCCCAGCACCTTTTTGAGCTTGCTGACATGAAACACAGGGTGTATTCGGGAGTCTGCTGGTAGCTTAAGACGATAGGCCACCTTACCCACTCGCTCTTCAATCTTAAATGGACCATAGTACCTGGGTAATAGTTTATTGTACCGAGGCATTCCAAGGGAAAGTTGTCGATATGGCTGAAACCTAAGAAAAACATAATCTCCTACAGCATACTCCACCTCCGAATGTCTCCTGTCATAGACCTTCTTCATCCTTTCCTTAGTTTCTGCCATCTTCTCTCTTAATTCCTTTAACACCTGTTCCCGCTCTATAAGTTCCCTTTCTACAGCATCCACATTAGAGCTACCAGGAATATAATCAAGAAGGTTAGGGGGAGGCTTACCGTAGACCACCTCATAAGGCGTTTTGCCATGAGAAGAATGTTCGCTTGTATTGTAGCACCATTCAGCCCAAGATACCTATTTAACCCACTGTCTAGGATGATCACCAATGAAGCTTCTTAAATACATTTCCAAGGACTTATTAACCGCTTCTGTTTGCCCATCTGCCTGGGGATGATAAGCTGTGGTATAATTTAGCCTAGTACCATGAAGATTGAAAAGCTCCTGCCAGAAAGCACTAGTGAAGACAGGATCTCTATCTGAAACTATTTGCTGTGGCATACCATACAGCCGGTATATATTGTGGAAGAAGGCTTCAGCTACAGTTGCTGCTGAATACGGGTGCTTAAGTGGAATGAAATGCGCCATCTTCGAAAAACGGTCCACTACTACCATGAGACAATTCTTTCCCTTACATTCAGGCAGCCCGTCTACAAAATCCATGGCGATTTCAGTCCAGGTTTCATGTGGTATAGGCAGTGGCTGAAGAAATCCAGCTGGTAGAGAATTAGGTATTTTATTCTTTTGGCATGTGACACACTCTTGTACTACCTTCAATACTGTCTTCCTCATTTCCTTCCAGTGGAAGGCTGTACGAACTCTTTGTAGGGTCTTTCGAACTCCCTCATGGGCAGTGGAATGGATCTCTTCTACAATGGGTTGCGCTAACTCAGAATCGGGCAGCAAGAAAATTCTACCCTTGTAGAACACTAGACCATGTCGGTATTCCCAACTTTTCCCCATTTTTCTAGCCCCAATTGCCTCCACTTTTTCTTGTAACATTGGACTAGTTCTTACCTCTTCTCTAATGGGATCCAACCAAAGAGGAACCGGAGTAGAAATAGCCAACAAGTTAGCCTCCCTGCTTGAATCATCACCTTCTTGAATATCAACTTTTCTAGAAAGTGCATCAGCGGCCTTATTATCTCTTCCTGGTTTATACTCTATCACAAAATCAAAACCCATAAGCTTGCATAACCATTTTTGTTGCACTGGAGTGGATATCTTTTGCTCCCACAGATACTTCAAACTCTTTTGATCTGTTCTAACCACAAAACTTCGTCCCAGCAAGTATGATCTTCATTTGTTTACTACAACTACCAACGCTAAGAGCTCTTTCTCGTAAGTGGACAGCAAGGCATTTCTTCCTTTTAATACTTGACTCATGTAAGCTATGGGGTGTCCTTGTTGTGAGAGTACTGCTCCAATGCCATGACCTGAAGCATCACATTCTATTACAAACCTTTGATTAAAATCTGGAAGTGCCAACACCGGAGCCTTAGACAATGCTTCTTTTAGCCTTTGGAAGGCCTCCTCCGTCCTTGGATTCCACTGAAACCCTTTTTCTTTTTTTAACAGCTCAGTCAGGGGCGCTGCCAAGTGCCCATACCCAGCTATGAATCTCCTATAGTACCCTGTTAACCCCAAGAACCCTCTCAAACTCTTTAAATTAGTTGGTTGCGGCCAGTTGATCATATCTTGAATCTTCTCCTTATCCACCGAGACCCCATTAGCACTAAGAACATGCCCCAAATACTTGACTTCATCCTGGCCAAAGGCACACTTAGTTCGTTTCAAGTACAACTTATGTTCTCTAAGTTTCTCAAACACTCTTCTCACATGCTCCACATGAGTACTCCAACTCGGGCTGTAAACTAATATATCATAAAAAAAAACCAACACAAATTTCCTCAAAAATTCTTTGAAGGTTGTGTTCATCAATGCTTGGAAGGTTGAGGGGGCATTAGTTAGCCCAAATGGCATAACTAGAAACTCATAATGGCCTTGATGAGTTTGAAATGCCGTTTTATACACATCCTCAGGGTGCATCCTCACTTGATGGTATCCTGATCTCAAATCTAGTTTTGTGAAGTATGAGGCTCCTCTTAGTTCATCAATAAGCTCTTCCACTGTCGGAATGGGAAATCTATCCTTGATTGTCTGTTTGTTCAGGCCTCGGTAATCTACACATAGTCTCCATGATCCATCCTGCTTCTTAACCAATATCACCGGTGATGAGTAGGGGCTTGTGCTAGGTCTAATTACTCCTGCCTCCAATAACTCTTTAACCATCCTCTCCAACTCATTCTTTTGATAATAGGGGTATCTATAAGGTTTACTTGCTATAGGATTATTTCCTGCTTGCACCGGAATCTTGTGATCACATTCCCTAGAAGGTGGGAGGCCAGTAGGACTTTCAAATAAGTCATCATACTCCTGGATCAGCGCCCTCAAGGATGATTCTGCTCTACCATTTTCATCATTCGACACATCTGTTTTGCCTCTTTCCAACGCCCATAACTGCGGTTCTGAACCCTCATTTATAACCTTGCGTATGTGTAGTAGTGTTCCTTCAGGTTTCCGTCTTAGCTCTTTACACATGTGCTGTCCCTCTACTAGCCTATTCTCCCCTGCCCGTAGTCCTTGTAACTTAAGCTCTTTACCTCCAATCATAAATGATATTTGCATCTCATCGAAATCTAAAGCAACTTTACCCAACGAACGCATCCACAGGGAACCAAGAACGGCCTCAGGGCCTTTCAAGTCTAAGAGATAGAAATCAACACTCATTCTTAAACCTTGTACAATCACGGTGACCCCTCTACATAACCCTTCACTCTTCATTTTATCTCCGCTGGCCACCTCTACATTAACACTTTTGCTATGATCTGGAATTATACCCCATTTTTGTGCTAACTTGTTGCTTAAAAAATTATTTGTACTCCCTGAATCCACCAATAAACAAATTGTATTTCTTTTGTCACCGATTTTTCCCATAAACATTATCGTTCTAGGGGTCGTGGATCCATATAATGCATTCAAAGTGATTCTTGGGGGTATGTCAATAAGTTCCTCAACATCCTCACGGTTTCCTCCTTGATCCTCATCTATTCCTTCCTCATCAGATTCTTCACCCACCATAAAAAATAATTTCTTTTTACACTTATGTGTTGGGGTGTATTTTTCATCACATCTGAAACAAAGCCCCTTTTCTCTTCTTTCTTCTATTTCTTTGGGCGTTAATCTTTTTCCTTTTTCATAACTCTTCACATCTCGGCTAACCAGCTTGTCTTTGGTTTTATAATCTACTGGTTTAGTTGTTTTTCTCCATCCCCCTACTACCTCATCTTTTTCGAATAGTTTTGCTAAACTTATGGCCTCGTCCAAAGATGTAGGTTTCCTTGCCTTCACTTCACGTCTTAATGACTCCTTCAACCCTCGAATGAAACACCCTTTCTGTTGTCTTTCAGTTAAATCTTCATCCCTCACCAACATTTTAAAGAATTGGTCCTCATATTCTTCCACAGTTCCTTCTTGAAACACATCCAGCAAATCAATAAAGAAATCCTCATATTCTGTTGGTCCATACTTAGCAAGCAAGGCCTTAACTAACAATGGCCAAGTTAACAACTCCCCTTTAAGCTTCCTACGGTAAACCTCAAACCAGTACCTTACAGTTCCTTCAAAATGCCAGGCTGCTATAGGGACTTTGTCTTCCTCTGGGGTGCGATTGTAATAGAAAAAACTATTAGCTTGGCAAACCCACGCCGTGGGATCTTCACCCCCACCAAACCGAGGAAAATCAAACTTCACCCCACCCCCTCTTTGCGTACCACCTGAGAACCCACCCTTTACATGAAATTCAGAATGACGATCAAGGTCTTCTTCCCCATCACGATCCCTGGAACCTTTGTGAGACTCCTTGCGAGAATCTCGTGATCCTTTCAATGAATCAGAAGGATCAGGGTCCCCGTTCGGGTCAGATTTCTCCTTTTTAATCGATTCAGGCCCTTTTTCTATTTGAGATTTCAAATCGATGAACATACCCATCAATCGATCAAACTTCCTATCTAAATCCACAACACGGTCATACTTTTTGTCCAGATCTGCGAATTTTTTTGCAAGATCGGATGAAACGGAAGCAGAAGATGGATCGGCCAGCTCCGATACCAATTTGTTAGGGACAGATTCAGATTCAATATGAACAGATTTAGATTCAACAAATAAAACTGAAGAGTTAAGGATATCGGAACCAACCGGCGATTTCAGGGACTCCCGCCGTGCTCGACGATGCCTTCTCTTCCCAATGGTAGCAACTCAGGATCACTCTACAGGCGTTTACGGTACACCGGAACCGGGACTCCAACCAGAGACGTCTTTTCTTCCCCCCCCCCCAAAAAAACCCCCCCTTCGTGCCTCCTTTTCCTTTTTGTTAATTCCCCCCTTTCCTTCATTCGGGTCACTCTCTTAGAGCCCTACCCGCTCCATAGTAATTCATTAGCCCACCCTAATCAAAATAAGACAGACCACACCAAAAAACCATTATTTAGCCCACTGCCTACGTATTTACAAAATAGCCCGTAACATTTTCATTGACCTTAGCTCTGAACTCAGCCTTTGACATTGGATGGCTACCTTTGCGGAGCTTCTATTATGTACAATTGCGTATACAGTGTGAAACGCGATTACATACAGACGATTTTCAGACGTTCAACGTTAGAACTTGATCCAGCATCTACGGTAACCAGCTTGCGTGGGACTTCAACACGTTGACTTGGATAATCTAACGGATTGTTCTGTAGCCTATTCATCACGTTTCATTGTTTATGTACGCCGCTTGTAAGGTCGCCACTTGTAGAGGACCTAATCTTTCCATGAAGATGTAAAAGCATACCAGGTTAAGATATAAATGACATGGGACTCAAATACGGATCCCATTCTAGAAACAAAGGGATACTAATACCTGCCACTCATGACAATTTATTTCTCTTCTATACTATTGTAAGTGATTATGGTCATGAATTTATAAGAATTTAAGTTGTATGTGATATTCAAATGAAATGTATTGAAATTAACTCTTGGGTCTTTTAGTAAATAAATTGAATAACGTTATAAATGATATCAAAACAAATTTCATGTCCTATTTTTCAAATTACCAATTCTAATAGCAAAATTATATTCAAATGAAATATGTAATAATTTGTTAATTTTGAACTACTCAATAATTTATTAATAAGAAGATAGAACATTGAAAAATGACCTTATAATTTAATAAATTACCATACATCATACTTCCTCCTTTTTGATAATTGTGTCCCTATTATGTCTCCCATATGTCTATAGTTGACAAATAAAGGAATCCTATGCATTTAAAATGGGTAAATAGATGATGATGACCCAAAACTTCGAATGGAACATCATAAATCTCTAACCACTTAGAATTTATTGGAATAATATTCGTGTTGGACATAATTGAATTTGACGGCAAGAAGTTCCCTATCAATAATTAGGTTCATCATTAAGCCTAAATTCTTTCTAATGAAATGTTTAAAATAGTCTCTCTTGACTTTATTTCTTTTATATCCCTTCATGCATGTTGCTTGGGAAACGATAAATAATTTAGAAGTCAAATAATCAACTTCTACGCGTAAGATTCTAGTTGTTGAACCCTAATTATAACGGAATGTAGAGTTGGCAAAATACAAACAAGTTGATGAAAAATACCAAAAAAACTATATAAAATTTTGTGTAAATCTGACTGATTGGGAAATTCTATGATGAAATAAACAACATTCTTCCAAATTCTGAAACCCCTTTCCATCTCTATCATCTAATCAACCAACTTTTAACATGAAAAGAGAACCTAATCTAGAAGACATAAGATTGTAGTCAAAAAGTTGGGACAAAACCATAGATTGCTACTAAAAAGGGTTGCCTACATATAAGGATGTTCAATCCAAAACCAAGAAAAATACTACAATTAGTAAAAAAAAAAATATACATATTTTCTTAAGTGCCACATTGTTTAAACTGTTCCTTATCTTTAAACTTACCTCCAACTAACTTTTGGTTGGAAGTGATAAGCAAGAACAAAGATGCTAGGAAAGCACATGGATGGAAACGTTCTTGCAACTATTTGGATTTGTCAAACATTTTAAGTTTGGTTAAAAATAATTAATTTATTTTTTCCTCTTAAAAACTGACTTAGAAGAAAGTTTTGAAATCTACATATGTAGCTCACATTCTTGATAGATGAGTTTGAAAACAAACAAAACAATGACTCATATTCTCAATATCTTTAAATTAACAAAGATACAAATACAAGATTAAGCAATACATCAGCAAGAAAGATGATAGATGAGCTTAAAAACAAACAAAACAATGACTCATATTCTCAATATCTTTAAATTAACAAAGATACAAATACAAGATTTAAGTAATACATCAGCAAGAAAGATGAAAGATAAGCTTGAAAACAAACAAAACAAAAGCAGGGTGTAACATGCAACATGCAATTATTTATAATGCCATTCCCAGCATATTCCTTTTGGAAGCACCAGAATTATTTCAAAAGAGAAAACAAACATGGGACACGCCCTGTCCATAGAATTAATTAAAGGCGGGGCATGGGACAAGGTTTTGTAGGAAAAGGCAACGCAATAAGGACAGTTTACAGGCCAATGTTTATCTCTAGGGAACTAACAATGAAAAGCTTGGATTGTCTTGTTAGTGAACACGACTAGTTTGGCCAATTTTGTTAGAAAACACTCACTTTCTTTGTTTCGACAAAGGTTTCAGATCAAGATCTTGATAAAGTAGAATGCTCATTCCCATCGTGTTCAACACATTCGCTATTGGAAAGCATTTTAAACTAAGATATCGATAACATGTAAAATTCATCCATACTACTTCCTACGAATTCACCAGAAAAGCATACAAGATGTCATATTTTGGTATGACCCAGAAGAAGCTTCTCACTCTCTTGTATTTACATGTATAAACTATGGGAAAAAACCGAAATCAGCAGCAGTAAAACCAATCTTGGAGCCTAAATCTCCAAGCAACACCCTGATTGAACATGTCCAGAGTATTCCGAAGGAGTCTCCAGCTTCGTCCATCTGTAAGTCTTCAAGTCTAGCATGTAAGCGATGTGAGACTGCCCAAATCCAGCAGACCCAATCACAAGCAAGTTTCCTCCCCAGCTCGCCGTGTAAGCCGTATTGGACACCTCGGCAGGAAGTTTCGCCACCGCCTGCCACGTGGTCGATTTGGTTGCCACCACGTTATCCCCCATGTTACTCATGTACGGCATCCCGTCATCCCCGACTACGCATGTCCTTGGACACGTGGCGTTCTCCAAGTAGTCCTCCTCCACGGGATCCCACCGCCGCGCAGCCACGTCAAACTCCTCGGCACTCTTCTCGAACCGGCCTTGCATCTCCGTGCAGTAGCCGCCGACGACGCGGAGCTTCCCGGCGGAAAATATCGCCGTGCACTCGTCTCGCTCTCTGGCCATGTCCGGCAGCGTCACCCACTCGTCTCTCGCCACGTCGTACGCGATGGTGGACTTCAATGCCGTCTTCTCGTCGTCGTGTCCACCGGCGACAAAAACGACTCCACGGGCACAGTCCGACGCGCACCCGAAGAACGTCCTCGGCCCGCCCGGCATGTCAGCTCCGCGCCGCCAACGGGCCGAGAGAAAATCATAGACGAACACCGAATTCGAGACCTTCCAAGTGTCCGAGTCCCATCCTCCTATCACCACCACCCACGACCCAACCCCCGCCAACCGGCAAAACATAGGCAACCCACCAGACATCCCCGGCGGCAACGGCAGCTCCCGCCAATCCCCCGAACCCGGTTCATGAACAGTAAGCCGGTAAACCGGCTGAACCGAACATTTCCCGAGGCCAAGACTCCGCTCCGGCTGAACCTTCGATTGAGCCATCACAACGAGTTTCTGCGCACGTCCGGCTGCCCTCCTTAACTGGTGAAACTCCGGGAGCTGAACCTCTGTCATCCACCCTTTGCATACCGACGCAATCGTCGGAAACTGGTCGTACGTCACACGAATGAGACACTCTCTGAAGACATCGTCAGGCAGATCGGAAACCATCTCCATTGCCACAAACAAGAGATACCCAAACCTTGGTTGCTATCAAAGGAACAAGTATGTTAAGTTTAATGGCGAAGCTGGGGTTCCAGGTTTTGCCTTTTTATAAGAACCAGGGTTTTGGAGGCACGTACTCAGCAAAGGGCTTCCATTTTCCAACACGCGCCGCTGTTCCACTTGAGCCTGCGTTTTCCGTGGTACCCAATGCTATTTTATTGCAGACCCAGTGGGTTCCAGTAGGATATTTCTTGAATATTGATATGTTCAGATGGAATAAAAAGGATTTATCTTCTTTTTCCAAGTTTAGTAAAAATGAGAGCAATGAAGTTCATTCACCAATAGTTTTGTCAATAAGACCATTTACTTATACTATTCAAAAGTCAATACTGCCAAAAAAAAAAATAGTTAATACAATATCTAACCTATAATTTTGAATACAAGATCCCTTTTAACATCTTACTCACAAAATTCATAATTTTATTTCATGATTATTATAATTAAAATATTAAAATATTTCGTATTATTTATAATTTATCATAAAGTTTATCTGTTACATAAAATATTTGTTTCTTTCTTGGAAAAGAAAAGGTTTCTTACAAAATCCACTGCGTGTCGAAAACCGCTGCACCGCATGCCAACAAGTTTATCCAAGAAGCAATAACTGAGATTTCTGGATGAGGATGCTAACTGGAGTTTGGATAATCCAAGGATAAGCATGTGATGGACATGTGGGGGGGACCTGCCACGGATTGGCTTTTTCCTTGTCTGTATTTTATTCCTTCTGGCCCTATCATGGAGGCGCTGATTCCATTATTCACTGGATCAGATAGGATTTGAAGCTTTAGTTACTCAGAAGCAAGCCTATTCGTGCATACCTCTCCTCAGTGTTGACATTCTTTTACTCTGTTTTCTGCTTAGATTATGCAAATTTGCAGTGGAAATCTGGGTAGAACTTCCCGAAAGCATACAAGTATTTGTCAGCAGAGACGTTTCATCCACTCTAACCTCCCTTCTTTTGTTTGACATTCCATGGATTGTTCCACACGGTTGTTCTAACGAATTGGTTTATACGCTAATCCTGAAATATTTTGCACTTCTTTATGTGAAAAGGGGATGAATCCACCCTTTCTACACGGCTAATAGTGGGATTTTTGTGCCAAAGAAACAAACAAAGCATTGGAAGTCCTCATTCTGGAATGATTTCACGGCAGTCGTCACATCACCGAAAAATCTATCTTTAACAGTCATGAAAGGGCTCTTGCCATTTTTTAAACCCTATCTTGGGAGGATTTGATGTTACTGCTGCCGCATATTGGATTAGAAAAGGTGGGGGAGAAACAGAGAAAGTGGGTTTTGTGGACTGGATTAAACTTGGGTCTTAATCAGCCACAGAAACGTTTGTGGATCAATCTTCATGCATCTCTTGTAGATGTAATCACTGGCTTGGAGGAAAGGAAAGTTCATCATAATCCTTGGAAGCAAACATGGACAGAATTTTCTAAGGGAGAAAGCATTTGAAATGGTTTGAAGATAATTGGATCCGGCAGAACTCACATTCCTAATCCTGGTTTCTAGCCAAAGAAAACTGGGCCTACATGTTTCTCTATAGGAAGCACCCCCACCTTTGTTTTCTCGAGGTGACCCTTTTTTTGAACGTTCATGGGTGCGAATGGGATGTCTACAATTGGAAGGTTACCAATGGCCTAAAGGAGATGCTGACTCATACGCGATTTTCAAGAGCTTGAATGTGTAACTTCCAGTCTCAAAAGCTAAAGACCTCTAGAATGTCGGGAAATGGAAGAATTTTCTATAGACATTGAGATTTCAAATTTGTTTGCTTCGGAAGACTCACACACACTATCGAAATTTTCAAACATTTCCAGGGGCTTCGGCGTCAGCTCTTCGCTGTTGTGCATCAATAGCAGAATTGCGGGAGAAAAGTGGCTTTGGAATATGGAGCTTGCAGCTCATATGCGCTGTCAAGACCCAGAGAAGTTTGAATGAGTATGAGTTTGACATTTACAGACAAAAATCAGTGTTCTAGAACCATGCTAGGCGGTTGTGGGATCCAGTAACCCTTCTGGAGCCTTTGATTCCAAAACTTGGCTTCCTTGAATGTTTCTCCTTCTATTTATGCTTAATTTTCGTAAAGGGATAAGATGTTATGGTCTAATGGGAGGCCTAAAATTATGAAGAGGATTGGCGACTCACGTTAGCTAAGAGGATGGGGGTCCTAGTAGATATTGGGTTGGAACTCCAGCCATGTTACTCCTACGCTAATGCCAATGCCAATGCCAATGCCAACGCCAAGCACCCAAAACTGATAAGGGCAATCATGATAAGAGAGATGTGGTGATATTAGAAGCAACATAGTTTTGAGAAATTTGAGTAGAAAAAAAGTCACAAATTAGTAAAAGGTTCAAATAAATGAAAACATGCTAAGCATCTAACTCAGTTAGGAACAAACTTTGCTTAGATTTCTTGACCTTAAATTTAATGCCTAAGAATGCTTAAGTGGATGTGTACATTAAAAAAAAATAAGAAGAAGAAAAGTTAATGACATTTATCTTATATTGGATATGAGTAAAAGATCTCATTGTTTCTAAGAAGCTTAACTACTTTTCCTAATAAAATCAGGTTTTTAAGTTAGAAATCAAGTCTATGACAACAAGTTTTCTTCTCTATAAAAACTTCATTAAAGAGAATAATTATTTAATCTTGTAAGGCATATTACAAGTACTATTCTCAAACACAAAACTTAAATGTTAAATAATTTGGACCATTTTTAAAGTGTAATTGCATATTGGGACAAGTTAGAACAGTTTTCTTGAATGATTCTCTCTCTTGGAAAGTTTGAAGACCATTATTCTTTCCCTTTGCGTGCTCCTCAAGAAATAAGTTCCGTATGACTTCCGAAGGTTGTCTGTTCCGCCGAAAGTTCCATGAGATTGAAATCGTAAGTCAAATAGTGGAAAGGTGTGTGAATTGTAAGAGCCTCCTTTTTCATTAGAAAACAACGGACGAAACAAAATTCCATGTGATTAGGGCCGGGTCTTTCTATCTAAACCAGCAAAGAAAAGGCACAAACCATGTGGGGGCGACGGTGACTATCAAAACCTTTGCTATTCTTTATTCATATAAAGCCAACCGCCAACAGATTCCGCCCTGAATTACGAACTAATAAGATAAACATGCTCTAAAATTTACCTATTTTTTAATGAATCAAAGTACCTACAGTTGGTTAAAAATAACATGACAAAAGTTTACGTTACTTAATCTTACATAAGAATCATTGAATAAAGATATACTTTGAACTTAATATCAGAACCTCAGTTTAGAGAGAATCATCTTCTATTTGTTTAATCCTTAACCCACATTAGCTGCAAGAAGGCATGTTAAAAACAATACAGTAATGATATCGTATTATTTAAATCTTACTTAAAAAATTTCTTTATTGAAGGAAAATATCTCCTACTCTTAAATCCTTTTAAAATGGACTTAAACGGCTACTATTCATGGCTCAGATAACCATTTCTTGGAGATTAAATACAAGCTCCAAAATTTTCTTGGTGGAAAAAGGAAAAGCAAGAAACTTTCCATGAACATACTGCAATAATCCAATCACTGTCAATATACAAACGAAGTAGTTGGAACTCTAACCAGATACAGACAAGCTTCCACGTTGTGGACATGTAGATAAAAACGGTATTAAAGAGACAACATATAAGAAAACTTGTGGGGGCTGCCAAATATTCTTAATATTCCAGTCCTCTAATATAAAGAAGCAAGTTCGACGAGCTCTTTGTGATCATCAGAGACGAAAGATTTCACCTTGAGAGTGGGTTCTCCATCGCCCTTTGTTGGAGAAAAATACTTCATTCCAATAACTGTTGTCAAGCCTGTAAAAAGTATAATACAACAGAACTACATCACTTGCACGATATTGTTGTCTCACATTTAGCTGCTCCCACAAATTTGTAAATGCAAAAACTATTCAACAGAAAAGGCTTCATTTTTAAAAGAATAAGTTAAGCGGGTAATGGGTCTTGAACCCATTGCCTGAACCTCAAGCCGCTCTTACGTTGTAACATTTCTTTAAGCATGCATTGGCTTGAACACCGTATGGAAGAAATTTCGCAGCAAATACTTACGTCATCTTACATAACATGGATGGACAAATTAGTGACGGGTGCAGTGTACAAACAACTTATAACACACAGACTGGGCCTTTCAATCGATAGAAGTACTTAATGAAATGCATAAAAACTGAAAACTAGATTCCATCGAAACAGTTATAGCATAGATTTTCATTCTACCAACCTTACACATTTGATTCCACGTGAAATAATAAACAGTAACTATGTGCATTATTTGTATTAGTAAGCAAAAAATTCGTTCTAAATTTTACTTGTCTGTTCAGGACCAATGTCTCCAAAAATTGGCAGAATATTATACTTCCTCTGAATTACTGTAAGTCTATAGAACTAAATCAATGAGAACAAAGCAACACTGTACTTCCAAGTTATAAACTGGCAAGATTTATAACTACCAATACACCAGCTTTCCTCTGATAAAAACCTCAGTTTGTGGCAGACAAGCTTAAGCTAGCAAAAATATCCTGTTATGTTCTTTCCAAGCATAGTTCATATCGAGAAGGAACCAGAAAGCTATCTAACTACAAAAGAGACCAGAACTCTTTGTAAATTCAAGGATTGATACGAGGAAGTATCATGGCACAACAAATCCCTAATTGAAAATTTCCACATAAGTGAATACTTACTCTGGTGGATGCGACCATATATTAATCTTTCACCTTTCCAGTACTGCAATGGTCTTGTCCTGATCCTGGTGCTTCGCCTTACCCCACCTTCCCACGATAAACCGGCTCCTAGAAAGACAAGAAAGTTGGTTATTCCAACAAACAACTGACAAAGTCTTAGTGCAACATGGCTGAGATAGATAAATATGGATCACCTGCAAGGCTTTTCCGGTTAGCACATTCTTTGCCCTTGCGCTTTTTGGGCAGACGCGTTTTTGGTTCGTTTTGCTGATTCAATGGCAACTCAGTACTTTCCTGGATTTTCCATTTCACGAACCAATAGAAACAAAATTCATTCAACACCGCATACTAAAAGGAGCTATCCATCAAGAAGCAAGATCATTTTTATTTTCTCAGGGTAAGTAGAATAGTTGAATGACAAACACCAAAGGAAGCCCCTAGAACTTGAACCCAAAGGCAACAGGATGGGTTGGAATGTGTAGGACATAGATATTTGCCAGGGAAAAAAGGAAGAAAGTATTAGACACAGGGGCTATCACATAGGAAATGTACATAAGACACGAGTCCTAGATTTAGGCATAAAAAAGGATACTCTTTTATGGTATGTAACAAGCATAATACAAATTCATAAATTCAATAGAAATTATTGGACTCAGAGTACACACACCAGTCTGTTCAGACATTTTGTACAGGCCCTTGACCATTACCGAACATCTGAAGTACTTCTCACCAAGAAAAAGCATCATATGCATGTCAACCCAATTCAATAACAAGTCCATCCATGAAAGGATTAAAAGTTATAGATAGCATAGTCTTTGAGTCAGATTCAGGCACAAGCAAGCCATTCCCCTTGTGGATTGATAATTCTTAATTGTTCTAGTTCCATTCAACCTGCGCCCCCCCCCGAACCCACCAGAATAACAAAAAACAAAAAGAGAAGCCAGCTAGTTCTTATAGATGACATATACAAGCCAGATATGGCAACAGATTCAAGATATTGATGAGAATCAGCAAATAAAATTGAAGCACGAATAAAAAGGAAAATGAGGGAAAGATAATGGCCTTTACATGCTGAGTTGGGACACTATCGAGGGCTTTGGAAAGTACATCCACTGCATGGTCTTCAACCACAGAAGAACTTGATTGACCTGATAGAAAAAATAAGCAAGTTCACTGGATGCACCAAGTTGAAACCATGAAAAACATAGTTTTCACTTCTAATGAACAATTGATAAAACCAGGAATTCTAGTGCAAAGGTTATATAACTTCAGATACAAGTCATAAAATTAGAGAAATTAATCACAGAAGAACTTGTTTTTGATAGAGAGTAGATCAACAATAATTCATTAGGTACCTATTAGTAGTCCCCATATGGTTCAACTTGGTTGAACTGGTTGATTTTGTTTACAGAGATAACCACCATGAATTTGTTGAGATCATCTAAAGGTAAGTGGAATTAGTTGCCACTAAAGTACCAGACTTGAAGTCGACGACAAGCAAGGAAAACCGTGAAACATAGAGGACCCTCGTACCATAGATTTTGCAAGGATTTGACACGAAATGTTTTAGAAAGGTCAAGCCTGAGACTCAAAGAGGTAGTAGGAACCGTAGTACAACCTAAGATATGAGTCAGTAACCAAGGCAGATGGGAGTGTGGTGGATACTGATTGTACACAAATCTATGGGTGTATAGCAGATCTCTAGGGGCTATGGCAAAGAGAAACATAACGTTCTAGGGCACATGAAGCAAGTGACTGGCCTTGTGCACAGTAAGTTCCTCTGAACAAACATATGTCAATACTGGTAACAGACCTGCTATTAGCAACCAGCAAACTAAAATTGTAGGCAAATAATTGGAATTGCGAGTCCAACTACACATAAACGGCAGAACTGAGACACAAAGTACTCTAGGCAACTAAAATTCATTCCGATAGCATATACTGTTACCTAACCGTTATTTCAAAGAACAGAATGAATGAAACGCAGGAAGGATATTAAAAGGAATGGAATTGTGTCTCTCAGTACGTGACTAGGTATACACCCATAAAGTAGGAAGTATTCATTCCACCAAATGGGACGGTAAAAATGCATTAGAAGAACTACAAAAGGTAGGTATTTGTTGTTAAGATACCTAGAAAAACCTAAAAGCTGGCTGGTTGGCCCCTAAATAGACCAGTCCCTATATGGTAGCTTGAAAAATGCTACCACATCTACAAGGAACATACACTTAAAGCAGCAATACATGAATTGTGATTGAGGTGAGCAAGAAAAAAGAAAAAGGGAGCTAATTCTTACAAAGTCCGTTTAGTGCAAAAAATAGCCAGTATAGTATAAGAAATGAAAAAGAATCAGTATGAATTCAAGTTTAGAGAGATTGTAATAACATAGGAACCTAATAACAGCGATCAAGAGAGAGAGAGAGAGAGAGATACAGAGAAGCAAAATAAAGAAAAAATATCAAAGTACAGATCAGGTTATTTCTTTTAACACCCGTATATCATCCACATAATCCAATTTCATTGAAATTCTTCTTCTCTTACTGGGAAGTAGATAGAGTTGCTTTTCTTCTGTTCTCAAATGTTGTATAGAAAACAATTACATTAAATCACTTTTTACACCATCCTGTTATGAAGCCTAAGTTGTTAAGAAAACAGACTTGCACATGATTAAACTAACAAGAAGGAAAAAAAAACTTAACATACTGCTCCCATAAAACAACCATAATAGCCTAAATGTCTCTGCAATGTCCCAAAAAACGTGGATGAAGAATCCATTTTAGAGATCCCTATTATTTGACCACAAATTCAACAAAACATATCTGCAATTTGATCTCCATGTTACAGGGTAGAAGACAAGCTTCACTAACTTCTTGGTTAGGATGAATAGAAGTATAAGACAACCAAAAAATGACCAATGAATGCTAGGTAGCCACTGTATAAGCTGATTTTAATCCTGCCCAGAAGTCTGACATTTAGTCATTGGGATCACATTCGTACTTCTAATAATGCATTAGTAGAAAAGTACAGTCATACCAAATGAAGTCTGAATGCGGTTTGAATTTTCGCCCATCGCATTAACATTACACTCTGGAGAAGCCACTGCCTCTACTGCTTCCGGTAGCATGTCTTCCACCTAAATTGTGTTGCAGTTTCAAATATGTCATTCAAATTCAAAGGGTATACACCTCTAGTCAATGACCAAATATAAACAAATCAAAAGGAAGATTTTTACCTCATCCTCCGGTTTGTTGGATCCATTCACCAGCAAACTGATATCAGCATCCTGCCTACTTAATTGCTCATCTGTAGTTTCACTATCCATATTACGACCTCCAACATTGTCCTCCATGTTACCATGGGTTCCACTTAAGCCAACATCAATACCAAGAGAAATGGAAGCATCATGCATTACTGCTTCATGCGGACAAGTAAGATCTCCTACATACACCTGAATTGTTTCACAGTAACAAACACGACATTCAAATTCAAAACTCATACAAATCTTGTGCAAAACTGAATACAAAAAAAGGAACGGGAAGACTTTTACCTTTTCCCGCAATTTACTGGATCCATTTTCCCAAGCACCAATATCAGTATCTTGCCTACTCAATTGTTCATCTATAGCTTCATTACCCATAATATTGGCTCCAACATTGTCGTCTATGTCAACAAGACTTCCACTTGGGCCAACATCAACACCAAAAGAAGTTTTACCAGTACTAGCACGCACAATTTCTTGAATTGTGTCCACCTGAATTGTGTCACAGTTTCAAACTTGTCATTCAAATTCAAAGGGTATACACCTCCAGTCAATAACCAAATATAAACAAATCAAAAGGAAGATTTTTACCTCATCCTCCGGTTTGTTGGATCCATTCACCAGCAAACTGATATCAGCATCCTGCCTACTTAGTTGCTCATCTGTAGTTTCACTATCCATATTACGACCTCCAACATTGTCCTCCATGTTACCATGGGTTCCACTTAAGCCAACATCAATACCAAGAGAAATGGAAGCATCATGCATTACTGCTTCATGCGGACAAGTAAGATCTCCTACATACACCTGAATTGTTTCACAGTAACAAACACGACATTCAAATTCAAAACTCATACAAATCTTGTGCAAAACTGAATACAAATAAAGGAACGGGAAGACTTCTACCTTTTCCTGCAATTTACTGGATCCATTTTCCCAAGCATCAATATCAGTATCTTGCCTACTTAATTGTTCATTTATAGCTTCATTACCCATAATATTGACTCCAAAATTGTCGTCTATGTCAACAGAAGTTCCACTTGGGCCAAAATCAACACCAAAAGAAGGTTTACCGGTACTAGCACACACAATTTCTTCAAACACAGAAGTGAAATCTGCTACAGCCACATCTGGTGAACCTGTCTTAGCAGTTGAAATGTCATCTTTCTCAATTAAGGGTGACTTCAATACGTCATCTTTACTCAACTGCACTACAGTGTGACCCAGGTCAAACTCTTTCAGCATGCACTCAACAGGAGAGGAAATCTTTTCTTGTGAGTGGTCAACATCAGCACTGGAAAATGGATCATTAGATGGCTTTGCCTGTAAAATTTGCCTCCATAACAAAGCTGATGAAGCAAATGGATTTCTTGGAGGTGTGGGTGAAGCTATACGATGTATAGAGGTTTCTGACTCCAGTATGAGTTTCACAGGTGATTTACTGCCAATCCCTTCTAATATATTATCAATGTCTGCAAGAGCTTTCCTAGGCTTATGGATACTTTTTCTTGAAGAGTTCAAATCAATCTTTGGAATATCTCGCAATTCTGGGAGGTTTAACTTCTCCAAATTAATGGGTTTGATCTGTAACTGCTTCTGCAAAATACTGACCGCTCCATTCCCTTCCAGATCTTCAACATTTCCAGATAGTAATTCATCTAATATTTTGCTAATCGTGTTCTCAGGATTTTCCATCGAACCTATTCAGCATGCAATTATTCATGAAATCAGAGAGATATCAAGGAACAAAATGAAGAAAGGGAGAAAAAAGAAAAGGCAAAAATATATTTGGACTCTGGCGCTAAGGTGAAACAAATAGTAAAATAACATCTCTTTAAAGTTGATCAATTAATCTTTACTCTTCTACAATCCACTTACCAGCTAATTCCCTCTCTCTTGATGCCAAATCTTGATTAGTTTTGAACTGTGAGATGTCATTAGGTGGGCTGACAATGATTGAATCTAATGCCTCTTGAGAAGATAAAACATTCTCATTATCTTCAGAAGTCACTGAGGAATAGCGGTGCCTGTATCTAACTGACCGCCTGGGTCAAAATAATAAGGTTATTGCATATAACCTTAAAAGCATGATAACAAGATAAAATAGAATACTTGGGGATAGATAATACAAAGTGTAGACCATACCCTAGCATACCCGGTCGACGTTGTCGTGTATTTTTTGAAGGATTATGCTGATTGAAATCCATTGAAGCGCCACCAATCTGCTTCTGCAATTCTCTTTTGGCATCTACGCACCCATCAGACAGTGAAACAACTCTTACTCAAATAATTGCAGCATGGAATTCCAGAAGATAAAGGGACTGCAACTTACTTTCAAGCCGCTCATAGGCCAAGAAGAATTCTTCTGGATCTTTTAGTTGTTCAATGTCTAAACTTGGTTCCAAACTCGCAGCTGGCTGACTGTGAAATGAAGAGATCTTAGTTCACTGGATAAATCTCACCAAAATAAACACTTTTTTTTATGTCAAAGAAGAAGCCGATGGTAACCTTACATTATGTTAGGCTTCAATGAAAACCGAGCCCGTTTACGACCCAAGGCCGGCCTTCTTTCTTGGAGACTTTCTTTGTCCCTTATGGCATCAACTTTTTTCTCTTTATTTGCCAGATACTGCACAATTTCAGAGTTCGCAAGCTCTGAACCACCATCCAAAACCATTTTTGCCTCCTCTAGAAGTTTATTAGGACTTTGTAAGGCCTGAAAGTGCGGGAAAACCATGAATTATGACTGTTTACTAATGATTTAACCTGAAACTATCCCACACCACCCTCAAAAGACAACTAAGAAACCCGAAAGTAAGCCTGCTTCGAATTAGAGCTTCTTTTGTAAGGATATCCATTGTTGGATTCTCCAAAGCATGGAATAAGACTACATGGAATAAGGAAAACTGAAAAATGTTTATCCTAATGCCAGATTCTAGACCTTAAAAAACTTAAGACCCCAACTTAGGTGAGCCTAATACCACTGCATAGTTAAGTATCTCGTTTTGAGCCAACAAAACAGTCTGTATTTGGTATGCATGAGAATGATGCGTTTGCCAGAAAGTAACAAATGCTCATACAACTTATGACTTTGAACAGAAAGAAGGGTACAAATTTCTAAGCCAGCCCAGAAAACAACGTAGGTTCTTTCTCCTCATTGTCACCCAAATTGATTTCCACCTCGCTGGCCAAAAATTCTTGTGCTTATCAATTCTAGTGGTCATGTTCACTGTTTACAATCTTTCATTTCCTTGAGCAACCAAACAGAGTACAAGCAAAATGATTGGCACATGAATATCTAAATATAAATTTATGCACTAAAAAAGAAAAATCTGCAGCATTAATATAGTGGAGAGGGCACAATAAACTGAAATATGAAAATTCCAATCAACTACTAAATATTTGTGTCCCCCAGACGATAATGGAGGGACAGAGAGTCCCCCTGGGGGGTTTAGTTTTTTGGATATTGTTAGTTGTGTGACTTGATGGACTCAACAATGGAAGTTTTAGATTTTTTCAAGCTTTAATATCCCATCATCAGCTATGTCTCAACAATCAAATGGGCATAAATTTGTTTCGTGCAGAACTTGAAAATCTCAGTATCATCAATAGAGGAAACAAAAATCTGATTCCACTTTGTAACAAAATAACTATGACGATTCTTTGTTTGATTAGTCCTAAAACTGGCATGAATCTTTCATTTGACCGAAAAGAAGCTGCAGAGCAGAAAGAAAAACAAACTGAGTGATAAATATTCAACTTCTCCTTTCTGAAAAAAAACGAAAACCTCAACTCAACGTAGCTACTCTCTGTTTTAGCCTCTCTCGACTCAACTAATACATCTTCTGGCTTTCTCAAATTGCAATAACTAAGAAAAGTACCTACAAGCAAACAAACGCAAAATAACTCCCATACAGTTTGGCACATTCTTTTAATCATTACACTCTGCGTGAAGTTTACATGTCTTCGAACTTGAAGAAACCTTGACGGCATTCCTAATCCTCCATTTTCTCGGCAAACAAAGAAGCATCGCCTTTAATTCCAGTCGAACTAAAACTCACTTAAATCCCAAAATAAACCGAGTCCCACCACAACCCGCAAAATAAAACCTAAATCTCAAACTGCCAGCATATGTCTGCCCGGGAAAGAGAGAACCGCATTCAATGATTAAATTACAAACTCGCGAACTGAACAAAACCCTAGAAATTAAACGATAACATGAATTTGACTACACAATCTCACCAATGACTTGAGGTGGCTGTGGATAGCGTCAAGGTCGGCCTCCGGATCGCACCGCTTCGACGTGTCGGGTTCTATCCCTAAGGTCCTGGGGAAGAGGGCGAGACCCCAGTAGGCCGAAAGCGGATCCACCAGACTGGAATCCCTGGTTTCGGCCACCATTTCCCTGCTCCGGCTCCGGCTCCGGCTTCAAAAGCTCCGATCTGCGATGGGAAAGAAATTCGAAAAGAC
Source organism: Casuarina equisetifolia (assembly GCA_028551475.1). Lineage (NCBI taxonomy): Eukaryota > Viridiplantae > Streptophyta > Magnoliopsida > Fagales > Casuarinaceae > Casuarina > Casuarina equisetifolia. The sequence continues at coordinate 1,883,953 of CM052358.1, read as the reverse complement.
TCAACGGGCGGGAGCGAGCTCTTCCGTGAAGGTGCAATGGACGGGCGCTTGCCCTTCATTTCTCGAAGATTTTGCTGATGTACCCATACATAAATTGTATTTCCAAGTTGGTTCCGGGGATTACTCTATAATTTCAAACAGTGAAAGCGCCGTCGTTTTGCCTTTCTTATTAGATTCGACCTTTCAGCAACTACATTCGTAGAGCCGTTCCCACCATGATAAGATTCGAAATCATGCTTTTCAAGGAACTTAGCTGAAAAGGCTAGTCATTTTCAATCACCTTCACTACTCTATTTAATCTTTCAACCTCGCTGTCATTTACTCCAAGAATTCAATGCCTATAATCTTTTTGATGTAACAAGTGAATATAATAAAAAATTTACAATCATCTTAATGGAGATAAGATACTTTTTCTTCCTTAAGAAATGATAAGATAAAAGGTCCATGAATATCTATATAAGCAAGTTCAAGAAGTCACCATTAAAATTTATTTATTTATTTAATTTTTTACCCTTTTGTTTGGCTTTTTCAAATGCTTTTTAAGCTCTTTAACTTACAAGGGACTTAAATTATGTTATTATTTCTTAGGCCTCTTTGTCGAACAAGTATATTCATAATGTAATAGTAAATTTGAAAAGGCTCTCTTCAGGAGATAAGGACCTCAAAGCAAATTGCATTAGAAAAACTCATTCACAATCATCATTAATCATTTCTTTTAGCAACTAGATTTTTCATTTCAATTATATGCTTATAAACCCCACATAAGCATTGGTGTTGATGATGTAAGTTTACTTTGTTTAATTTTTTATCTAAATTTATCATCTAATTTAAAAATTGACTTAAAAACTAGCATAAATTTCATTCATTTAACTAAAATTTCAAACTTATTTATTAACATTGTGAGAATAGTCTTATTGTTTTAATGGTCTACTTTTTAAACCAACTAAAATGTAACTCAATTGCATAGACTCACCTTTTGAGTTTATAAGAGTACTGTATAATAATTTAAACTTTAATACCATATTAAGAGATTTACTTGTCTTAAAAAATGATGAAGGCCTAATTTATTTAACTAGGATTACAAACTTATTTTTTAGTAATATGGAAACAATTATTCACATCTCAATACAAATTTATACATATGATAAAACTCAAGAGGGTTTTGACGAATGATACATTGATTGCCATATTTCAATTAATTAATCGATTGGACGGTATTGTACCTTTCAACAACTCAAAAATAATTGCGGGTTTAAAAAATAGTCCAAAAGTTTTTAATATCATCATCTTAGTACATGTGATATGGGAATTAAGGTTCAATTCATGACTTCACACTCAAGGGTCTTCTTAGCTAAGTTACTTCGATGATCATTGAACCATTTTAATAAATAAACCCCACGTTCAAACTACTTTTAGTGCGAAACAAACCATGGTTAACCATAATATCCAATTAACGTTGTTCAGATCATCATCATGACAGTGCAAAAAGCACAATGATTAATCATCATTAGTCATTAACACTGATTAGCAGAAATATTAACGGTCATAATGAATAAAGTAACTCATTAAGGAAGAATCCTGAAACTGCATTCTTGGTACAGAGAAACCCATGTCTTTACCTTTCTTGTTGTAATCCATTTCCTATTGATAATAACTTATGGAAGGTTAGATTATACCGAAAGTTTCTTTTCATCTGTTCATGATTGCGTTAATGTCTCTGAATCAATCACTCGCTTTGCGACTTGAAAGTGAAGTTAACATCCGCTGTTTGACTTTAGCGTCTAAAAAAGTGTTCTAGATATCGCTGGTGAATCACTAGGAAAGGAACGGGAGGCTCATCTAGTTTCGAATTAAGTCAAGTTATTCGATTCACGTGGAATTCACATATTAATATAATTTTGCAAGTGAAAAAGTGAAGTAAAGTTCTTATATTATGTTAAAAGTTCTAATCTTCAATTAAAACTGGTAAAAGAGGGAGAAGATGACTTGTATTAAAAAAAAAAGTAATGAGATTCACACAAAGATCTAATTTTTACCAACAAAATTGTTGTACTTCACTTTAATTTTAATATCATATTAAAAAAAATTAAATTTTTACTAAAACATAAATTTATATTTTATATTGCTAAGGTTCATTTTATTAATGATAGGTGGAATAACTCCACCCCATATATAGTCAAGTGCCCATTGCAAGGGAAAAATTGAAAGTAAAGCTCATCTTAAGCTCTCATATCATGTAAGGGTTTATCTTAAACTAATTGGAGACAAGGGAGGTAACTCCGCCTAATATAAAACTATGTGTTTATTTTCTCATAATTAATATAAAACATACATCTTAACACATATTGTCAATATACTACTTTATTATACTTTTTATATGTAAATGTGCTTATATCTCTTATGAGTTATGTTTAAAATGAAAGTTTAATATAATATTAGAGTACAAATTTTAAATAATGTATCTTGTCATTGATAGGCTATATCCTCTTTAGCATGTTTTTCCATGCACGAGGCCTATTAAAATTGTCAGTCTAAATACTTAACTTAAAAATTGTTAAAAAGTTAAAAGGTTATTTTTTTGACTTAAGTTTTACTTCAAGATTGCTCATCTCTTATATAAAACTTACAATCTATGACATGAACAAAGTTGGTGTAACTTGGGTTATGATACTAGTTGTTAGAAGGCCAAAAGCGTAACTAAAAATTTAGTAAATGGAGGGTCCTTTAAGTTAAACTTTCCGACATGGGAAGGGAATTATGTTCTCCAACGTAGGTCTAAATATGTCATACATTGTTTACAGAAACAAGGCCATTTTAAAAAAAGAGTTTCCTACACATAAAGAGAACAATGTATCCTGCAAACGAATGGTGAAAGGAGAACGTGGCATTCTTGCGCATGTAAAAATAATACCATATTCACACCCTATTTTATTGGAAGGAGTCCCGTCCTGCAGTGATGTATTAGCCATGGGGTCCTGCAACTGGAGGCGCACGCAATCTGTGACCTCGTGTTCACGGGTCTCGGAAGGGACGGCCCCATTCCAGCACCAAAGGTCCATGACCCCCGAGTCAGACCCTCTTCAGGCTGCCACTTCCCGTTCCAACCACCCGAGATTACGCCACACGACCCGGCGAAGTTGCCTTCCCAATGCCCACCCACATCACTCCCAAAAACAGCACACCATGAATATTGCTACCCTTTTGACCACTTGCAGGCGCCGGCGACGTACCCGAGCGTGGTGTACGCACAGATGTCGTCGCGGAGTGAGTAGATAAGCGAGTTTGAGTAGCCACCACGCGTGGTCTTGGAGGCCGAGGAGCTTTCTCTCATGGCAGAAAGCAGAAGATCAGCAGTTTCGAGATGAATATGTGGAACACGGACTATATATCTGACATTCCGTAATTCTCAAACTACACAGTTTTATTTACAATGGTATGGGTTTGTGTATCCGATCTCGAATGGCATGCAGATTTGCATAAACTAAGGCCCCATGCAGATTTAAAATAGAGTGACAGTGGCTGAAGTGAATTGAAATGCTCGCACAAGGGCCGTGCTCGCTTGGAGCGCAACATCCCATGCGGTTCAAGCTGTAGCCCATTCTGCAGACCAATCTTCTCGCCCTTCCCTAAATTCTATGCTCTCCTCAATATGCTACTACTTCTGTGATCTTGCCACGTTATGATCTTGGTTTATGCTCGCACATCATGCTGTGTTGGGAAAAGATCAAGTTTTTTCTTTAAAACTAGTTGGTAACAAGGAAATATATATGAACATGTAAGGAGATTATAAGACTATCAGTCTAAACGTAAAAATATCATAAGAAATCAGCTTATGAATGATGAGATAAAAAGTAAAGTCAAAAGGATATAATCTAAAGTAATAAAGTGTTGTACTTAAAATGTTTAACTTCTTTTTTAAAATATATTATTATAAAAGAAAATATTTGTACAAATAAAAATGATATCAAATTAAAATATTGATAATATGATACATATTAGAATGGTCGAGTTTAATTCGTACCAAACTCACAAATTAGGAGATATTTTTTTCATTTAAAATTACTTAAATTTTTATGTGATACTTTCATCTTAAACATTCCTATCACATTAGATAAATTTTAGACTTAAGGTTAAATTTAGTGGAATATGTGTTCTTTTACACACTAAGCATATTTAATAGTTCAAGGTTAAACAAAATTTTAAAAAAATATATCAATTTGGACTTCAATACTATATTAAGAAGTTTAAAATATAATTTAATAAAAAATATTTTTATATTTAAATATTATCTAATAATTATATTTTATTCTCCACAGGAGTTTCATCAACAACAAGACTACTATTGCATTCAATATCATGGCCATGGGTTCCATGTGACATGGCAAACTAAGATCCCTTTTTGCTGCTGGAGATAGGTATGAGTTATATATATCCTGCCGTTCAACATATTAAACTCCTACCGCCATTGCAACAAAAAAGGCAATGTACGTATCTCTTTGACACCTACACTCTCCTCCCTCCTTCTTCCACCTTTTCTTCCGAAGATTCTCTGGTGTTGACATTCTGACTGCAAATGTTAACTCTACTCTTTGCTTCCTTCATTCTTCTCAGGCTTCTTAGCCAACTACCGATGTCTCACTCTCTCCCAGAACCGCAAAAACATCAACAGCTTCGACCCCTTCTGCTACCACACCACTGCAATGAAACATGTGGGAGCTTTCATATCCCTTTCCCATTTCGCTTGAACACTTCATGTGGGTCAGTTTCTAATGCTTTCAATGTCTCTTGCTCTAACTCCACTACCCCTTTTGTCAACATTGGCACTGAAAGCTATCGGGTGCTGGAATTCTTCTCTGATGGTGTACTGGTGGACTTTCCAGGTTCATCTCCCTGTCGTCAGTATAACGACTTGCACTCCTTCAGTTTTGGAAGAAATGATTACTTTGGTGTGTCTGTTGATAACGTCCTTGGCTTGTATGATTGTGAGGATTCGTCGTTGTGCAAAGCAGAGTGTGAAACGATTGACTTGCCTGATTGTGATGGTAGTGTCAGCAATTCCCCCGCCTGCTGCTACCCTCTCTCCGATAATAGCATATGGCATGTTGGTGATGGATTTTCAGGGTTTTCCAAATTTGGGTGCCGAGGGTTCTCAAGTTGGGTTGTTCTTCGAGGGGCTAATTCAGGTAAGCGTGGAGTTAAGTTGGAATGGGCAGTTCCAAGGAACTCTTCCACGGGAGCTTGTGCTGCAAATGCATTGATTGTCAATGCCACAGCAATTGCAGGAGGGGTCAGATGCGTGTGTCAGGATGGATTTGTTGGAGACGGATTTGCAAATGGAGTCGGGTGCTTGAAGTGTGAGTAGTTCTTTGAATTGTTTTGATCAATTGTCAGTTTCTGCACTTGTTACATAAAGCTTTCCCAGAAATTGACTGAATTAAACTTCCTTTTACCATCATCTGTGTCGGGTCTGCTGCAATTATCATCGACAGATCTTTCTGTCAGTATGATGTGTTTGAATGCCTCTGAATATGGTGGTATTAAGAGAAATCTTACCACGAATTGCAGTCCCAATAAAGGTTCAGGATATTCTAAAGTCCGTGGTAAATATCCCTTCCTTTTCCTTTCCGTAATTACTGGATATAGGTTATTTTGATGTATAAGGATAATGATATAACGAGAGTAAGATGTTTAGCACTCATTTGAAAGTTGGTGAACCTCATTCATATCATTATTGCACATCATTATGTTTTAGACAACGCTCATCAATCATTATGATGGCAGCGACATTCTAAAATAGTTAAGGAACTTTATCTTCTTTTGTCTCATGATTCAATAGTAAAAGGCACCGAGTGTTTCATAAGCCACAGCCGGAGTAGCAGTACTGTGTGTCTTAAAGCAACATGGAAGGAGGAAATCTTTAAGTTGTGTGGGCCATTCTAGACTCCCTCAGGAACCTAGAGGAATTAGAAATTCTAAAAGCTGCATCTGCAAAAAGGAACCACACAAGATATTATCCAAGTAATATGTCTTGATTATCATCAACCAATAGAAATTATGGGAACAAACTCGAAATTACTTATCTTTTACTTATCTCTGCTTGAATTTAAGTATTGGTGTTGCTACTGATATTGCTAACTATGCCTCCTTAAAAACTATGACATTCAATGTATTTGGCATGTCTTTGACAGCATGCATAAAGGATAGACAGGAAGCATATGGAAATGACTGCAGCACCAAAAGGCATGGTGGAAGGAAACTAATAATTGTAGCTGGTAAGTAATCTAGAATGAGATCCTTATGTGCCTTATGATTTTCTTATGATCTGTGGTTTGAATATTTACTCTAGTCAATTTTGAATCTCTATAAAGTTTCTTGTTTCTGAGTGAATAATATCATGGCATTCTAACATGCAGGAGTTCTGGCTTCAATTTTCATAATTGCCTCCTTGATTGCAGTGTACTGTCTACTTAAGCGACCCGGTAAGCAGGGGAAATTTGACACTGATAGGAGTTACTTTCACAGCACCATCTCATTCAGAAAAGCTTGTAGAACTCAATTGTTTACTTACCATGAGCTAGACGAAGCTACTAAGGGGTTTGGAGATGGTCAGAAGCTCGTAGATGGCAACAACGGCACAATTTATGCCGGGGTTCTTGGAGAAAAGTGGCATGTAGCTGTACACAAGTTACAATGTGACAACGAAAGAGATCTACTTCACGTTCTATCCCAAATCGAGGTTTTATCCGCCATTCAACATCGGAACATGGCTCGCCTCCTTGGATGTTGTATTGACTCTGGCTACACCCCACTAGTGGTCTATGAGTATCCTGCAAATGGCACCTTGGAGGAACATTTACATCAAAGAAGAGGACAGGATACTGTTCTTGACTGGTTCAAGAGATTGCATATTGCTGCTGAAACAGCGAGTGTTCTAGCGTTTCTGCATTATGAGATTTCTCCTCCTATCTTCCACCATTATCTCAAATCAGGTTACATCTTTTTGGATGAAGATTTCTCTGTGAAGATTGCTGGCTTTGCTCTACTTAGCTCAAGCACTGGGAATAGCTATGAAGGTGTGCATCTGCAGAAAAATGATGTTTATGACATGGGTTTGCTGCTTCTTGAGATTATTGCCGGCAAAAATCACTTAGACACGCCAAATGTAGCTCTACAAAAGATAAAGTCTGGAAGGCTAGAAGAGATCGTTGATCCACTCCTTTACTTCCATGAGCAACCGCCCTTTCGCCGAGAGCAAATCGAGATAGTTGCAGATCTTGCAGCGAGGTGCTTGTTGTTTGGTGGAGATGGCAAAATTGGCATGATTGATGTTTCCAAGGAACTGGTACATGTCGTCAAAGAAAGCATGGATGGATGTAGTAGGCGGGGTCCTGCACTAGAGGAAACATTTTCAAATTCCAGCCTCCTTCAAATGATATCAATGTCTCCAGATTCTACAAAACTGTCTTGAATTGCTCTTTGTTGATACGGTTTTCCATCTGCAACTGGTTACATGGATTACTAGATTTGGGAACCCACTTTGAGGATTGCTGTTTGAGTACCATTTCCACGTACAGGCATACGCAAGTTTGTCAGCCTTTATTGAAGAAAAGATTCAATTTTTGTATATTGACAGTATGTAGAAGCGCGTCTGCTATTGATAACTTCTTTCTTTTTCCCTTTCCTACTTCATGTTTATGGGGTTGGGTTGTGGGGCAGGTTTCATTTTTAGCCTCCCAACCATATACTTCGACTTCTTCCTCAGTGTCGCTCAGCACCTCCTCTGGCTAAATCTGCTTAAGTTAAATTGTTGGAAGATCAACAGGTTCTTATACTGGTTGTTCAAAGATTATGCAGATCTAACAGGAAGCACATTCGCAAAAATCATACAAAAGGCACCGAGGATTTACATGGTTGGAGATAAAGCAATTATCGTGAGTGTATGAAAGCTCGAAATAAAGAGTAAATTTTTACACCGTAGACATAAGAATTGGTTTACGAACTGCATAAAATCTTCCGTAATTTTGTGTGATTAGCTAACTGCTGCACGATCCATATACTCTCCCAATCTCCATATACTACGACAGATTTCACGAATTTGGCTGATTGACTCCTCGTTAGCTCTTCAAATCTGATAAAAGATCAGAGATTGAGTCTGAAAAGATTGGGGAAGCAAAACCCCAGTTATTCCAATGATTTCAGCAATCGACCCAGAAAACAGAGAAGGGTCTCAATAAACAAAAGATTAGATAAATGATCAAATGGAGGATCTTGCAGTTTAAGTTACTGAGATGCAAAAAGCAATGATTTTGGCACGCCATGAATTTGTAATTTAATCTTGGTGCAACAACGAAGCTGCACAGGCCGACCCTCCGGCAACGCAGGGAAACTTCATTTAGAACGTGCGGAGAAGTGGGAACATGGAGTGAACAAATTTGGAGAAAGAAATATATTTTTAAGAAGGAAAGAGGGTTCCCACTTTCGCCTCTTTCCGATGATCGAATGTGAAAAAAGTCCAGGAATCGATTGCAGACCACGTGGACTTCGTCCCATTGGACGGCCTGAAGAACAGGACGCGTTAACGCAGTTCCTTTTCGTCAACAAAAGGTTATGGTCGTACACTTAGATTTGCCGGTCATAATAAAAAGCAAGAAAACTACATGAATCCCTTTTTGTTTTATAGTGAAATCTCAAAAATCGCCATTGATGGAGTTCGAGATCAGGAACTTATGTTGGCTATTTTTGTTAGGATCCCTCCTATTATGGCAAGACAGATGGCTAAGTAAGGACAGAAGTGACATTTAACTCAACGGCAAAAGGGAGAATTAGCAGCAGAAGGAGCATAAAGAGGCAGAAGGCCGAAGGACTCATCATCGAGAATCCCTTGTCTTGTATCGCCTACTAGCTGTAACATAATGTAGGGTATTTGTAATGGTAGTGGCAGTTCGTATCAGTAGTTTAGTGCTAGTTTAGCATAACCTAGCAAACACTGTTCTCTTGTGATCCTTGGAAGTTTTGTACTCAGGATATCGTTGAATTACAGGAGAGGTTCTGCCGAATTTTCTCTTATCCTTGCCCCTGTGTATGTTCCAGACTAAACTAGATCCCTAACAGTGGTATCCGGAGCCACCGATCTGGCACCCAGAACCCACAATCAGGCCATGGCCGAGACCACCGCCCGCCTCCAGAAATTGGAGGAACAACAAGGTACTTTTCTCCAACTTCTCACCCACATTTCCTCCCGACTTGACGCCATTTCCGTCCCTCCCCCCTCCACCACCCTTCCCCCCCCATCATCACCACCCCCCACCCCTACACTCCTCCCTGCGCCCATGACCCAAGCCACCACGGTCTCTGATGTCCGCTCGTGGACGGTTCCTGATGGCCCTAACCACACCGTCACCGTCGAAGATCTCGACAATGTGCCCCCTCACCTCCAGCAACTTCACCCCCCCTTCCGGCCCTTCCCCTTCCCACCCTTTCCCTCCCGTCCTCCTCCACCCTTCCGAACCCCACCCTCACCCCCGCGACATCTCGCGGTGAACCCCCGCCCTCTGCTGCCCCCTTCGCCACCCCGATCTCACCCCCGAAACCCACTGCCCCACTGGCAATGACTCCCCACCCACCCGTCCCCCATGTTTCTGGGCCGACCCCCGAACCCGCTACCCCACTGGCAGTGGCCCACAACCCCTTGATCCACATTGCTGCAAGCCCAACCACCGAGCCCGCGGCCCCACTGGCAGTGGCCCACACCCCCCTGTCCACACTGCTCAAGCCCAACCCCCGAGCCCGCGGCCCCACTGGCCGTGGTTCCAAACCCTGCAGCCTCTCAACCCCCCGTGGACCCTGGGCCCTAGCCCCCTGGCCCTCCCACTTACCAGCCCTAGTGGCCCTCAGGCCCCCCTGGCCCCCCGGACTGGGCCAACGGACCCCCGGGGCCCCCTATCAGCGGGGCTCTGGCCCTCCCGGCCCCATGGACCGCGGCCACAATGGGCCCCCTAGCTCCGCTTACTAGTGGCCTTCTGGGCCCCCTGGCCCCTCCTCCCACTGGCCCTCTGGGCCCCTCGGCTACCAGCCCTATTGGGATCCTAGCCCCCTGGCGTCCTAGCTCTCCTGGCGCCCCGGACACAATGGGCCTCCTAACTAGTGGCCCCCCCGCCCTTCCAGGCCGCCGTAACCTTGGGCCACAGAAGCTCCTGGCGCCCCGCCCAGTTGGAACCTCGGGCCCCAGCCTCAGCCCCCATGGGCCCCCGACGGCCAGACCGCCTGGAACAACAACCCCTCTTATGGCCCTCCGTAACCTTGGGCTCCTGAAGGCCCGACCACTTGGGGCCCCAGACCGCCCCATGCCCAGCAGCCGTGGGCCTCCGGCCTGCCCCAATGGGGCCCAACTTCGCATGGCCCCCACGCCAATTGGGGCCCTGGCCAGGCCAGCCCAGCTCCTCCTCCTTCATGGAGCCAGCCCTAGGACGGCTACCCGCATGGATGGGGCCACCCACCTGCACCACACCTTTCCTCGCCTGCACTACCGGCCCCCTCCGGCCAACCGCCAGCCTTCTCCGGCCACCCTCCGGCCGGCCAGCCAACCGGCGGGTTCCCTCCAAACCCATCGTCGGTTCCTGCTGCCACTTCCTCGGGCCCCAATGGCTCCCATTCTTCAAGTACCTCTTCCCCTAAACCCCAATGCCCTAAATTTCCCAAATTTAAAGGATTATACCCTAGGGCTTGGATCTCTAGCTATGAGTTCTATTTCCTATTTGAACATATGGATGAATTCCAGAAGGTAGAGTATGCAGCAGTACATTTTAGGGAGGCAGTAGGGGAGTGGGTGAGTGATTATTTGAAGCAAAAGGGCCGGATTCCTTGGCGGTCTTTTGTTAACGATATTTGCAGTAAGTATGGCAAGGAAGAGACCGGGGGAATTATGGGAGAGTTTCATCTCTTTCACCAAACGGGCACGGTTGAGGCCTATGTTGATGACTTTGACCGTTTCCGTTACAAAATCCTAGCCCAACTCCCCAGTTGGACAGATGATATCTTCCTTTCTTCATTTTTAGCGGGTCTATGAGAGGATATTAAGGCCCCTATCATGCTGACCTTTCCCCAGACACTTGATGAGGCTTTTAAGAAGGCCCTCCTCCAAGAGCGCTTGATGCTGGCAGCAGCTAAAGCCACCCCTGTTTCCCCCTTGGGCGCCCCCCGACCTCCCTTACAGCACCAGCGCCCTCCTTTACACCACCCATCAGGGGCGAGGCCACCATTTCATGGCGAGAGTATGCGCCTTCCTACCAAACGTATCTCAGAAGCCCAAATGCAAGCCCGCCGAGACCAAGGACTCTGTTACAATTACGATGAGAAATGGCATCGCAATCATGTGTGCAAGAAGAAACAGCTCTTTCTTTTACTTGGTGATGAAGACCCCACAGATATGGAGCTTGAGCAGCCCGTGGATGAGCCCTATGAGGCCTTGGAGCCCTTGGATGTGCTCTCCATTCACGCCATGGCAGGGGGATCCTCGGCAGGCACTTTCCGGCTTGAAGCTTCATCTGGGAAATCTCGCCTCAATATGTTGTTTGATACCGGCGCCACCCACAACTTCATGGATGTCGAGCTGGCCCACAGGTTGGGCTGTACATTGGAAGAAATTCCTCCATTTGAGGTTCAAATAGCCGGCGACCAGCAGCTCCATGGACACTTGAAGTGCGGTGCCTTCTGTTACCACATTCAAGGTCACCAGTTCATTATGGAGGTTCGCCTGCTTCCGTTAGGCGGCTGTGATGCCGTCCTGGGCATGTAATGGGTGGAGCAAGTGAACCCCATTAGCCTTGATGTGAAGAAGAACACCCTTTCCATTCAGCTAGTCGGTCGCCCCATAGTACTCTTAGGCTCCAGGCGTCGCGGGACAGCACTAGCAGCCATCAGTGGGCCTAGCTTTTGTCGATGGGTCACAGAACACCCCCACAGTTTGGTGGGACAGCTGTGGACAGTGGAGAGCCTACCTGAGGAGAACCCACCAGCGGAGTTGCCACCCTTACTAACCCTTTTTGACGATGTGTTCGCCACCCCGATGAAACTTCCTCCGACCAGGGAGTTTGACCACCATATCCCGTTGAAACCGAGGAGTGGCCCGGTTAATGTCTGGCCCTATCGCTACCCATATGTGCAGAAGGCGGAGATCGAGAAAATGGTCCACGACATGCTGTCCACAGGGGTCATCTGAAACAGCTCCAGCCCATTTGCTTCCCCTGTCTTGTTGGTTAAAAAACATGATGGCAGCTGGCGCTTATGTGTGGACTACCGCGCCCTTAACGAGCTCACCATTAAGGACAAGTTTCCCATCCCGGTGATTGATGAGCTCTTGGATGAGCTGCATGGCACCACTTGGTTCTCTAAACTCGACTTGCAGTCGGGCTATCACCAAGTGAGAGTTTTTCCGCCAGACATCCCGAAGACGACCTTCCGCACACACCAAGGCCACTATGAATTCGTGGTGATGCCCTTTGGCTTGACCAATGCACCTGCTACCTTTCAAGGCCTCATGAATCACATTTTCAGACCTCACCTGTGGAAGTTCGTGTTGATATTCTTCGATGATATCCTTGTATACAGCCCGACTTGGGAGAGCCACGTCACACACTTGTAGGTAGTTCTCCAGCTCCTGCGCGACCACTAATTGTATGCCAAGAAAAGTAAGTGTGCTTTTGCTCAGAGACGGATAGACTATTTGGGTCACATCATATCGGGGAACGACATTGAGGCGGATCCCATGAAGGTCCAAGATATGGTTGCTTGGCCTCGCCCCACATGCATTAAGGAGTTACGGGGATTCTTGGGCCTCACTAGTTACTATCGGTGTTTTGTGAAGGACTACGGTCAGATTAGCCAACCCTTGACCCATATGTTGCGCAAAGACAGCTTTTCGTGGTCTGAGGAAGCCTTACAAGCCTTTGATAACCTCAAGCATGCCATGAGTTCCACCCCGGTATTGACAACCCCCGACTTCACAAAGCCCTTCATCTTGGAGGCAGATGCTTGCTATGGCGGCATTGGAGCGGTCCTGATGCAAGACGGGCGGCCCATCGCTTACTTGAGCAAGGCCTTAGCCCCAAAACACTTAGGTCTCTCGACGTACGAGAAGGAGCTGTTAGCCATTGTTATGGCAGTCCAAAAATGCGATCCTACTTACTTGGAACTCACTTTATTGTCCACACGGACCATAGTAGCCTCAAGCACCTCTTGGAGCAGCGAGTTTCCACCCCCGCACAACACAAATGGCTTACTAAATTATTGGGTTTTGACTATAAGATCCAACACAAGAGAGGCACTGAAAACAAGGTGGCTGACGCCTTTTCCCGCCTCTCACCAGGGGCTGAACTGGCAACGTTGCAAGTCTTATCCGTACTACAACCCACTTGGGCCCAGGAAGTCATTCACAGTTATGATGGGGACACACACATCTAGCCTATTGTTGCTGGTCTATGCACCGATACTGCAACCAGACTAGATTACAGCTTCACCGGTGGCATTCTCCGATTCAAAAATAGGTAGTAGTGGGCAGCAACGGATCCCTACAGGATAAGATAGTGCAGCAGCTCCATGACTCTCCCATTGGGGGTCACTCTAGCATCCGTGGGACCCTAAAAATGATCCAGCAGCAGTTTTATTGGCCGCAGATGAAGCATACTATCCAGGAATGGATTGCTCGGTGTGAGGTGTGCCAACGGTACAAAGGAGAGTGTGTTCCTTCTCCCGGGCTATTGCAACCCCTTTCGGTTCCCTCTCAGGCATGGCAAGACATTTCCATGGATTTTGTCGGAGGCTTTCTGCGCAGTGACGGCAAGGATACCATCTTAGTGGTGGTCGACCGGTTCACCAAATATGGCCATTTCATCGGGATGAGCCATCCTTTCACAGCAGCACAAGTGGCAGTAGCCTTCTTGGACAACGTCGCCAAGCTCCATGGTGTCCCCAACACCATTGTAAATGACCGTGACACTATTTTCATCAGTCAATTTTGGGAAGAATTATTTCAGCTCATGGGGGTCAAACTCCTCCGTAGCACGGCTTATCACCCATAAATGGATGGTCAAACCGAACGGGTCAACCAATGCCTCGAGCAGTACCTGCACTGCTCTAGTGGGGAGAAGCCTAAGAAATGGCATTCATGGCTCGCCCTCGCAGAATGGTGGTACAATACCAACTACCACACCGCTTTGGACATGACACCATTTGAGGCTTTATACGGGTATCGTCCCAAACAGCCCCCATACCATAATTGTGAACTCACAGGTTAGGTGGAGGTGGATGCTTTCATGCAGGAACGTGCTGACCGGTTGGCCTTAATTCGCTCCAACTTACTGAAGAGTCAAGCTCGCATGGTCTCCCACGCCAACAAACACCGCTCCGAGTGCACCTTTGAAGTGGGGCATTCTGTGTATTTGAAAGTCCAGACATACTGCTTGTTGTCTCTCACTCAGCGCAGGGATCACAAGCTGTCCCCATGCTACTATGGGCCTTACATGGTCTTGGAGCGGATTGGGGAGGTTGCATACCGTCTGGCCCTACCTCCGGAGGCCAGCATACACCCGGTGTTCCATGTCTCCCAGCTAAAGCAAGCCATTGGTCGCAAGTGCAAGCTGTATCCTGGCATTCCCCTCCTCGACGGAGAAGGTAGACTCTTGGTGACTCCCCAAAAGATCCTTAAACGTCGCATGGTTCGTCGTGGAGATGTGTCCGGAGTTGAGCTCCTCATCCAGTGGTCAAAACATCCAAAGTATGAGCCTACTTGGGAAGATGTCGAGTATATTCGGCGTCAATTTCCCTCCTTCGATCTCAACCCTTGAGGACAAGGGTCCTCTGAAGGGGTAGGGATTGTTAGGATCCCTCCTATTATGGCAAGACAGATGGCTAAGTAAGGACAGAAGTGACATTTAACTCAAGGGCAAAAGGGAGAATTAGCAACGGAGGGAGCGTAAAAAGGCAGGAAGGCCAAAGGACTCATCATCGAGAATCCCTTGTCTTGTATCGCCTTCTAGCTGTAACGTAATGTAGGGTATCTGTAATGGTAGTGGCAGTTCGTATCAGTAGTTTAGTGCTAGTTTAGCGTAACCTAGCAAACACTGTTCTCTTGTGATCCTTGGAAGTTTTGTACTCAGGATATCGTTGAATTACGGGGGAGGTTCTGCCGAATTTTCTCTCATCCTTGCCCCTGTGTATGTTCCAAATTGAACCAGATCCCTAACAATTTTCCGAGTAATGTTGTGTGACAAGTCTCAAGATACTACATGTGAATGGAAGTACAGGTTTGGTTTTGGGCAATTTCGCATAAAATAACCAACCATGAAAGCTAAGCAGAAGAGGTGGAGGCGGCAGCTAATTTGTCTCCCCATTGGACACGAGGCAGAGCCTTAAACGTTTGACCAAACCTCTCTTGTTCTCTCTCTCTCTCTCTCTCTCATACTCACTATAAATTCAAATTTTCTCTGGTCCGCATTTGAGAACTCCGCCCATCTGTAGTCTCTCTTCCAACAGTATTTCTAGCTCCAAGCAACAACAGTCTTAGGTATGTTTCCCTTGGTTTTTACTTCTTGTTGCATCAAAGGTTCTTGGGTTTTGTTAGATCGAATGTTTGTGGTTTCCGAGGTTCAGATTTCACGTATCATGTTCATGGGGTTTTTGGGTTTATGGGGGCGCGTAGTTTTGTGGTGGCCCTTTTGGATTCTTGTGATAAGTGCAGTAGGATCGGTGATATGATCTCCAGGCTCAGTTTTTCACACTTTGACCATTGGTTTACGCTTGCCTGATACTGCCATCTCACATCTCTCTCGGACGACAAGGAAAATATCGGATTTGGGGCTCGATTCGTTCGAATGGATGGGGGTTTGAATTATGTTTTGACGGTTCCACTGGATGTTAATGTTGATTGAATGCTAGAGAGAATCAACTCATCTGATATGTATGATGCATAAACTTCCTTGATCTCTGTTTTATCTCTGTTTCTATGCTATCTTTCATCTGATTGATCATTTCAGACCATATCTTGCGTTGCTCCTAGAGATGTGTATAAGTTCCCTTTTTGTTTTTGGTATGTATTGTATAGTGATAACACATGCATGTATGCATGCCTTGGATAGGCTTTGAACATCAGTTTGCGAAAAAGAATTCTGGCGTTGCAATCTTTTGCAACTTATATGAGTAAATGCGCATGTATATCTGATTTGAATTGAGCAATAGAGTCCTAAATTCACGGTTTCTCTTGTTTAGCTTTTATGTGATTTTTTTTCTGCATCTTATTAGAGATGAGTAACGGAGCAGACGAAAATGAAGCTCAAGAAAATCATCCTCAACGTCAAGTCCCACGATTGAATGAGAGGATCCTTTCATCTTTGTCGAGGAGATCTGTTGCGGCACATCCATGGCATGATCTTGAGATTGGTACATATAACCTCACCATACTCAGTGTTAATTGTAGGACTAAAACTATATAATACTGATTCTGTTGCATATAATCTTGTCTGCAGGACCTGAAGCACCCAATGTTTTCAACTGTGTATGTTTTGAACTCAACTTTATCATTCCAATATGAATGCATATTTTTAGGCCCAACACTAAAAGGCATATGCACACGGAGTCTTTGATTGATTTTCACCAACCCGATCTTTCTGCATTATTTGCACCATACCGGTAGTAGAACAAGGAATGAGATGTAGTAGGAGGCTGAATTCTAGTTGGTACTTAAGATTACCCTCGAGTCAATACCCTGCTCAAGAAACTAACCTTTTGCAGAGTGAATAATATCAAACAACATCTTGCCAAATATTTACATCTGGAAACCAAAGTAGCACAAACTTTTGTTTCCTTTGTGAATCTCGAACTCTATACCAGTTTGCAAATATAGCTTTTCCTATTAGAGTTATCAAAGTAGATCCTCTTCTTTACGGTTACTATCCAACCCAGCATTCCTTTTTATTCCATGGTACAAGCTATTCCTACCTGGACACCAACATTAGCCTTTACCTTTCAAACTTTTCTGATCTTAGACCATATCCCAGCCGCCAACCTTTTCAGCGTTTCTCAAATATCCAGTTTTTCTCTTAAACTTCCAAGTTTATTTCTTTCAAGAAAGAATTTGGAAGTTTCTGTTCATTGAATTGTTTATTGAAATTATGCAGGTTGTTGAGATTACAAAGGGAAGTAAGGTCAAATACGAACTTGATAAGAAAACAGGACTTATTAAGGTATGAACCACTTCAAGAACTGAGAAAACGAAGATTTTAGTGCCCCTCTGTCAGTGCGATGAGAACTGTAAAATTTTGGAAGTGTTCTAGACTTGTTCTTTAGTAGAGTCTTGGTCCTTTCAATTCTTTACCCTGTGCTTGCTTAAATTCTCTACCATCAAAGATACTCTTGCTGATTGAATAAATTGTGTAGGTCGATCGGGTTTTGTATTCATCGGTGGTCTACCCTCATAACTATGGTTTCATCCCTCGCACATTGTGTGAAGACAATGACCCGCTGGATGTTTTAGTTCTCATGCAGGTGAATTGTTATTGTTTAGATTCATTACGGTAAAAGTTCCTGTTTTTACCGTAATGAATCCATATGATTGCATTGCTCTTTTCACTGTTGATTCTCTCTTTCTCTGTCAAATCATTCTCCATTTTTCAACAGACGTGTCATGAGTATGCCAAATAAACTCCAAACGCTGAATTTGCTGTCACGTATTATATTGGCAATCTATTATATCATTTCTGGTGTTTGCATGTTTGAGCTTTGATATTAACAAGACCATTCATGGATCCTAAACTAAGTTGGTGACTTGAATAGGAGCCTGTCCTTCCTGGGTGCTTTCTGCGAGCGAGGGCCATAGGACTTATGCCTATGATTGACCAGGTACTCCTTCAAAATGCTAAAGCAATTGGAACATTTGTCATTTCCTTTCCTTAGTTTAGTAATGACTAATTTGCAATTCCAATCCAGGGAGAGAAAGATGATAAGATCATTGCAGTATGTGCTGATGATCCAGAATATAAGCACTACAGAGACATCAAAGAGCTTGCCCCTCATCGTCTCTCTGAGATCCGCCGCTTCTTTGAAGACTGTATGCCCCTCTGAAACCTTTACATCTGGAATCAATTCCCCAACCTCAGATTTTTCTATTTCATCTAAAATCTGAGAGGTTTTTGGACATATGTTGCAGATAAGAAGAATGAGAACAAAGAGGTTGCAGTCAACGATTTCTTACCTTCAACAACTGCAGTTGAAGCCATCCAGTACTCCATGTAAGATTTATCCCGTACAACCATAATGTCTTTAGCCCAGATCGAAACAGATCATATAGACATATCTGTCAGTTTGAAACACATCATATAAACATACCTGTGAGTTTTTCAGGATTTAACCAAATGAAGTTTGTAATTATATTGCAGGGACCTTTATGCTGAGTACATTCTGCACACCTTGAGGCGGTAGGAAACAGACGTATTCCATTGAGTAGAATAAATCCTTCTCTATTCCTTGAAAATGCAATGAGAAACTCCATTTATTGCTTTTCTTGGGATTTTTATGCTTGTTTTTCGATGAACCTGGTGGAGAAGGATTGAGATGGGAATGTGTTGCCCGAGAAGTACTGGGATATCCTATGTTTTTATTAATATAATTGTTTGATTTCGTGGCTACATCTGTTCTAAAATCTTCTCAGGCTCTTACAGCATTTCCATCATTCTGTAAACATGTCTCATTTTACATGGAAAATGCATAGCCTACTAGAGAAAAACTTAGAAAGCAGATGATTGAACAGTTTGTGCTCATATTGCCACAATAATCCGAACCTGCAAACCTGCAAACT
The DNA here is from genome assembly GCA_028551475.1 of Casuarina equisetifolia. Classification (NCBI taxonomy): domain Eukaryota; kingdom Viridiplantae; phylum Streptophyta; class Magnoliopsida; order Fagales; family Casuarinaceae; genus Casuarina; species Casuarina equisetifolia. Next base: position 1,865,109 of record CM052358.1, on the reverse strand, counting down.
ATGTCGTAGTGCCGGATGGAATTTGAGAACGTATCTCGCATGAGAAAGTAATTAGCAACGAGAAAAATATGAGGAAATAATTCTTCCCTTTTCCTCATTCATTTTCTTGTCAGTCAAATGCTGAAAGTGAGGCATTTAGACTTTCCGAAACCCCCTGTTTCATCTGGGACTGTAAGTCATCATCTTAAATAGGTCAAGGACTCCGGCAGCCACCAACATTCCCTTACCCCCTCGGAGTTGCTTGTTTCAATCCTACCGCCAACCCTTCAGCCATCTATCATCGGAAACCAAACTGATCCTTGTCAAGCAAATAGAAACTAAGTAGTCATATTATCCAGCTACGCAGATATTTAACGCATAAATTTGGTTGATTCATTCCTTTGCTAATCGTGGAAAGACTTTGCAATAATATCCTTAACAAAAGTTGTAAGTAATATTTGAATTGTATCCGGTGAAACAATGATTTGACATGATGCTTTCAATCGCAAAACTAGGCTACAAACACCAACACTGGCTGGCTTTATGAGTATAATTTGTATATAAGTTCCAGGAGAAGAGCAGCAGCAGAATCCTTGGCCTTCTTGACGCTTGGCATAGGCTCTCCCACACACTCATCGGTCGGTCCTCGATCTGTGGTATTCACGCTTACAGCAAACGTGAACCGCTTGGCATGTGCAGGGCCACCCTCGTTTATGCACCTGCAAATGCAAAGAAAGTGTCACATCTGAAATTGACAGCATTATTCGCTATGTTCAGAATGCATCATCAATATTGGGAAAAGTGTGAGAAAGTATAGATCACTTCTTTACCTATAGGATGGCATAGGCCAATTTCTCCGCAAGCAGATATCATTCAATGTTTGCCTTGTAAAAGTTTGGTTCCCATTCTTCTTTTTCTTCCCATTTTCGTCACCTCTCTCTGTAGCCTCAGCTGTTTCCTTCTCTTTCAATGCGGCAAGTGCATTTCTTGCAGCTAGTTTCTGTGCCATCTTCTTTTGTGGATTCTGAGCTATACCTATCTGGACACCATCAATAAAGACTTCAACGGTAGCCAAATTGCCGCTTCGACTAGCTTTGTATTCTAAGCCTTCAGCCTGTTGCTGGCATCGTTCTTGCAGCTCTCGCACAGGATGCATTGGCAGTGTCTCTGGGGTAACCATCGGGTGCAAGAGAGGCTGAAACACCTGGACACAGATTGTGAAGGTGAGACATTTCTAATAATTCTTAACATGAAATAATGATAGAAACTAGGTGCCTTAACTAAAACTAACCTCCCAAACAACTGCAGTATTACGCTCGCTGTCAAGAAAGATGGCACCAGCAATGGATTCAACAATGTCACCAAGAACTTTCGGGGCTTTACAGTCACTCAAACCAAATGAGTTGAATCCGGGCTTAGACAGCTCATCTTGAACTTCTTTCACAAAGTCTCGAATCTGCAAACAGAAACCAGAAACACCATGTCATACAGACACACAAGAAGAAAGAAAATTGAGGCCACCCCATGCAGCCCCCCTTTCAAATATAAATGAATTTGAAGGGGAACAAGAAAATAAATAACCTGCTTTTCAAGGGAAGTCGACCCATGCCGAAGGTGCACATGGAGATTGTGTTTGACTGCAACACGGGCAAAATTTTCGTTGTTTACTGCAGCAGCTCGGAGGTCAGTCAAGCGCCCCGGAGGCAGATCTGTGTATGTGAAGAACAAATGCTTCGTTATGAGATGATCTAAGACAGCATCACCAACAAACTCCAGACGCTGATAGCAGGACACTCCAGAAGATGGTCGTGAAGCATGAGTAATAGCTTCCACCAACAGGCCTTTGTCCTTAAACTTAATGTTCAAAGCACCTTCTAAAGTATCAAAGTTCACGCTCCTAAGTATGCTCCCAGGAACATTTGATGGCCTTGTTAAGCAATCTATCTCATCAGCATCAAATTCTACTTGAATGCCTATCCATTTCATGAGATGATTAGCAGCTTTCTTCCCACCTTCAACATAATAAACTCCAATTAGCGCCTCAACAACATCTGCAAGCGTCTTGCTGGAGAGAACTCTATATGAACTCGAGTCACTCTCAAGTTCACCATCCTCCATTTCATCATCTTCAAATATGTCACTGCACTGAACAATCCCATGTTCGGTCTCAGCTCGTGATCCATCCTGATCAAATAAGGATGAATCCCCATCTTTTGTATCCTCATCAAAGACTGGCTGTACCCCTGGGGCAGCCCATCTAGATGGAGCAAAGCGATCTGCTTGTATATATGATTGTAGTCCTTTACTTAGTGCATACTGATATAGCACCATGTTACTCACCATTTGCTGTCTCATCCTAGTAAGCTGACCCTCATGTTTCTGAGGGTATTTAAGAAATAGAAATCGACTTACAACCCATTTCAGGTAAGCATCTCCCAGAAGCTCTGCTCGTTCATAACAGAAAGTCTCTTGGCATGAAGCAGCAGTTAGTGCTTCCAAGATCTGAAGAAATATGAAGTGGCTGTCAGCTGATGAGCAGTTCACATGCATTTAAATTTATGTACCTTGGATCAGAAAGTACCTTTGAAGCAGGGACTTGATAGTTAATTTTAGCTTTAAGCTGAATTGCAAGCAACATGCTTTCAACCCTCCTCATTATAGATGGTAATCTCTGGGCACCACGAACAAGTGACCCGGGAAGTGGGTGTACTAGGCACAGCTCAGCAGGGAGAAAGACATAGTATGTTTTGTCATGATTCTCTTCAGCTTCACCTTCAGGGGCTTCACAGATATTACATTTCCGTTAGCACAGGCAGGAAATACCTTTAGTAGCGACAGGGCAAAAAGAAGAGCATACCTTCTTTGTGTTCAAAACGAGGGGAAAGGAGATTCTTGCAATATGAGACACCCCGACCCCTTATTAATGGTTGTTGCTTATAGATCAACTCAACTCCATACCTATAACAGAAAACCCAACAGCCAAATAATTATATGATCAAATAAGCATAAGACGTGCAGAACAGGTAAATCAAGCCCCCTGCAGTTGACCATATCATTTACAGATTAAGTTTGGGTTTAATCTTCTTTGGGCAAAACTTCCTATCACAATACCATTAGTTGGTTGGTAAGTTATAAACTAGAAATTTTTGGACATTATGGATGAGGAGCAGTAAGGAACTTGTTTATTGTTTCAACAAGATAAGAACAACTCAAACAAGGCAGAGAAATTGAGCTTTCAACTCGTTATCTTACTTCTGCTTGTAGTAATCGGCATATGAGCTGTACTCCAGAGGACCAAGATAGCCTTCTTTCCTTGGGAAAGAATTCTCTGCAGTCATTTCGTAGCGTACCGAGTCCACATAAAACCTCTTTCCTGAGTGAACAGCTGTTACTATTCTGCCCACCAAATCTTCCACACTCATACAATTATCTGCCATCATCAGTTTACCTTTGCCCATATCCACATGCTTTTGTGATCCCATGGTATCCCGAGCAGGAAGTAGTCCAGAAGCTTTCACAACATCAAACTGTGCCACAGCTCCCCTGATTCCATAGGTGGGATGGGATTTTTGTCCAAAAGCCATCCCATTACGCAATTTCCCAAATCCATACTCCCTTCTGTCTCCACCCAATGTTCTCTCATTCGTGCCAAGATAAACATCAGGTCGAGCTCTCTGAAGGGGATTGTTCCATGCATCTGTATTAATAATTTTTGCAATCAGATCCCAGTCAATATCTCTCACAGGATCTGAAGACTTATCGCCAACCACAGGGACAAACAAATATGTCTTTGTAGGATCCCAAGGAGTAGTGGAAGGTTCAACATCCACATCTAGTACAATGCTCATCAGTCTTACATGAAAACCCTTGAGGGACGCCAACTGCAAACAATTCAAAGTAGGAATAGCATCAGTAGCAGACAAGCAAAAAGTTAAGACAGGTCTAAAGATACTCAACTCAGTAATCAATTATCAACCTGACTTTCACTGATATCTATTGACCCCTTGAAGACAAGAGATGCCTTTGTACTCATGGTTCGAGCGACAAATAGATCCATCGACATCGATAACACCTATGGTGGTAAATAGGATGAGTGGACATAAAATTGATAAACTAAAAAAATGACCCTTAGAACATCAAAATACCTCTGCATCCAGCTCACTGCCAAAAAGTATTGCAAAATCTGAAACTTGAGTCAAGAACGGATCTTTTGAAGTACCAATGTTTACACATTCAACAGCATACACACAAAGATGGAGCAACTTTGAGTCATCGCAAACATCTCTTCCAGATAAAATCCATTCTCCCTGAAGAGCAGAGGGTGTTGAGAAGCCATACATTTATAAGATACAAAAAACAGAAAAACAAGCCTCAAATATAGATGCCACGTTTGATGTAATTAAGTACATCAAACGTGGAATACAATGTGACAACACAAGCACAATTTTCTTCGTTGTATTGAAGTGCAATACAAAGATGTACTTGCAACAACTTCAAAGTAAAGCACCTCAGCAGTTTCAGCCAATGTATAGTAAATGGATTTTAAATGACAAAGTCACTGCACATTCATCTGAACAGCTTGTGAATACAATTTAGTTACTATATCTGTCATCATGTTTTCTCTCTTTGGGGTAAAATTGTCTTGATGTTCCATCAGCTAAAGGAAAATCAACTACACACAACCTTTGACAGCTAAAATACTCTTTGTATTGGCATTTGAAACTAATTAGACCAATCAGACATGCACCAAAGAAGTTGTAGTCATCAATTAAGTAGCAAGAAAAGATGTCACATTTCTGATAACATGACAAATTCTAAGACCAAGTTAAAGGAGGCTGCAATACCAATTGTACATGCCACATGTAGATGAATAGTAGTCCAAGGACCAAGAACACTAGGCAAGCGGCAGAGAATTCAAAAGTTTCAACAGCACTAAATTGAATTTGTCAAAACAAAGGACACTGCACCAAGGAAATAACCTACTACGAAAATAGAAGTGTTTTATTTTTCTTGTTCGGTACTTATTAAGGGCATCTTCCGTAGCGAGATATATGCACCAGCCTGTGACATGTATTATTAACTAACCTTAAGAATATCAGCTACGCCTTCAGGATAGAACTCTCTATGCCTAGCTGTTCCAGGGAGTGGTTCTCCTTCATCATTCTGGTCAACTTTTTCTCTCTCTTCCCCACTTCCCTTGTCTGGCAAGAGCATATCAGTAAATGCTCCCATCTCATGGAGCTTCTTGCAAGCAGCCAAACAAACAGCCTGCACCACAGGAAGATAATAAACCATCTTTCTCAAAAGGAATCGCATGGAGAATCATGATCATAACAAAGAGATAGCATGCCTGCTGTGCAAGGCGCATTGAACTGCATATAGGACCCTCAAGTTTCTCAAATGGAGCATTACAGGGCAGCTGAAGCTTGCATGAATATTCCGCAGGACCCCCCATCTTTTCATGCCTCTCCATGATAAACTCAGGACGAAGTATTGAATACCTGGATAACAGATAAAAGAATAAGCAAAATCAATCTTAATAATAAATCTAAATGTCCTGGTAAACATTTAGTATGCAAATATTATCCTTGGAGTGCAAGGAAACACCTGTCACTAGGTAGTTGAGAGCAGTAGAAATGGATGAGGCCAACAGCAGAGTTCAAGCTTACAACTGCACCAGTTGACTCCACCTGGTACACTGTATCCGGTGAGGTATCCACCGAAACTAATCTCGAAAGGTCTTTAAGATGACTAAGGTCAGTTCTCTCTATTGCTTCTTTCCGCAAGGTCTCCTCGCTATTTCTGGCATTCCTTAAGAATGCTTCATGTGACAAATTCCCCCTATACAATTAAAAAAAAAAAATTGAACTCCTTAAAATCAACAAACGATTGGATGATCATTAATAGATATCACAATTAGAAATGATTTTTTTCTTCTTTATGCAGACATTGAGAAAAGATTTTTTCAAGAAAAGAAAAACAGAAGTACCTCTCAACCATCAAGATGTAATCAGATCCAGGCTTTCTAGCACGACCCCTAGACTGAATGTATGCCAAGACAGTCTTTGCAAGGTCAAAGCGAATAACAACATTGCATTGCCGAATGTCAAGCCCTTCTTCAGCAACGCTAGTGGCAACTAACAGGGTCACCTGAAAAACAAGTGCAAGAATGTATGAGATGCTAAAATATCCAAACATACAAAAACTCACCTTTACGTAAGCATGAGTCAGCAAGCAAGGGATTCAAAACATACCCGACCATCCTTGAATTTGGCAATTGTGTCCTGCATTTGGCATGTCCGCATTTCATGACTATTGTTGTGACCTATCAAGCTTGCACATCTTATAAAACCTAGAGAAGGGAGCTCTGCAAAGACCTGCATGCTTGGCAGAAGATACCAATCCACTCTTGAGGAACTTGGAAAACCGAAAAAATAAATACATTCACGAAACCATCTACTAACACACCAACCTTAGGAAGAACTAAAGCAGACACAACTCGCTCAACAAAAATGATTGCACGAAAATCTTCTGTATTCTGATACTTGAGAAGTATTTTAATCAGGGACTGAACTTTAGGCGTCACTTTTCCATCAGCAACAGCAGCTCCTATTATTACATCCACATGCTCCCCACCAGATACCACTGCAAGTACACCAGATTGCAAGAAATATCAGTATATTTGCCACAATAAGCATCTGGCAATAATAAATTTGTGAAACCAGGGAAGGAAACAAGGCAGCTTCACACAGAGGTAAGCTTGCCAATTGTTGATAGGTATTGGTCACTTGATGATGTAGCATAGAGTTAGCACTCGCCTAGATGAGCTACACATCTCTTTATGCATAAAATAGGATCCCATTATATTTTAAGCACATATTAAAGTACCAATTGAAGTATAATAATCCATGATTTAACACAACCAAGTTCATTACTTTTGCCATTTTCTGATATGCCTATTCCAAATTTTTTGAGATGTATATTTCACTTCAACTTGCCTTTTGGGTGGGGAGGATCCATATGAATCCACATATACTGAGATCAGTTTGAGCTGCCCAACATCTGGGATATTTCTTCTAAGTAATCACTCAGTGTCAATAACCTATTTTTCTCCTGGTGCATTTGTTTTGAACTTACCATGACTGTCAGGAAGCTCTCCCTCCTCAATCTCATCAGCTTCAGTCCTGTCCTGAGCCACACCATTTCCTGATTCCACAACTTTTGTATCCTTGTCAGAAACAGCCCCCTCAGATAATTGACATTGAAGGAGAGACACAACTTTGTTAAGGTAGGATTCTTGAAATTTGACATCAAGCTGGTAATTAGCCCTCTCATCGTTTTGTAAAGCAGTCAAAAATGATTGTGCAACCTGTGAAAGGATGGGTATGATTTAGTTGACAAGGGCAAGTACATCCAAGTGATAGAATTTTAACAAATTGGTACCTTATAAGCACACCACTGTCCCAGTTCATCAAGTGCATAATTTATAGCCCTCAGCTTTTGAATTAAATTAGCAGCCCCATCACTCTCCGTTCTTTCAGAAACACCATAGACTTGGCGCAGCTCCTCCTTGGCCCCTGCATCTCTTGCTCCCATGAACTGCCATTTACTTCTTCTAGAGCTAGATTTTGCAGCTTCTTCAACTTCAGCTTCCATTTGTTTTATCTGCTCATGAAGTGACCATAAGCTGGCTGCTTTGTCATAATCCACCACGATTTCTGAGGGCATTGGTACATGTTTCTCCAGCTCTTTACGGTCTTTAATTGTACAAACTATCGAATCTAGTTTACTTTCCAGATTACGAATCTTTATTGCACAATCAACTTGACTGGAAACACCTGAATAGAACATACTGATGAGCAACATGTATGATCACTATTGCAAGAAAAAAGGACATAGTGACACATCACAAAACTTTGACTGACAGTATGATTTATCTAAGCTAATTAACAGCTTGTAAACAGAAACATAGCACATAAAATCTTAGAGTCACAATTACCCTTCAAGTTAACAGGAGAAGCAGTCATTCCAAATACAGATGGTCTCTTGTCCTTTGGTGTGGTGTGATAGAACTCAGACATCACTAAAGAATATGGATGTTTCTTCACCGCGTGATGACACTCATCCAGAATAAGGAGATTAATTGCCTCCATTTTTATTATGCTGTGCCTCAAAATGTTTAACAGGATTTGAGCTGTCATCACTAAAACCTGCAATGGGAAGAAACATTGAGTAAACAGGGCTATGAGCAATCATCACAATGGTGACAAGACTAATAATTATGAAAGAACCAACTGCAAAAGAAACTTATGTTTTGGATGTCGCAACCTTTCAACTACAGACCATATGGCTTGGACTTTTTATCCAAATTCCACAGGAGACCATCATAACAAAAACAGACCAGATTTGATAGCCAATCACACCTTCGATATTCTCATAGTGAACTTTTAGTATGAAAACATGTGAATACCTATTGTCAAGTATAAGTGATTAACATAACAGAATGGTGCTCAAATCTATAGGCTCTCGACCTCTGCAAATAGCCCAAATCAAAAGTACCCCTGAACAGCCCCTTTTGGATATATATATAATAATAATAATAATAATAATAATAATAATATCAGAGGTAGATTCATGAACAATGACCAAAAGAAAATATCCTAATACGTTTCAGCATTTCCTTCAAATATGTCAAGGTTGAGATGACAAGAATTGCCTGACCCTTACCCATTTCACCCTTACAACAGCCCAAAAAGCCATTTGCATGATAAATTATACTTCCAAGAAGTATCATATGTGTATCCAAAAGGAATTGTCTAATGCATGAACATATGATCAATTGACTAGCCATTTTTTTTAACACAATATGCAGTTGTTCAAACTAGAAGCTTCAAAAAACCTCCCCGATGGCACAACACTGGTTGTGCCAAATCCTCAACTCCAGGGGAAACTTTGGCCATCCAAACAAATCGGCAGATAAAGGAACATGGGCAAGTTTAAATAGGTGACAAATGTGAACAAGTCATCACTGCACGACGACCATCATCAATTATATAGCAAACAACTGTAGAGAAAACAACAATCAAAACATTGAGAAGAGAACCAGGCTCTCAATCTGATGATAGTATTAGTAACTGAGGATAGCCACAAAATAAAGCAGCAATCTAGAGAACCAAATATCAGAAGACACAAAAAAATACCTGTTTTGTTTCAAACTCACGCTGCCATCTTCGAGCATCCCAGAAATCTTGACCCATTTCGCCGCAATAATGGCCGACTATAAAACCAGTTCGCTCACGAATAACTTCCGCTTGCTGAAATCAAACAGAGCGTGACAATGACATCAACTCATTTTGTAATGGAAAGACAACATCATGTTTAAGCTGCAACACAGAACATCAGTCTCCAAAATAGACTACCTGATAGACCAGCGGCACTTTAGGAACTAAAAACACCGAAAGCATTTTCTTGTTCTGCTTCTGCAAATCGTGGCAAATACTTTTAATGAGAAGAACAGCAATGAGTGTCTTCCCAGCTCCTGTTTCAAGAAAAGCTATCGTATTTTTCTTCTTTGCTTGTTCAAGAACATCCAATTGATACTGTCGCGCGTGTTCTTGAGGAATTTTTACTTTAGTCTCCTCGGATTTCCTCTCTGCCTTTGCATCACATTCCTGGCTTTTCTCATTGGCCACCTTCCCTTCTTTGTTGCGATCAGCTTCCCAAGAACCTAAGCGGAAGACCATGTCACTGGACCCCGACCTATCCCTCTCCCAATAACCCTTTGCTTCCCTGTCTCTCCAATCCCTATCTCTACCATCCCTCCTATTACTACTGTAATGTTCTCTTCTCCTAACATTATCCCTATCCCTCCTATCAATCTCATCCCAATCTCGCGGTCTCTTCCTCCCGAAACATCTTTCAAAATCCCTCGGGGGATACTGTACTCTGCTTGAGTAACACCTCTCGTTCTTGTAGTTGCCGAGCCGAGCCCTTTTACTCAACCTTTCTTCGCCATCGATGGTTCTCTCCCTCGACACCTCACTACCTCTATTCTCTACCTTTTGCACTCCATTTTCCTTCGAGGAATGAACCAATCTCCGCTCCCCATTCGCGTCCACCAGGGTGTCCCCATTAACAACCTCGGACCGCTTGCAAGGTTCCTCGCAACCCTCCCCCACTGGCAGCACCTGTTTCTCGGCAATCTCTTTGCCGTCGGGCTGCGGAAATGAGCCCTCGGAATCGGTCTTCGAATCCCCAGATTGATCGTTCTGGAACCACCCGTCCGCGCCATTGACAGTAGCGCTGGAACCAGAATGTTGATGTAGAGGGAGACCACCGCCGTTCTTAATACTCTCGAGTATGCGGTCGATTCCGCCGAAGAAATCGTTAACAAGCCCGTCCTGACCCGACACGTTGTCCACTGAATCGGGAACCGCACAGGCATCGAAATCCGCAAGGTCGCAGGATATGTCCTCACAGGCATCGAGCCAGTACGACGGCCTCACATCCTCCGCCAACGGCGCAGCCGGAGTCACAGCCTCATTCTCCATTGCACTAAGAAGCAGCACAAACACACACCAACACACGTAAACACAAAACAAAACCCAAAACGATCAAAACAAAAACCAAAAAGCGAGCAACACCGAGACAGAGAACCCGTGCAAAAACAAACTAACAGGTAAGCTGCAGAGACAGAGCAGCGATCTCCAATGGCGAAAGAGAGAGAGCAGAGAGAAGGGGGTAGATAGACCGTACGAAGCACGCAAAAAAACTGCTATCGAGGGTTATAGAGGAACCGCAACAACAACCCTAAACCACAGACTTTGTCTGCGATTCCTCTCGATTCCACGGTCTATCAACGCCTCCTATTCTGCTCTCCTTTTTCCCTTTTTCTTATCAACCCCCGGCGTGCAATAATCCTCTCTCTCTCTCTCTCTCTCTCTCTCTCCTTTTTCTCGCTTTTCCTTATTCTCCTCTCCTGGATTCCTTCCCGCTCTACTCCTTTCTTCCCCAGCCGCCGCCGAGAGAGCCACTCGCCGAAGCCCTCTCTCTCTCTCCCTCTCCCTGTGTTCCTCTTCGGTTCTTTTAAGGTAAGAACGCCGGTTTGGTCGGTATCCGAACAACAACACAAGCCAGTTTAACTTAGCTCCTGCTTGAGCGGGTTTACCTCTCTATCCGGACAGCGGGTTAGCCACGCCACCAATCAAATAGCGCCACGTCTTGCGAAAAATCTGGACTTAGTATCTGCGAGTGGGCTGTCAGATGGGACCGCAGCACCGCCCAGGGGTCGCGTTGGGGCTGGTTGTTTCCTACTTTTTTCAGAAGGCATTAGGCGGACCTACCAGCGAGCGCCACTCGTGGAGAAAAAGCAGGAAAAGTGACGACTCGGTCAAAAAGTCAAACGCGGCCGAACGCCGTGGACGGTCCGATTAAAATTTGTTCCCTATATCGCACGCGATCGTATTCCGTGGGACCCACCGCAACTGGGGTTCCTGTTGGTGGACTGTGGTCGTGTGCTTGATGTTTCCCATTCGTGGAAAAAATATCTTATTCCGTAAGATAAATGTAAATATGTTATGTGTCATTCTAATTTGTTATTACTAAAAACATTATAATCCCTTCTGTTTCCTAAAATAATGGTTGGGACCCCTTGTTATTCTACTGTTATGATATTTTAAAGATTGTAGAGATATTAAAACTTAGTTTGATTCTAAAACCACCTCTTGTTTGATTTTGAATTCTTTAAATATCTTGATATACAAACAACATCAATTATACTTCATTTAATCTTGAACATAAGATATACTTAATATGTAAGAGTTCTTTTTCCTTCTTCTTACACACCTAAGTTCACATACTTGAAAGTTTGGAACTGAAATTTCAAATAATACATACTCTTAACTAAATTAAGTATTTATCAGCACATATTTGAAATAAAAGTTTTATGTTAAATATAAAATAATGTTTCATCAACTCATAAGTTAATTTTTGAATTAGGCAATAATCTATTTCTAATATAAATTAGTTTTATGATTTGGTTATTATCACTATTACAATGAAGTATGTGAGTTTTAACAAATTCGTTTCATCACGTGAGTCCTGACTCGGACAAAATTTATAGAATTCAACATGCTTTCTTGTGGCTACCCAAGTCGGTTCAATTTGTAGTTTGACTAAGAATTTTCTAAGAAATTTGTTGGAATGTGACATGCTTTTTTGTTGCCACCCAAGTCAATTCAAGAATAAAACTTTCTTTCCAAGAACATGCCAACTACATCAAAGGAAAAGAAGATTACCATAATGGTCCTCGACTCGAAATTAGGTCAAAAAAGAGCTTTTCTAGGCAAATCTTGGTCAGTTGACTCCTCGAGTCAAAAGCAAAAAACTGGAAAACAGGTGTAACTAGTGATGCCTAAAAGTTGATATCACTGTATTCCTCGGGTCCTACTTATCACAAGCAGAAGGCATTGTATTCTCCAGGAACAGAAATTTCATGGCCAACATAATTGCCATGTAAAGGAAAGAATAAACAAACTTTGGAACAAGCTTCATCAAGTAACAGGAAGCTAGATTTAGGCAACATGTAACTTATATCACACTGATTTAAACATAAATCCTTGTTTACGAGTAACGGGATATCATGATCGAACTTAGACTTTAATGTTATATTACAAAAATATATTCTTATCCATAATTTAGGTCTTTTAATAAGTGACAAAAAAAATGAAAAGAAGGTCCATGGCATTTGGCCCGATCCAAGTTATTCTAGGGTACCAAAGCACCTGTCAAGTGGGTTGAGTGGTGATTTGGTACGGTGATTTCTTAGGTTGACTTTGGTGGGAGGTCCTGTTTATCCAACAAGCCCAACCAAAGTTGATGAATGGAATTATATGGAGAATCAAGTGAAGATTTCGTGCCCAACCATGGCTGTGGGTGGACACCTCTTTACATGTCTCCCATTAACAAGAGACCAGCTTTAAGGTGACAATAAAATCAACCTTCGCTATTGAAGGAATAGTCTAGTTGTGCCCTTCATGTTTGTTCAAAAACTATTGTCGTCGCAATGTTGAGGAAATGATATATATATATATATATATAAATTATTTTGATGTTAAAAATGCAGTATTATTTTTATTAGTCATTTGGTATAAAAGATTTATGAATGATTGAAATTTATGATAGATAAGTACGTAAAAAATGGTAAAAGAAACTGGTGATGATAGTCTTGAACATAATTTAATGACAATAAACATTGTGATCTCCAACTTACTTTTATAGTTAGGTTTTTTTTTCCTTTTTTTTTTTTGAAAAAACATATTAGTATTATATAATTATGTTTATTTTTTGCTTGGTACAAAATCTTGGGAAATGATTCGAATTACAATAGATATTTGTAATATGCACGCTAGTCATGGAAATTTTCTTTTATGAACAAAGTATCACACTTGAATACAAAATTTGATACTATATTAAAATTTATAATTTTGATTAATATATTTTAAATTATTTTTTTCTTCTTAAAACTAGATTATAAGTAGGTGCGCATCTCATTGGTTTTAACAACTATTAGAAAAATGTTAAAATGCTCACTTCTTTCCTTAAAATTGGCTTCTAAAAGAGTGAAAAGCCTCCATATTTAAAAAGCATTGCAATAAATATTATTGATAATGAAACACACTATGTCAACGCAAAGCAAGCATGAAGAACGTCTCTAGAGACCAAGGCCATGAACAATAGGATGTTTTATTTGAGAAGTTTGTCTTAATATTATATTAAAAGACTTATCTCCTCTTTTAAAATACGTGCTATATTGCAATAAACAAAATTAAAGAAATGCATGAAGAACATTGTTTTCAACATTAGAGGTAGACTTTCTTTATATGGATTGGTTGAGAATGTCTCAATTACTCTTCCACCTTCTTCCAACAGCATGTTAGAGAAGATTATGTGATCCAATAACATATAATCTTATAGAATTGCAACATTGATCCAAGAATTTGACTTTGATACCAATTGTAGAATTTGAGACAACAAACATTAGAGTAAATGTAAAAGCAAAACACTCTTTCACACATCACAATCAACCAAGCAAAACAAAAAATACAAAGATTTACGTGGTTTGGGCAAATGTCCCAACATCCACGACCCAAAGAGTTCTTTTACTAATGAAAAAATAGTTACAAGGAACAAGCATTGCACTCAAAGTTTCTCACCAGCAAAGGAGGAAGATGGTGCTACAGTATCTCTCTATCTCTACACTGTTCTCACGCTACCATTTTTCTTTTTCATAGAAGGGCAAAATAAGTATTAATTTTCTCCAAATACAACAAGTCTTTAGGAAGTTTATGTATAAAGTGTAAGTCAAGAACTAATTTAGGAGCATAAGAAATAACTTTACATTTAAACATTATTCACATATTATCTTTTTAGTATAATTTTTTTCTTCCATAAGTACACTATACTTACTAGTGTACTTATAAAGTGTACTTAAGTACACTATACTTACTAGTGTACTTATAAAGTGTACTTACACTTACTAGTGTTAAACATAATCAAGCTACATTGGTTTCTGTCACAATTACTCTCAACCAAAAAGAGAAAGCTCAGGTACGTAAAAGAGGCTCGTCAAGAGTTAAAACCTGTAAAGCAAGTCTAAAAGAAAAGGCAAGGGGGAGACCATAATTGGTGATAACAACTCGCTATATTTGCAGTAAAAAAGCTACAAAAGTAGAAACAAAACGTGGAAAACGAGGAAAGGGACTTCCCAACAATATAGGCACGCAGAATACGACGGGCTTGAGGTTGAAGACGAGTGGATCTGATCTCGTTGTCTCCTCCTTCCCTCACATATGACCCTACCACGACAACAAACTCTTATCATTTTGCAATATAGTATTTACTAGCTAGAAGTATATAGCCACCAGTAAAGTCCTAGATTGTTACCTAGACCACCATCATTATACATATGCCTTTATTTGTTGTGATTATTTAAACATATCATAAGAATATTAAGCAAAGATATTAGTGATCTAAAATAAGTATTAATTTTAATTACATTTTATTGCTTTAAACATAAAAAATCACAAAAAAAATTACTTTCTAAATGATGAAGTAATGGCACAAAATTATTGGTTGTGAATAAAATAAAACATTTGAATATATAAAGACGATATCATGTAAAGATATTAGTAGTGTGGTTCAATTGATATTTTGAACACACATTTTAATACAATAAGATCAAATTGACTTAATATATGAGTAATAAAAATTACAAGGTGTGTGAAAGGTAACAATTTTACATTAGAAATTAAGATTTATAAATTTAAATATAAATTAAAAAAGAATTCTCCAACCTTTAATTAGCTTTTGAATTGGGTATTTGTGTTTTTAACTTGATATTAAAGCTTACATTGAATCTATTTCATCCCGTGGGATCTTAATATATAAATAATAAAAAATATATGAATTCAATATATAAGTTCATGTTGTTGTTAGAAATATGAGTTATTCTTATATCTATTTTGGTGATGACAAATAATAAAGATTGTTTTTAGTACTAGAATCGTGCCTTAAAGAAAAAGAATGTAATGCAACATTTGTGAAATAACAGGAACTTATTCATGAGATAGGAACCCAATTTTTACCTAAAAGAATTAAATTGTAACTTATGTAGCATTTTTGGCCATGAAAACTTGTGGCCTAGGGGTGGGGATAGGGGGAAGGGGACAAGACGGCAGCCAAAAGCAGGAAAGCGTCCAATTAGCTCAGCAGGTGGTGTGTGGTCCAAGCTGAGTGCCGTGGCCTTGCCCATTCCTTGTGCAACAGTTAACCTGCGTGACACCAAAAAGACCACTAATCTATAATGCTAAAACCAGGCTCTAGCCTCCCTACGAAGGCTGTGCACGGGTGCTCTATCCTGATCAGACGATGAAATATAGGAACAGAGGTCCACGACTAGGCCTTCCCTAGACCTAGCTTTAAGGACAGGCCGGTGCCATCCCCATCCACTTCTCCCCTTCTGTGCTACTTTGACGTGAACTAATGATATTTCCAGGACGTTGCTTGCTGAATGTGACTGTTTGTTGGCTTGACATGTGCTTAAACGTGAAACATAAAGTCTGCCTTTCTTTTTACATCCGGCTGGTAACATGTGAATATAAAGAGGACACAGGGAGGATGTTGGCAACTTAGGAGGACCACCATTTCAGGACATCCTCTCATCTGGGTTATAAAAAATTACTAGGATCTAGTTTATGGATATGGAGTTATGAGTTTTTAACACTTATAAATTAGTAGTGAGTGTGATATTCACATGCTGATCATATAGAGTAATACCTATTTTAACATGCCTTTTTATCTCAAATATAAAAAATCATTAGGGCATAGTCCATGAGTGACGGAGCCAGCCTTGACAATCTTAAATAAGCTACTATACATCATGTTCAAATGATGATGATGTGCACCAATTACTATTTTAGCAGGTCTTACTATGATCTAATTTATGAGAGGAAGCCATTAGGTTTTTAACATTCTTAAATAAGATGTTGTATATCATGTTCACATTTTAGTGGTGTTGAACAATTATTATTTTAATGTGTCTTTTTATCTCAAATATGAAAAATCACTAGAACCCACCACATTGCATGTAGGACATGAGCTAGTTATGTACAACATATTCACATGTTGCCCATGTAGAACAATAACTATTTTAACAAGTTTTTTTCTCCTAAACCTAAAACGTTACAAGGTGTCAAATTCCAAACCTCATAGTTGAAGTTTTCACTTACCTACCACTTAACTTAGTTGTATAGTGATTGATTGAGCTATTTGGGTTTTAAGACCCTTAAATAAGCATAATACACAATTATTCAAATACAAGTAATGTACAACAATCATTGGCTTAGCACATTATTTTACCTTAAACATGAAAAAAAACATAATGACCTAATTTATGAGTGATGGAGCTATTAAGCTTTTAAAAAACTTAAATAAGCTAATATACACCACATTCACATATTGGCAATGTATAACAATTATTATTTAACACATGCTTTGACCTTAAATGTGAAAAATCAATAGGTCCCAACACATTGAATGTAGAACACATGCTGGTGATGTACATCATATTCCCATATTGGCGATGTAGAATGATAACTATTTTAACATTTCATTCTATCTCAAACATACAAACCACGAGGACCCATTTTACTAGTGATGGAGTTTTTTTTTTTTTAAACTCTTTAATAAGCTATTGTACATCATATTTAGATGTTGATGAGGTACAACAGTCACTATTTTAGCTCGTTCTTTTACCTTGAACATGACAAATCCCTATGACCTAATTTATGAGAGATGAAGCTATTTTTGTTTTTAACAATCTTAAATAAACTATTGGACATCATTTTCACAAGTGGACGACGTACAGCAATACTATTTCAGCGCTTCCTTTTACCTCGAACATAAAAGATCACTATGAGCTAATTTATAAGAGATGGAGATATGGGTTTTTGACACTCTTAAATAAGCTACTGTACAAAGTATTCACATGTTGGTCATATAGAACAATAATACGTGAAAACCATAAGGACCCAACACACTGTGTAGAACACATTCTTCGAGCTCTATTTAATTGTGTACTTACTTTATTGTGATTGATCGCTTATCTCCCAACACACTGCACTTTGAACAAGAACAAAAACCACCAGTTACTGCACACCAAATGCGCATGAAAAGAAGAAATTAAGGGATAAAAGGATGTGGTTGATCCAAAAATATAATTGAAACTTCGCTTAACCTCCCAAACCTCCTAAACAGTATTAATCTTCTTTACTTCAAAATCATAAGTCTCACTCTCTTGATTGTCAATTTCGACAGATAAAACAACAAACTATGGTGTTAGCAGATTCTGTCCTATCCATAAAGCAGAAGATCAAACTGGACCAACTTTATCACTCTACACACCCTTTATTTTTTTGGCTAAACATGGGGAATCAAAGGACATTCACCTGTAAACCATAGGCTAATGATGTAGTGTAAACCATTTTAGCCTGCAACAAGAAGCTTGAACAATATTTATCATAGAATCAAGGCAAATGATACTCACAAAGCAACTTTAGTAAGCTTGTCGCCCATATTCCAAACCATTTCTTCTGACAGAGATTAGATAAAGGAATAGTGTGTACATTCCATAATGACGGCTAACACATTGGTCTCTTTTTTTTTTTTCTTTTCCTTTTTCTTTTTTTCCCTGCTGTTCTAAGAGAAAAGTCAAGAAGATAACAAGACAAACACCCACATGCATATTAGAATTTCAAGCACAAATTTTCAGATGAATTGATAATTTTATGACTAAAGAATTATGTAATGACTGGACCAGATTTTCCATCTGGTTCAACCAAATCATAATTAGTCTTGACTTGGGATGGCTCACTTTACACGACCATTTCGCTGTCATACATATATATTAATGCCTACGTGCACTTGCTATGTAGCAACTTTTTAACCCACACGTTTTCTTCCTTTTGTGGGTTTTGTCACCGACAGACAGATTACTCATGATGGGTGTCAAAGTGGATGAACCTGGTAAGAATTACAGATTCTTATTTCTGGTTCTAGGTTCAGAAAATCTGATCTAAAGAGTGATGCTATCCAAATAATGTTGAAAATGACATGCCTCACATTACTTAAATTTTGTCTTAATATGAAACAATGACCTTCTTCCTTAAAAACTGATTTAAGGAAAGAGATGTATTTTTCTTGTGAGATATCAAAGTTCAGATTCAAGTATAACAATCATTTGTTGATGAATAACAAATTTATACATTCTAAACAGTACATGTTCCACATTGTTTTATCATACCCTCTTTACAAGCAAGTTCTAAAGAAAAAAAAAATACTTCTTACATGATTTCAAAGTCATGTTTAAATGTTACACTCTTTTACACGTAAACCAAAAGAAGAAAAATCCCCATAGTGTTAAAACTAGTGCATGTTCTACATTTGCTTAAATCTTATATTCTTTATAAATTGATTTAGTAAAGAAAATTTACTTTCTTATATAATCTTGGAATTCATATCCAAGTCCCCATACTATTCCAACAATGGAACGAAATGGTGTATTAAAACTAGAGTGTATTCTACATTATTTAGATCTTATATCCTTAATAAATCAATTTAGCAAAGAAAATGTAATTCACAGGTTAAAATCTTATATATTTTAGAAGTTAATTTTAAAGAAAAATAAGTTTTCTTACGTCATATCAGACATCAACTATGATGTAATGGGAGGATGAAGTTGAATTACAGCGAGGGGGGATAGGGTTCCATGGTACCTGATTAGAGGAATCTTTCCCACTAGCATGAAGGGAAAAGGAGGCGCGTGCAGGTCGGCTGCTTCGTCTTCTTGACAAGCTTTTCCGGGTGTCAGGACCAGCACACAATCAATGGCACCAAAGTCAAAAATTTCAGAACCTATCAAACCTACAAGCCTACGACTTGCCATCTCTACAAGTGGCCTATAACCCACAAAGTAAATATGGAAGAAGATGAAAACGAAGGATAACTGCAGTACCTTCGGCTGCCAATTTACCACTGTTCAGAAATTCCCTCTGGAAAAGGCGTCGCAGCAGAAGAGAGCATTCAGAGCTCAATTACCCAGAAGAAATGCAAAAGGACAACGTCACATGCTCCTAAAGGACCTTATCGTCCTTGGGCTGTGAAGTAAGAGCTTTTTTCTCTTTCAGCTTTGAGGCTCTTTCTTAAAGAAGAAAAGTAGAAGCAGGAAAATTTTTCTTCTTTCTGTAGTTAGGCAGAAGCTTCGCTGGAGGTAACTATATCTATGTACACACATATATACATGTATGTATGTAGGAATATGTACCGGTATATGTTTGTGTAATTCAACGATTACAGTGACTTGACCATGTTGATTCGTTGCTTGCTGGCTTGTCTTGTTTAGGGTTCGAGGGTTCTTGGTCAAAGAAGGAGGCTCCTGTTATGCACCGATCATGGCGGCCTCAAGATATCGGAGAGAACAGCTTTAGATCAGGAAACATGTTCTTGTAGGTGAGATCTAGCTGGTTTTTAGTGTATTTGAGCAAGCGGACTAAGACCCACCTCCTAATTTTATTTTCGATTCTTGTTCTAGGGTTGGGTTGTTATTTAATTGCAGAGATCCAGCTTAAAAAGCATAGGAAGAGGTTATAATTGGAGTTGGTTTTTGAAGGAGTTTGAGGAAGAAGAAGAAGAATAGGGGGAGTAAGAGATAAGAGGAATAATTGAGCTGTATTTCTTTCTTGTTCTTCATCTTCTTTTCTTGCTCAGCACCAGCAGCCACGGCTAGAGAAAGTTGAGTCTCATCAAGAAGAGGGAAGCGGATCCAATGATCAAGGCGAACCAGCTGAAGGTATAGCTTCAAAAGCAAGATACTACAAATGGAGTTATCGCTTGGAACTGGATACGATGAAGTTGACGTTAATGGAGGAGTGATTGGGTCTATGGGCAGAGAGCGTATGTTTGAAAAGGTCGTGACGCCAAGTGATGTCGGAAAGCTCAACCGTCTCGTCATTCCGAAGCAACACGCCGAGAAGTACTTCCCCCTTGACTCCTCGGCGACCGAGAACGGCCTATTGTTGAGTTTCGAAGATCGGACTGGGAAGCCATGGCGGTTCAGATATTCTTACTGGAACAGCAGCCAGAGCTATGTGATGACCAAAGGATGGAGCCGCTTCGTGAAGGAGAAGAAGCTCGACGCCGGTGATATCGTGTCTTTTGAGCGCGGCGTCGGAGAGCTAGGTAGAGACCGGTTATACATCGATTGGAGGCACCGGCCGTCTGATGTACCGAATCCCATGTTGCCTGCGGCTCTGAAGCTTCCAAATCAGCCGCCGTTTCCTCGATCAGCCCCCTGGGCTAGCAGAGTTTACTCCCTTCCCTCGTCGGTGTCAGTATCGGTGTCCATCCCACGACACCAAGAGCATCCACAAGAGCTAAACTACACTCTTTATCCTCCTTTTCCTCATCATCATCATCATCTTCACCACCATCTCCGGATTGGCACCCACGAATACAGTACGGCGAATTCGAGCTCTGGGTCCGTTTATTACCTAACACCCTCGGCGCCATACGATCAACACGGAGCAGTTTCACAGGAAGGAGATCTTCCAGTGGCAATTGACTCGGTACCCGTCGTGCACCACCGTAAAACTGCCGCCAAACGCCTCCGGCTCTTCGGTGTAAACATGGAGTGTTCCATACCAGAAGAACCAGAACTGCCCATGGCTTCTTTCTCGCCCTACACTCCATCGTTGTCCACCACTGCACCGAAATTAAAGCCACCCAACGCCGCAACTCTCCCGACAAACTTCTCCGACTTTTCAAAGAAAGAAAAAATTCATTGACTTTTGCTGCAGATTCCTGAGTCCATTTGCTGTGAAGGGTACAACAAATAGAAGACAATGCACAGAGTGAAGTTTGAAGCTCGTCTAATCTCAATCATTCCATTTATGTCACCAACAAATTGAAGGGATCCCAAGTCCCAACTTTCTCCTCCCATCCAACTTTCCTGGAGATTGAGGATCATTTCAGCTGTATGTTTAAGGACAGAAGGTTTGGTTTTGTGGCCCGATGGTGGCATCCAGCTGAGATCTTTGAGCTGTGTATATTACAATATATACATATCCATCTAAGCATGTTCATTATCTCCTCCATAAACTTCTTTGATATGTTTCTTGATTAGGGTTAAGACTTCAGTTTTGTTTGGAATAAATCCATTCCTCTACACGATGATGGAACTGCTACTGTACCATAAGGGCAGCTGATGAGTATTCGAAACAGTTTCTTCCCAATCTCCTTCCTTTCTTTCTTTATTTTTCTGGTTGTATCTGTTGCCATTGCTGTTGCTATTTTAGTGTCCTCACTGGCACCGCTGCTGCTTCGTTATGTACGCTTTGCAGGGATGCGCCGAAAGTCGCAGCACTGTAGAAAGGTAGTGCCTGCATTATTTTTCTTCCTACTTTAGACTAAGTCTATGTTTATTTACTGCAGTTAAGTAGTTACTTATTTTTACCTTGGTAAATAATGCTTTCTCTAAGCACATAGCCTTCATTTCAGTACTCCATAAGAGTACGACAGAGTCTTAACTGTAAGATCTTCTAAGTATTAAGATTGAAGCAGCTGAAGCACCAGAAGGTGCAATTAAGCAACAGAAAGTATAGCATTCTTCAGGACTGATATAAGTTTTCTCTCATTCTGTGTGGCACATTATGCAATAAGAATGGTTGGGTTCTCCAACTTGTAGGCATGTTATAAAGACAAGCAAATTCACAGAACAACTTATCCTTGTTAGCTCTAGCTGTATTCAGTCTTCTTAATTTCCTTTGATATATTTATTCTTGATTTCAAGACTTGAGCTTTGCTCTTAGCTTAGCAGATCATTGGCAGTCCATATACTTTTAGTTGAAGATGCCCTCAGGATTTCTTTGTTTTGTTTATACCAGATGCCAAAATCCTAAAGATTTCCCAATCTGATTTAACAATACCCACTAAGAATAGCCATTGAAATTACATAAGGCTTGCCTGTAGTACTACTTTAGAACGTGGAAAACGTGTATGCTTTGTTTAACTTGGTTAATTCTCTCAGAATACTAATATTTTATGTCAATCTAAACGAGAAGATTGAAGTAACTCTGGAAGTTTATGTTTGTGTTCATCATGTGAAAATCTAGTACTTTTCCTAGTTAGCATTGATTTTCAATTGTTTTGGTTCTTATGTCGTATGTCTGATTTCTAGCTCAAGAAAAGCCAATCCAGTTGATTAGTTGGTCAATATAAGAGATGATATTAGTCCACGGTCATGCTATAACGATGAGTAATTTTCCCATATTGTCTTATCATGTATAACTTTTCATAAAACAGCATCTCTTCATTAGTTTAAAGATCTCACTGTTTTATTTAACATGTTTTTTAGTAATATCATTTGAATGCATAGAAGCTGAGACTCTAGTACTCTATTCAAAATTCAGTAAAGCTTTATGGTTTTTTTTACTTGTATATTTCAAAGTTCCATTGTTCTCATTACTTAAATCCGAGAACCTTTTGTTTGTGTTAAGCATGAGAAATGTAGTACTCTTCTTAACTAATGCATGTTCTCTAGAAAAGCTTGATTTTTTTCCTACATGGGTGATTTATACTTCAAGATTTCCATTCGCTTGATTAATCGATCTAAATAAAAACTATCATATCAATTTGTTGTGCCATGTTATAAAGACATACAAGTGATTTATTTTGTCTGTCCTACATAACTTTCATGGAAGAGCATATCTTCATTACTTTCAACCATATTCACATTCTCCTTAATTCCCATATTAAGACTTGACCTTATGCTCTCATTTAGATATCTTGTTTTTTGTTAGAATGCTCATGATTTGTATATTTTACTTGCATCGCGTAGCAAAATCCTCATGATCTTCTTATCTTAATCAACATTCTTGCTGAAAAGGTTCATTGGAATAAGGATTCTAGCTAGTAGTAAAACATTAATTAGCAGGGAATTCAAAGTAAATATGCATGGAAACCCAAAAACAAACGTTAATGCAAAGTAGTTCTACCACAGCAGTAATCTTCAATAAGACAAACAAAAAGCAAAGTTTGATGGATTCCATCTGTCACAAGAATCATTTTTGGGAAGGGACTTCAAACATTTTCTTTCTTACTTTCTTCTTTTGTGTTGCTAGTCTCGTTTCCCAACAATGACAAACTCTACTCAAATAAGTAAATCATTGAATCGGGGGCAGAGAAATCAGAGATGAATGCTCATAATGTCTTTTTTGGTTCTCTTTCTGAAACAGCTTTTTTGCCTGAATGTGAGTTTCTCATGTCGGGGAAATGTTTCAATCTTTAACCATCGGGTTCAAGAATTATCTACGGTTCAGGTGAAAAGATTAGACTCTATCAACAACAGTACCAAAATAGATTCCAATTGGCAATCTTAAAGAACATGATATTCTAGTGCTTGATTTGCTGTACTGGTGCAAATTACTTTCTGAGTCCCAAGAAACTTCGTTTTGTTATTGTTAATATTAATGTTTATCTTGTTTCTTACATGTAGAAGTATTTTTCGTTCTTATACATTGGTTTTAAGAAATAAAATAAACACTTTGACATAATATCAAAATTCAATATTCAAGTGAGATAACCATTCACTCATAGGTTAGGTCATCATGAGAATTGTTATTTCATGTTCAAAGTGAAAGGCATATTGCAATCCCTATACTTGTGCTTAAATTTTCTGTACTAGTGCAAATTATTTACTGAATCCCAATGAACTTGGTTTTGTTATTGTTAGTATACCAGTTTATCATTTTTTTTATGTGAAAATGTTTTTCTTTATGATAACCAGCTTTAAAGAAAGAAAATACTCTTTAACATAATATCATAATCCAAATTTTAAGTAAGACATCTATTCACTTAAATTGACTTATCCTCATAAGTATTGTTTTATCTTTAGTTTTTACATAGAGAAGTGGTCCTCTTATGTCAAATATTGCACCCAGCCACATAAATTGTCCCGTTTTCCACAGCCATCATAGCTGGCTACATACTGATGAAACTCAGTACAGAAATCATACCTTTAATGGCCCAAATTCTGAATGTTGCAGTCATAATCAAACAAGAGGGACCCTTTGTGTGAAGGATTTTCTCGTGAGGAAGTGATCAATGTCAATTCAACAGAAAGCTAATGCACCGATGTCCCTTCACGAGCGTACTATTTCGCTTCACGTGATCTGTGTATTTTTTATGGGTAAATGTCTTCGTTTACAACGCTTGCTGCAGAAGACATTCAAGATAAGATTAGCCCGACACAAAAGTACAGAATCTTGGAGATTTTCAACCTGTTTTTCTGTCTAAATTTGGTTTCACGGACTAAGAAACATCGAGCAGCCAGCTCCTGTTTGATAGAGATGTGTATAGTATAAGCTATTCTCCCGAAGCTGTTGTATGAGTCACAGCTTTGGGTTCAAAAACCTCCATTGTTGTGGCCTTTCAAATCTTTTCGGTAGCTGAACTGCAATGGGATTAAGCGAGTGGCTGAGTTTCAGAAAGTATGGTGCTGTGGGTATCATTATTCCCTATATTATAGTTCCAAGTCCTATGATCATTAATATATATGTTTTCAAATTCCTGCCCTCAAAGCCCTGGAATGTGAAACGCCTAAGCTAGAAAGGAAGACTAGGTTAGGCTTAAGCTGCAAGCATAATTAAGAACCAGAATCAGAAAAGCCACATGCATGAAGCACACACAAAAGTAGCCTTTGTTTTTGGAATACTTCTCTCAAAGCTTATCTGTACCACCCTACCTAAGCTGAATCCGCATGGACCACCTACTGTAGCTTGCTTTCTCGGCTGGTACCATTCTTCTGCGGCTGGGAAAATTTTGATAGAGAGATCTCGATTTTCGCGAACTAGTTTTGGTGTTAGCTTGATGGCAAGTTCTGGTTTTGAAAACTGAAGTAAAAGATTATATATATATATATACACACACACATGAGATAACAGTGATCTTCTGGCACCCATTACGAGTGACCACCTTCGCTGCATAATTTTGAGCCAAATGCTGACCTGAACACAGTATCTCAGTGGTTGTCATGGTTTTACCGTTGAACAAATCCTGTCAGGCTCCAATGGCGGCCTGGTATGATCAGGGTTTCTTCTGTTGTTGGAGAGAGAATGATAGAGAATTCTTGTGGAAAAAGAAAAAAGAAAACGGGAAGCCTGCATTGAAACAAGCATTCATATTGGTGGATTGGCATTGAAGTTCCAACTGTAGGATCAGCTTTTCTCTGAAAAGCGTCAATTGTGCCTCATTCTTACATGATGTTGGGAGATTTTTTGCACCACTTTTGGGCATGCAGCAAGTTGTTCATCTTATTGGAATCCGAAGGGCATATTCATCCAAATCATGGCTTTGACAAGGTAATCGGAAATTTGAAGTGAGCAACTTATCTTACTGTCCAAATCGATTGATCCATGGCTAGCAAATAATGAGAATTTGTGGTGATTTGCAACTAAAGATAAAATGGATAACGATTCATCAATTTTACATTTTACAGTGATTTACAACCACCAATTTTACTGTTCATATTATGTAACTCTTTTCAATGAAAAAGATAACTATTCCTAGCTAGATTACCATGAAGGGAATTTTTTTTTTTTTAATACTTTCATTCCATAAAAGAGGAGGAGATACAGCATTGGATTACAAGGCCACTGACAGACGAATTTTCTATAAATAGCGAGACAACATTATTGTCCTTTGAGGAAGAAACTATAAATGATGTGTTTATAAATTTTGCTTAAAATGAAATATTAGTCCCTTCTTATAAGTTGATTTAGACATGAAAAATACCAAAACTCAAGTTTAGGTTACAAAAAAGAAAACTATGATCTTGTGATAGAACCCACAACTTATCTGAATTGTAGTCCAACATGTAAAAGATAATATATAACATGTCTCTAAGTACCTAAATTTTGTTTACTTTTTCTAATTGAAAATACATGCATTTTCTTTACAAGCCGGTTTTAATAAGTAAATGAGTTTGTCAAGAGAAGCATGCTCTCTCTTTGTAAGCCTTTCATCATCCTTTCTCCTTCCTCCCTTGTCACTTGTTTCCCCCCGTTGTCAATACCCACGTAGCCATTGCTCCCACTTCAACGTTCTTGAAGTGGTATCTAAGCAATATAATATAAGACAAATCATACCAATTTTAGTACGTCCATGGTATATGGTTAAAGTCGTACGATTTATTATCAATTATATTTTTTATGTAATCATGACACCAAAGGTCCTAACAATCTGTAAACCTAATTATGGTCTCATATGAAAAACATTATTTTTTTAAAACTTAAAATTAAGATTTTTTTCATTTTGACG
Organism: Casuarina equisetifolia; assembly: GCA_028551475.1. Taxonomy (NCBI): domain Eukaryota; kingdom Viridiplantae; phylum Streptophyta; class Magnoliopsida; order Fagales; family Casuarinaceae; genus Casuarina; species Casuarina equisetifolia. The sequence goes on along the minus strand of CM052358.1, from coordinate 1,838,202 downwards.
TCTTTTAACGGTTGCAGTTGTTTTCACTCTAGCCACTGACGTCCTGCTCCTTCCCATAGGACAGGCTTTTCGATTCTCGAGGCCCTACTTTTATAGTGGTCCTTCTCATCGAATCTTGTGCCCCCCGGATCTGATGTGATGTGCAGGCCAACCTTAACAACATTAACGTTTGTCACATCTCGGCCTCTCCCACTTTGTCTTTTTTAACTTTCCACCGCCTCTTGCAAGCCAGCGTCCTCTTGATGCTTGTATTGGATTTTGGGCCACAAGTTTTTGTTTTTATGGGCTTTGTGTCTTTTTCCAAATTGGGTCGCTGAATGTATATACAACGTTAACTTTATTAGGACACAACACCGTCACTGTGTTTGAAGCTCCCATGTTCTGAACTCTGAAAACTATACAACTTGTTGGGCTTGTGAGGTTGTCATTTGTATATGTGAAAAAAGTTTTATTTTATTTTTAAAATTGATGTTAAGATATTAATAATATAAAAACATTATTATTTTTAAATAGATATCATCATCTATAATATGAATAAATTTCAAGATTTTAATTTACAAGTAATTAATTTGTGATTAGATAAAATTATAAAGATTCAATAAATGAGCAATGACGATAAGTAATAGGATAAAATCATAAATTTTTAGTTGACAAATTATAATTATGAGTAAAACAACGTCATACTTAAATTTGAATTTTGATATTGTATTAAAAATTTATATTTGAATATGTAACTAAGATATAATATTACGACATTAAAAATATTAAACAACTATTAAATTTAACATTTTCCTTTATCTTGAGTATGAGAAATTACAAAAATTATTGCAAATAGTACATAAAAATAATTGAAATTACGAAGCTCAATTACTAAGTGATGAGTGCTATACGTAAATTATTTTTTTATTATATTAAGAATAATTTAATTCTTTTGTTTTCTTAAAATTAATAATTAAAATAACAAACATAAATATATAAAAAATAATACGAATTTAACCGAAGCCCCAAGTAGTCATATGGGCCAAACCCAAGCAATGGGATCTCACACCTCTAGGCCTGTCCACTGGCCGTCCTCTCCAATCCGATTGGAAGGGAAGACGGACATAGATTCGCAGCGGCGAACGGTTGAGTCGTACGTAAGTTTTGAAGCGGAAAGAGCGTGGAAGCGAGCTTTGGCTGTCGAGGATTCATAGACGAGAGATGCAGTACCGATGTGTGGAGTGCGGGTTTGGGATCAAAACGCTGTTTGTTCAATACTCACCCGGCAACATTCGGCTCATGAAATGTGTACAGCAAAACGAATCTTCCCCTTCTTTCTTCTTCCTTGAATTTGGATTGTTTAATTAGTTTTCGTTTCTTCTTTTTCTTTCCAAATTTGATAGGATAATTGCAAGGCTGTAGCTGATGAGTACATCGAATGTGAAACCACGGTAATGCTGTTGTTATTTGACAACAAAAAGCTAAAATCTTGTGCATACCCTCTTAATCTTTGGAGATGTTAATTATTGAGGTCGTATCTCTGAATTGATTTCTTTTTACGGTTGTAGATTCTTCTCATTGATTTGATTCTGCACAAGCCCAATGCATATAGACATCTGCTTTTTAATGTGATCAAGCAGGAACCTCCAAATCTCAAGGTAAAAGCCTGTAAAACAAACCTCTTTTTTTTCCAGTTAAAGGGTTTTCACTTCCTAGTTGAGATATGAATTGCTAATTAGTATCACTGCTTGTAAGGGTTTTCTTACAGAGCAACAGATAGTTCTTCATTTCATTTTGTTGTTTGTTTTCACAACTTTGCAGGGAATATTGTGGAAGTCAGCTTTTGGTTATCTTCTTCTAGATGCTTGTATCCACTGTTATCTGGATCATTTCTTATTTCAACCTTAGGGCAGTTCAATAATCAGATGGTGCAATTATGATTGAGTGCCTTAGCGATGTATCCTAGCTAGGACTCTTATTTTAGAAAGTAGTAAGGACGAACAGGGATCTTCCATGAGCTTTACTTCATTAGTTGGGACATGTCGAAAGGTTTGCTTCCTCTCCTATATAAAGTGAACATGAATTGTCTTTTCAGTGTTTCATGGGCTTGGATTTATTATTACTAACTAATAGGTTTACCACTTGTGGTCTTAGATTTTGACAGATGTATTTTTGGGCAACCTTTTATATCTTTGTGCTTTTCTTCTTTCAAGAAAGATGTTTCTGAGCAGATTAACTGAAACCCCAAGGTAAGCTATGGTTACTTATTTTGTTTGCTATTTTAAGATACAGCTATTTTAGTTTGGGCCTTTCAGGAACAAGATTTCAGTAGGCAGTCTTAGGCACTAATCAGTTGGGAAGCATTCTCAATCAGCTCAGTTTGATTGAGGAATAAAGCAGGATTCATGAAATGGAGAAACATGTGTTTCTTGAGTTCATATGATCAGTTAATATTTGTGAATTATAGTGTACAAATTTTGACAGGTAGCTAGGATGAGATTATATAAGTGGTTGGAATAATGCAAAATTGTGCTCAATTTCTTATGTGGAAATCCGCAAAGATCATACTGTTGATATCAACGAGGATTAGACTGTGAACACAAAAAAAACTGGTTCACTCATGAGAATTTAGAGGTAAGACATTAAAGATGACTAAAATGGTTTGCTGGTTTGAGAGAGAATATGGTTACGCTGAGACAGTAAGTTCATTCAAGCTTAAGGTAATATGGTGCAAAAGGAAAGGCCTTGAGAAATATGAGTTGAGTTTGTGTAACAGGTAAAAAAGGATATCTTAAGATCACTTGGGATGGGCATGGCTTAAAAGGAGATGTATCAGAAAATGACTTAGCAACCTCCAACATTTGGATGAGGCACTTTGATCTTCAGTTCCTATAAATAGCAATTCCAAAAGTCCGTTGATGGTAGTATCTTGACTAATTCTTCCTAAATTGCAGGTACAAAGACCTTTTTCTTGCGATCTTGATTTCCAGTTATTTCAAGATTTTTCTTATTGCCATGATGGTATGCTCCTTTATTTGGTTTGTCTATTTTGCTTTTGTCCTCAGAGAAGTGTTCCCATACCATTAAGAATCTGTACAAAAGCATAGAAACATATTCCAGACATCAAAAATAGGAAGAAAAAACAATACAAATACTCCCTAAAGGTGAAAGAGACTGAACTAAGGTCTCATTCACTAACTCAGATTCTAAAAGTGGCAGTAAATACCAAGCAGACCTAAAACCTCTTATGAGATGCCCACAATTTCTGAAGCCGCCTACTGTTGGGAGTTAACTTTAGGATGCGCATGGTATCGACTCTTTCCTTTACGTGATTTTTAATTTCTTGGGATTCAGTAAACACTTTGTCACTTCCTAATTGGTATTGGAATTCCACTTGCTAGATAGCATTATCAGTTGCTACAAAGTAGGGTCAAAAAGGCTTTTGTTTCATCCAAATAAGGCTACCTCCCTACTTCTTATGGCGAACCATAGGTTGCATTGCTCACATAAGGAATACCAATGAGTTCAGAGATAGGGTAAGACAAGAAGAGGTGATATAGGACATCCAAGGTCTGGCCACAAGTACAAAAAATCCCTAGGATGATAGCAAAAGATGCAACTTGTGGTGAGGCGTGAATCTACCTTCCATAGCTTGAGAAAGCACTATAATATTTTGAGAAATATCTCTGTGATGCCAGAGGATTCTGAACCAATCTATAGTACCTTCGGAACGGATGCTATCCTAAGCACTGTTCACAGAGAATTTACTTTTGGGTTGTTCCATCCACCACAGATGATCATCAGTCGCTATATTAGCCCTGAAACCAAACAGTGTAGCCAAGAATCATCAATATAAGGCAACAGGTGAAAACATGCCTTCTCAACAATGTCAACATTGTGGTTATCCTCTGGAACAATCAAAATCACATCTTTGTTTTGTTGTGTTATTTGTTCATCTTGTATTCTTAGTGAAGTCTTTGTTGTCTGTTTGAACCCAGTATATATTTCTGAATTGGTTTAGCATTCTACAGGTCTGGGAGTTTCCATCTTCGGTGATTTTCATCATTGATTTGTTTGTTTTATCATCCAACACGATGGCATTAAAAGGTCAGTGGTGCTTAATATTGCTACTTTTGTTAGTGACATTTTTGTCTATACCAGCTTGTCTACATTTACATCGAGATTGGGGGGTTTAAAATGAATGATTCAAAGAGCAATCCTAGTGACGTTTCTTGACATGGACTCTAAATGTAAGACGAATTTGAGATGAGTTTTTTTTTTTTTTTTTTCTTATAAAAAGCACTTGTGCTGTAAAGTTGAAATATCATCTTATAGATGATGAATTTAATCTCAACATATTTATGTGTGAATCGGAAAAGTATTTTCTTATTCCGTCAATTAATTCGTCAATATAAAAAGTTGTACTTTTCATCCAAATATTATGAATTTGTCAACTTTTATAGGAAAGTTTTCAGTCAGTTCTACTTGCTTGTATTTGTAGGATCCCAAATTCCATATGTGCTTTAGATTCTCTAATATTCTATTATTTTGAGCAACTTTTAACTAGGAGGGCTGCTTTTTTCTTTTTTTCTTCTTTTCGGTGGAGCAGTGATAACCGGAGCTGCTTTGAGTAGATGCATTGGAGCCTGTCTCTGTGCACATGCTGTTAAAGTCTTTACTTCTCAGGTGCTCTAGCTAATATCTGTAAAGACATGCAATCTTCTTTGGAGGTTGATGCCCTGATCTCTCTCTTGAAGTGCAGCAGAAGAGAGCATTAGTTTTATGTTTTCTCTTGTATATATATCAGTTTCAAATCCTTTTTCCCCCGCCCATGGCTGTGGGTTGGACCAGTTTGTGTATTATTTGAATTTCGAACCAGCTGTGAATCATTCTTGAAATTGAAGTTGATGAGGCTCCACGAACTTCTGATCGATTAAGACGTGCGTGTGGAGTTGGTTGTGGTTGGACTTACGCCGACTTGGTGGTGATGGCTTGCGCATCTGACTCGGTTTTATTCGGTGAGTGGGTTTGACTGGGCCATTGGACACGTATCTGCTGTGGGGGAGTCTGTCCATTCCGTGGGCCTTGGTTACCTCTAAGGGCGAATCAAAACGATCTTCCTTTCAAGTTGACTAAGCTTTCCATGCCAGAAAAAGGATCAAGGGAAGCACTTTTTACTTTATTCCGGGAGCTAAAATCACAAGCACATAAACTCTTTCCTTTTTCATTTTTATCCTTTTTTTTTTTTCTTCAAAATATTGAGAAATGAGGCGATTTAAACTCTGACCCCAAGTATTGCCGTCGGATAATAGGACCTTCAGGAGGAAATTTATGGGAGGTGGAATCCCAAACCTTAAATCTACTACGTAGTACATCCTTGGACCCTGTTAGCAAGGCTAATCTGCACTACTTCACAGAGACAATATATGAAAGATGCAATATATAAGGCCACCCGAAGACGAAGGCAACGAAGCACGTCGCAACGACAATGTCCGAATTACCCTTAGCAGACTTACGTCAGCAAATGATAGGAAGTAAGATTCCACAACTACAATGTCCGAAGTACCCGTAGCTGAAGACAACGGAGTGGCCAGGAGCGGAAAGCCTTCATTTCATCTTCAGGTATTTTGGACATTTTACTTTCACGCGGCGCCGTTGTTTCGTCTTAGGGTACTTTGGACATTTTCCATTCTCTTCATTCCGGGTACTTTCGTTGGAGTCAACACGCAGGTTTGACTTGCTTATTTGATTATTACGAGGCGGTGATCCTATACGTTGCCTGTTTAATGTATGTTGCTAACAGGTTTTGATGGACGCACTCCGTCGTAAATTTAAGATCCGGAACTCTTATAAATTTCATCCCCAGATTCGGATTGTCACTTTAATCACTTCAATCACTTCAATCACTTTTAACCAAAAAGAGAATGGTTAGAAGACAAATTTTTTAATTGCTCGTAGATATATAAAAGTTGCAGTGGTAAAAGATTATCATCTTTGTAAACATATGAATTAGTTTATATCGACTTATGCAAGAATCCTTAGTTTTCTTGGTAATTATTGTGTGCGTTTGCTATCTTTTATCATCAAATTCACTTTAATTTTCCAATAAGCGAGGAGAGTTGTAAAACTCATCTTTGCTTCGATAATGCATGATCTCCAACGGTGAATGTTGTCCATGCATGATTTTCGCGTATGTTTCATCAATCTTTATTTTTATTGAGTGAATATTCAAGAGCTAAGGCCATTTCAAAATGTTCTTTTTTGCCATGCATAAACTGAACCAACAATTAAGATCAACGCGAAAATTAAATCTTCTATAAATACAGATATACCAATATATTAAAACTCGTGGCCCATGGATAAAGAATGATAATATTTTTACGCTATTCTACTACCAACGGAGCCAAAACGTCGAGTTTATATAATGTCAACCTTGATGACTTGCACATTGATCCCGAAACCATGGGGGCTTTGTTATCCTCGCTACAGGAACGGATTGTCTTGAAGGGGCGGTGAGAAGCAGACAGGCAAACGTGTTTCTGGGATTCGAGGTTGTTGGAAGAGTTAAGTTGATGGGAAGGGATTTTGATCGGTACAAGGTGGAGGGAATGGATGGTGGAGCAGGAGCGACGACGTTGAAGTATACTCCGACATGGGTGGTTGCCGCCGTGTGAATTGTCATCGTCGCCATTCGTCTTTTCTTCGGACGCCTCTCGTACTTAGTTCGCAAGGAGTTGAAAGGGAGGAGGAGCAAGAGCAAGAGCTGCCTATTGGGAGCCTTAAAGAAAGTTAAAGAAGGTGTCCCACTTAGTGCATGTTTTGGTTTCTGTTGATTCTCTTCACTCCCTCAATCTTTCCTGCAAGCGTCCTTTGGAAAATGAAGCATAATACCAGTGGTGGCACCTGACCCGTCACATGGCTTCCCATTTGGTCCTGGAACTGGTTCATTTCAGCACCTGACACAGACCACATGCTTATTACTCCATCTATTTGTGTCCTGCTTTCTTTGGGTTGAATACTGAAAGTTTTGTAAAAATTTCAGTAAGATTTTGGGCAGTAGAGAGGAACATTTCAGGCAAAGCTGTAAACTTGCCATGGAAGCTTCAAATAAAGACATGTCACTGATTGCCAACCAATAAAAATGATCCTGAAACAGAAACAGTGCCTACCATGGAAGTCAATCAAATGTCTAGTGTTGGATAGCATATATCTGTGCTCTGAATTTGAACCTTCATAGATCAAATCAGCAGAACATGAGAGCAAAAACAGCAGCTGTAAGCCGTTTGTTCCAGAACATCAAGACACGGCTGTCCCAAACATCCAATGTCCTGATCAAATTGAATTCATGCATTGAACAAAAAAAAGCAAATATAGGCATAAGAAAACCACACAACATTTTCCATTCAGTTTTGAGTTTCACAACATTCCATAATCTTAATCAACCACACAAATAGCAACCGAAGAGTGAATCCTTAGTTGCAGCAGTTATGAAATGCTGAAAACATCCCTGGTTGAGTAGCATTTTCCCAGGGGAAACGAAAATAAAAAGTTCTACTTGAAGTTTAGCACCAGCTCCCATGTAACACCAATTCCCGGATAACGATCAGGAGCAAAGCCATGCCAACAAACACGTTGACAAAATACACATAGGGGGGAGTAGAATCCTGGCATGGCTGAGAAGTATCTTGGAAAGTGAAATAACCCTTTGAATCCCTGCCAGCTGATCCATCTGATGTAGACTTTGGATTCCCTTTCTGCACTTTGTGAGAGTTAGTACTGGACTTTACCTTCTGAGGTTGTGATGGACTTCTCCTTGAACCATCTTTGGCCTGCAATTGGAAATCATATAGGGTTGAAATGCCATCGCATATAAACTTCCTGGAAGTAAAGTTTTGCTTCCATTTCATAACACCTCACTGGAGACAGGCCTTTTTCATGTTGTCTATGCTACAGATCAAAATTTCTTACCTCGTCTTGTGATGCCGCTATGGGCGCACTGCTCCTCTGCGACTGGCTTCTTCCCTGTGCAGCTTTCTGCCCTACAGAGTGGCGGGATCTTTCTTGACGTTGAGATGTGAAGGTTCTTACTCTTGGGGAAGATTCTGCTCGCTCTAATTCAAGGCAATCGATCTGCTTACATATATCTGCAGGTGCATATGGTACTTTAAGCATATGCGTTTGCCGGTATTCTTTTGGACTTACTTGCCCAGTATACGTGGTCGAAGTTCCCACAAGTGTTTCGTACTGTGACATAAACAACAGAGACAGATCAATCCTCCAACAACCCAAAAAAATAAATAATGTCATGTTAAGGACAGTGTATATTGTCCCATATTACCTATACCTAGTTTTGGCAATCTTCTTTAAAATGAAATTCATGCTTCCCACTTAAAATGTCAAATTTAAGGAAGAAATAAACTTTCTATGGTACTAGAGTTTAGGTTCAAGAGGATACCAACCATGTAAAAAGGTTGTAGCCAACCTATAGTGATTTGCAAGGGAATGTATTACCCTGTGATGAACTTGACAGCCATGTTGGCCACAAGAGGACATGTAAATAACGGTATGGGGTTTCTCACATTGCATAAGTCTTGTTTGAAAATTCTCTTTAAAATGGAATTTATGCTCTCCCTAAAAACCGATTTTAAGGAGGAAATACACTTCCTTACATGATATTGAAGTCTAGGTCTAGGTTCAGTAGGACACCCTCCTTGTGTATAAAGCTTGCAACCAACCCAAAGTGATTTGTGAGGGATATTATCCCTAGTAGCAAAGCCCACAATCTACATTGGCTACAAAGGGACATGTTAAGAAAAATGTGAGTTGTCTCACATTGTCTATATCTCGTTCAAAAATTATCTTTAAAATGAGATTCATGCACTCTCCTTAGAAGTCAGTTTCAAGGAGAAAATAAGATTTCTTACATGGTATTAGAGTACATAATCAGAAGGACACCCCTTATGTACAAAGGCCACACTTAACCTAAACTGATTTGCAAGAGGATGTACCATGTGGATTGGCTGCAGCCCAGCCAGGTTGATTGCAAAGTGACATGTTAAGCACCATGTCGGTTGTTTTACACTGCCTAAATCTTACTTGACAATTTCATTAAAATAAGATTAATGCCCCCTCCTTAAAAGTCGATTTTAAGGAGAAAATGGGCTTTTTTACAATCCAACAAGAAGTAGAAGTTCTAAAAGCCTTCGGTGATAGAAAGGCAGCTAAGTATGAGGTGATTGACTTGTGCAGAACGTCTGCAGAGCTGAAAATGTTCATTTCACCTCAAGGTTCTTCAAGATCCATAGCAGACTATCACAAACAACGTGGTTGTAGTATGCACTTCATATACATCCACACAAAACATGTTACTACAATGTTGTTGGCGATAGTCTCCTACAGATTAGATTTGTGGTTCACTAGCTAGTAATATTCTCCCATAGCCATTGGAGAATATATGTTTACCCGTGTCTGAGCTGTGTCGGTGTCAGTGTCGCTGCTAAATCCACCATTCACAAAGTGCACCTTTCTCAATGACTTCGGCGCCCTTGTATCACAGGAGTGAATATATTCAACAGGCTCTTCATCCTGATCAACTAGAAGTGAATTGAGGAACTGATTAGTATTCTCATCCTCTTCATCGTCATGGTGACTGGCAACCATGCTACCCGAGAAAGGGAACCCCTGAGCATTAAATGCTGGAAATTGCAGTGGGGAAGGCAAGTTATAGTACTGTGGCTCAAGAGTCTGCGGGAAGATTGACTCCAGGTTTCCTTCGGGATGAAGATATACCTGAATTAAGAATCATAAACAACCAGGTAAGTTGAATTCTAAATATGCTTCTTGTGGTCCATAGGAAGAATTTTGCATCAGAATGCTCCTTACCTCCTGAACTGTATCATCTGGAACTGAAATTTCAAAATCGGAAGCAGTATAGCTGCTTGCCTCACCGTCATCCAAGGCTAACACATTAGTCGTCTCATCTGTTTTGTTTTTTAGGCGACAGATGACATAGGCCTTCTGTACAGATTAGAGAAGAAATCAACAATTAATACTACAAGTATATAATAGAAGTTCAAAACACGTAAAGCCCAAATACTTTCTGTGCATCAAAAGCTGTTTAGGATGAATGATTGGAATCAAGTAGCAATTTTGTTCTTGGGGATAAAACGAAGGCTATAATTTCTTCTTGTGAACAATAATGATGAATCAAAGCAAGTCCGTGAGGCAAAGAGAACATCTTTACTAAAGAAGGCCTTGAAGTCTATGCTAATGCAGAGTCTCAAAATCAATTCTGGAAAGTTGCTTAGTGTGCCTGAAACAAATACAGGACTTCCACAACTGGCTTTTAATGAAATTCAAATAATTAACTAGCAAGGCGATAACTCTGCCATCAATGAATCCAGCGTTGTGCTAATAATATATATCTCCACAGCAGGGGATCCTCCAGCAAAATGATTTTTTTTCTTGTTTTAATCTTTTTTTTTTTGGCTAACAAGCAAGTCTTAACTAAAGCAAGATTCCGAGGCTTGTTAATCACTTTCTTAAAGCACCAATTGTGGAAAACATTATTAGAGCATATCTGTTAGAGTTTTTTCCATTAAAAAGAGATACTATAACAAGATTTGGACAATTTAGGATACACACCATTTTCAACATGCCCAAACATAAGGATAAACTAGAATTTCTTTTGTTTACATGTAAAGGGGTGCTACAATTAAACACAAACCCCAATGCCATATTAAATTTGCGGGTTTAATAACTATGTTTTCATCTTTAAAACCAACTTATAGAGATGAAGGTCATTTTGCATATAAGATAAAACTAAGACAATATTTAAGCATCTTCAACAATATCAGACTACTCTCAACTTGAGAGAACAGAGGACAAATGAATAGCAGAAATACGAGGGCTTCACTGATAAAGAAAAGGGCAGCCAACACATTGCAGCCCTTACACAATCTCAACACATATGCATAATTCAACACCATTGATGTTCGAACCAGACAGACACATCAATTAGAGAAAAAGTCGATAAGAGCAGAACATGAATACCAACCTGCTGAGGAGGGTCAACTGGGTGATATTCATGCATGACCCAACCGGTCCTGACCCCCCTAGGAACACGTCCTGTGTGGAACACCAAAGTCTTCTTTGTACCGATCACTCTGCCTCGAGCCTTGATGCTCCTATCCTTACCAGTGGGTTTCCAGTACCCGGCGGCGGTCGTCCTGTTCGTCCGGCGACTGTTAGAGTATTTGAAATCCCGGGGAGAAAAGAAGAACCATTCTGGGTCGTCCGACCTGATCGCTGAATGCTCTGCACATAACAAAGCCTCCAAATTAAACATAATTGTACAGAAACTAAACAGTCTCTACCTAATGATCATAGCAAGAGCAGAATGGATATGCCGATACATACGGGGTAAATCCCAAGGCTCCCAATCGCAGATATTAACTTCAGCGATGTCGCGGACGCGGGAGTCGTTGCCCTGCATTTTCAGCCTTAGGTAGTGGCTGATGAGTTCTTCATCCGTTGGGTGGAATCTGTACCCCACCGGCATTGAATTCATTCTTGACATGCTCGTCATCTCTTATCAACTTCACCTTCAACTTCGCACTTAAATAAGATCACCAGGAGAGGGAACAGAAACCACCCAGAACAAGAAACGCAAAACCCTCCAGGAGAAGAAACAGAAGGAGACTGAAAAGCAAGACTTCTTCACACTCTCTCTGGTTTAGAATCAGGAGAGATAGCCATGGTGGTGGTGGTGGTGGTTTTGAAAGTGAAACAGCAGAACCTCGTTGACCTGATGTTGATCCTGGTCTTCAGCTTGCCCTGGAAGCTTACTTCCTTGCCAGGGAGAGAAACAAGGCTTTGCTTGGGATTGGCCATGACAGGAACTGCTTCCATGATGACAAATTCCGTTGGGTCCCATCCCCAAACGTTGTCGTGGCTTCCATACAATTTCGTATACCGCGTGGCTGAACTTGGGGTTTTGGAACGTTCTAGAATCGACGTTTGTATGAAACTACGCAAAAAAGTGTTGTCACTCATGAGGTCGGAGAATGTTGGGGGAGGTAGCTGTCATGCTTCGGACATTTATTATGTTGTGGATTGAGTTAGTTTTAAGTCTGTGTTCTATTTAATGTGAGTTTGAACCTTAGAGTATGTTTGTTCATAACTCTCTCTTTATATCACGTGTATGATGTTGATTTTATGTCTAAAAGAAGTCCATTTAATATTAATATAATATAAAAATAAGATGACGATGATGATTTAGACATATTTCTTATTTAACCTTTTAGTTTCTTATCTTTTTTTATTTTTATATAAATTCTTAACGTGATATTAAAACTTAAATTCAAATATAGTATTTTATTATTTATAATTTGCATTTTGTGGAATATTATGAAAACATGTTATGTTATTTAACATTATTAATATTTTAGTGTTGTATTTTCTTATACATGAAGATGTTTTTAGTTTTAAATGACAAGATTTTTTAAGAAAATCAACAAGTCTTTTTGATAAGTTTAATTTATTAATAATTGTATATTTGAAAACCAAAGATATAATCAATTGATTGGAAATAAAAATGCAAAATATCAGTTCCATTCTTTTTGGTGCGTCTTTTTTTGTTTTTTTTTTCAGTACCATAGAAATAGTTCAAACATTCTTCCTCGTTGGCTTGGAAGACAAAAACATAAACACATCCTGTTTTCGAAATTGCACATCTATTTACCAATGACCAAAGATAATAAAAAAGTGAAACAAAAAGAAGAAAACAAAGAAATAAAGGAAGTGAAATGTAAATCTTAAAAACTCACATTTTAACACAAAGCCAATAAAATTTAGTTTACGAGTATAAGAAAATAAAATCATATTCAAATATTATTAACAAAAATCATATGTTTAAGAATGTACGTCTCAATGATTGGAAGGCTTATACTTTGGTAGAATTGTAGAGGGATTCGGGATCTTATGGACACGACACCGACCCTGTTCAACCAAAAGTGCATGCATTTGCATGACTTTAGACTTGAACCTTGTACCGGAAGTTATCTTCGAGGATGTCGTGTCATCATTGCTCCTCCATTATCCATGGCCACACAACAAAGGTCGGCTACCTTTTTGTTATTATCCCCCACTTGCATACCTTTTTCTTTAAATGATAAACGTTTCCAAACTCAGAACTTTAGGAAACATGCATGCATCTTTTAGGTCCTGAACAAAAGAGAACATTAAGACAACAAATTCAATTATAGAAAATATGCACCCTGTTTTAGAAGTGTAATTCATCTTCAAAATTGAGATTATAGAGAAGATTCAACAAGAGATGGCAAGCAAGATGTGAGAATCAAGGAATTGGTTGCCTCTGGGGTGGGCATTTCACATTGTAAAGCATCTGGAATGTACTTTTCAGACTGGACCTCTTGAAAATGGCCGAGGCTGGCAAAACTGTTTTGAGAAATTTTATACATTTCATCCTCCTGCTAGGGAGTAGCCAACAGAGGATTTCTTCTACAGGCTGTACAAATAAGTTCCCTGAAGATTAACAATCTTTCCCATAGCAATGCATGCCTAGGTATGATTACTGGACAGGGAACCCCGCAAGCTTACGGGTGAAAAGACAACAGTGAGAGAGGCATGATCAGAAAGAGAGTAGTTTTCCGGCCAAATTCCTTTCTCCACTTCTCGTGGGAAGAGAGCTGCATTCTTCACTTTGAAACCGATGGCTTCCTTGGGCGTGCCCGGCTGAAGTTCTTCCGTACTTGTCTCAAGATACTCCTCTGTCTGCCCTGACCACGTAGGATTCCAAATCTTTTGCTGCAAAGGGATGTAGGATTTATTACTATGTCCAGAAGTAGAGGCAGTAAAGAGCAAGCAGGGTGTGCGACAAATTGCTTAGTGGAATTATCAAGAGATGATCATTGTTAGAATTTTAGGCAGATCAAACAACAAACATATGCAGGACAATTACAAAAGATTACTAAGGATTTTACATGGTTTAAAAGAAGCACTCTCCGTTTACATGAAAATAATTCTCTCATTATTTAAGAGATTTCACACATTCAGAAATAGCTAGAAAATTTTTCCCTACTGATTGCTCTCTCTTTGATTACAATGATGATTCCTACAAGACAAAAAATCTATTTTATCCTTAACCATAATTTTGATTCCATACCTAACATATATTACATGCTTATGCTTGGAATAAAATACAAACAAACACTAGACAAATAAAACGGGATGTGAAGGCTTGTCATGCTCCTATCAAGTTCTAATACCTACTTCCTTTTTGGGTAGAACAATCTCGAACTAAAAAAGAGATCTAATAAAGGAATGAATTTGGGGAATCTTTCACAATTAAGGGCTTCAAGGTACCTTGAATTCTTCATAATCAACAACGCTGTCTCCATTGATGTCTGCTTCAGCCCACAAATCCTTTTTCTCTTGAGAGCTTAGCCCATAAGGAAGACCAATGAGATTAACCTGTATGAGGCCTGATTATAGTGAGTCTTTATGTCTTTAATGAAATTTACATCTCAATTCTAGTATGCCGAACTCACTAAAATGCAGTACCTGTCGCAGTGCTTCATAGAAAGTGGAATATGTAATGAAATCCGCTTGTTTGTCACCCTTCAAAAAGGCAAACACATCATCTTCGGCTAATGAGGTTTTTCGAAGCAGGTGCTGGAAACCAAGGAAAATTTCAGCCTTAGACATGGAAAGCTCTGGGAAAATCATGCCAAACAAATAAAATTTCATGTACTCTCCGGAATTGGAAAAGAGCTGGCTTACTGTTTCAGTCCTCTTGGTTTAACCCTGTTAACTCACTACCTACGTCAAAAGCTAAACTTATAGGAAACTATTGTTTCGTTATTTGATGGTGACACTATTGCACTCTTCTCACATGCAGACTTAAATTCTCCCTCAACAACTGTAGCACAAACACTGACAGTATTTCAGAAGTGAAAGGAAAACTGTATAATAAATATTCAAACTTAGAAATTTCTGCCTGATGACATTTTAAATTATCACTTATCCTAAAAGCTTAAGTGGGAAAGAGTAATCTTTCTCACTTAAATGAATATTCTAGTAAATGATATCCGAGTAACAAAAGAAATATGGTAGTCTTCAATCACTTGCCACTTCTCAACACCAACAGTAGGATTGAGATGTTCCACATACAACAGTCATAGACAAGTCATCTTAGATTATGGTCACTACCAGAGGTGTTATGTATGGGTAATATTTCATACATAGTATGTTTCGCCCCAGTACTGCTAATTGCGACCCCGCTTATGCATAAACTGGAAAACCGTATAAATAAGCTTATGGAAGCAAAAAACATGTATAACGTTTCGAACAAATGGTTGGATTGCATAAAAGAAGTCAGCGGATTCCACCCTGGAATTACCTAGCCAAAATATTAAAATATCATACAAATGGTAAATTGCTTACACTATATATCTTTTCTTTTTCTTATTTTCCCTATGTGAAGTACAATATAAACTTATAGGTTTCCCTCCTTGGAAAGAAAATTGGCAACAGAGTCACTACTCACCTTTATTATTCCGAAAACTGCTTCAGCCCAGCTTGTTCTCAATGGTTTGAGTGACTTCTTAGGATTACATAGCCAAATGAAGTCAACACCACAGATGTTTCCCCTATGATTTCGGTGGCTGACCCACTGCATGATATTTAAAAAGAGGCACAAATAACATAATGGATTAGCATCAGCTTTTTTCCTTTCTTTTTTCATACCCCTCCCCCCAAAACACCCAAATTATAAGTAAATCCTTAGGCACTAAATTTCTAACTTAAAGGTGACAAACCTTGTGAGCATCTGCATCACTGTCAGTATATTTATGGGCAGTATCATATGACGATACAAATCCTTGGGACCTGAGGAACTTGTAAACATGCCCCCGCTTGCTTCCGTTCCAGTCACTACAAAAGTAGGAGAATATCATGAAGATGTACATTTCAGAGGTTAAGATAAGACCGAGAGAGCTTCCCATTCTAATGGACCATCTAAAGTCACGGGGCTTGTTGGGGGCCTGGGAACAAACCCCCCCCCCAAAAAAAAAGGAAAAAGAAAAGAAAAGGGGTCGGGACAGAAACTCACCCACATAGTATGATGGGAATTTGTTTGAGCTTTTTTTCTCTCTGATATGATTGCACATATTGCAGTATTTTGTAAACCTATTAGAAGCAAAGATAAAGTCACTGCTAGCGCACAAAAGCGATGACATTTGGCACAGTTTGGTTGATAACCAAAGGAAAATGTATATACCTGACGCAGTCTTACTAAACATAGACTTGAATCATGAGGAAATAGCAAGTGGGTGTTCACAATTAAAATTTCTTGTCGCATGTTGCTCTTGAGGTTTTGTGGAAAAGGGACAACTGACTGAACATGAAATAGCTGTGCAACCCGATCACCAAAGTCATTAAAAAGCACCTCCCGATAATCCAAAACCTTTAAGCAGTCCTGACGTATGGCAGTCAACAGACCTGCATAGAACAAACGGAATATCTCAGTCGATAATGCACTAAGAAGTACTTGGAAAGCTCGCTTAAAACACAACGAAAACAGCTAAAAGTTATGCAATTAAACTGAAAAGCTTGAACATCAGTCTATAAATAAGACACTAGCTCCTCTTAAGGTAAAAACGTGAGAATCGTACTTTGAGCAGCTGATGAGCATGGAAGGGAAGTAAAAGAAAAACATAAAACCAGTAAACAACCCTAAAGATTGTGATAGATGAGCACTCAAAAATCCTTAAGAAAATGTACCAGCTACGAGTTCAAAATCTAAACCATGAATTTTGGCATCGAATCATGCTGCAAATCACAATTGGAAACTCTAAATTAAAAGACATACCACATCTTTTGTGTGAGAACAATGAATTTTTTAACCATCCGACCTGAATTAAAGCTTAGATTAATGAAAAAAAAATAATTCAAAACCCCACCAGATCTACTTTAATCATAGTAAATTTAGATATTGCAGCAAGTAAAGTGGTGCACAAAAGTTGAAACCCATTGATAATTGACGTTAATAGATGATTCTTAAATAGCCAACAAAATACCATCTCCACGGTTGTTGGTTCGTGCAAGCTTGAAGGTAATATAGCCAGCATCGCCGAGCCTCTCCTGGTACATTCGAACAAGTTGTTCATTTCCAATCCAGAACTCCTGTCCATGAAACCAACATCAGAAAAGTCAAAAGGGTCCTAGAGAAGAGACGATGAAAAATCTCTAGGAAAAGGGTCTATGAATACCCACCTGGAGACATATAACAAGGGAGGACGATTGGAGCAACCAATCCAAAATCCTTTCGTTCCGGCGCATCCAGAACGTTTTGATTTCGCTTTCGCGAAGACTTTGATTCTGTTACATACCCACAATGACATAAAGCCAGCGAAACTCATCTTTTCACGAAAGGCACACTAATCCAACAGTGGCAGTAAACACAAACCTGTTCCTGTTGGTCAAGCCGCTTGTAGATGGGAGCCAGGATATTGAAAGTGGTACACGAGATACAACCCAGCTCTTCTTGCTCCGCCCCTGCCTCCATCTCCCTCCCAGGCATTGACGCCAAGCACCTGTTCTTCCCAATCGTCTCCAAAACCATTTTCCCTCAATTTGGAGCGGTTTCTTCCTTGCTGTTAACGCGAGAGAATCAAAACGGCCGAAGGAAACTAAAGCGAGAGTGATAAACTTCTTCTGATGGATACAAGTAAAAGGGTTCTGCAATGGCTCTTCGATTTTATAGCCCTGTGGGGGACCCAAGCCGGCATCGTTCATTTATATTGTGGAGGAAAGTTGTTGACCATTTTCACCTACATCACAGCACGGCTAGAATGTGCCGTGGGCTGTAAGTGATGCAATCTTTCGCTTTCAATCCTACTCACTGGGTTATCCAATAAAAGAACCCCTATTCGCAAACAGGGAATTAACCTGGGCTCGTCATTACATAGGAGACTTCTGGGTTGTTTCTGCAGATTTTGCCTTCAAAGTTAGGTATCGGCAGGAAAAAATATCAAAATAAAAAAAAACAGAGCGGATTAACGATGCAGAAGAACCAGTCTTCACTTCATTAGCCAGACACGCATACTCGCCTTTTGATAGTGCACAACAAGCAAGGAACAGGTGTAACACGGAATCTGCCATTCCCGTGTCGCCAACAGTCCCGTGACTTCAGATATCTGCCCCGACTCTCAAGTCTTGAGATAAAAAAAACGAAAAGGAAAAAGCTACGATCGTGTCGGTGCCTGTCGATCCGTCCCCATCTCTGGAGCCGCTGCCAACTCATCCACCTCCTTGCTCCCTGCCCCAAAGCAGAATGGGAAACACTGTAAAAATCTTAAAGGGGAGCTTAGAAGGTAAAACAAAAGTTTGAGATGATTAATCTACGCAAAAGGTGATCAAAGGTTAAATTAATCGAGTTTAGAAGTAGAAAGCATGGTTGAAACTCCTCGATTTTTCCAAGTATTAGGTTTTGCTTTCAGAGGGGGTCAGACACGGTCAAACGCAGTGAATTGTTCTTCTTTTACTTTCTCTGTGAGAAATAACTGACCTGGTGAGTCGACTCGTCAAACTTGACCGGGAGACTCAGAGGTTGACTCGGCCCGGAAGTGACGTCGACGGGAGGTAGCAGCGAAGTGACAATGACGGCAGCGATGGTGGCCTGAGATGGAGGTAGCGATCGGTTACCGCGGATGCGGTGCCGCAATCGCCGTGACAGTGATTGTTACCGACAACGGGCCAGTTGGGGCGAGCAATGGTTATGAAACAAGCCCAATTGCAAGATAATGGACCGAGACTAGGTGGCTATGGCCCAATCTGTGTGTAGCGAGAAAGACGGTGCGGGCGGAGCGTGTAGTGCACGTCGGGTTGAGACGAATTTTACGTTTTAGACAACGTCATATAACATTGCTTTTATGTCATATGCAAGTTATTTAAATCAATATCTTACTTTAGTATTTTTTAGTACGCTAGAGTGTCTCTTTTCTTACCAACCGATCATTGGCATGCGAATTGTTTTGTCCTGTACGTTGATGCTTGGAATAAGAGGATATATTAAAATGCAGTGATAATAACTTGGTTTTTATAAAAAGATTCATTTTCTCAAAATCATTTTGGAGAAAGAAAAATACTTTTAATTTAAAAAATTCCCAAACATGATTTAATTAATTTGATTCTATCAAATAGCCTAAAGATTTATCGAAAAGTTAAGTCAATGATAAAAAAAAATACTTTTTTCATTTAAAATTTTACTTTAAAAATTTTAATTCTTCAAAGTAAAACTATCATTTTATACATATTTATTCATGTATACTGAGTATCATTAAACTTAGAATCACACAGGATAGATGTAAATTATCTTACACTCTAATACTATATTAAAAATTTATGTTTATCTCTTCTTAAAAGGCACATAAGCTTATAAAATACTCTTATTTTTAATACCGAGAATCATAAGTTCAAACCTTTTAAGGAAAAGTGAATTTGGGCCTTTAACATATATCTTTCTTATATGCCAAGATTTTCCACTTTTTTCTAATAATCAATTTTATGCAAAGTTAAGAGTCTTTCTAACACGTACAATAAATAAATCTGAAAACTTTGACAGTACGAAACGAAAATCAAAGGAGGTTTCAAAGTAGTTTGGACTCACCATACGAGTCCACCAAGCCATACTTAGGCAGTAGCAATCACCTACCAAACACCATCGCTTGGCAACGAAGCGCCCTTGACCCTCAATCCACCCGCGACGTAACTTCACTACTAACAATTCAAGATTTCCTTCTCTACGAAACCAGACTAAAAACTAGCACTACCGCATTCCTTCTCAAACAAAGATCTAATTAGGTTGATGTCTCTTTGTCCAACACACCTTCGACGGAACCATCCCAACTAACAGAAGCCAAACGCACCGTATAAACGTACCAAGAAAAGAAGGGCCTCCAATGAGAAATCAGAAGGCACAATGGACAGGCAGCTCCTGTGGCCAGAGAGCTCGGCATTTCAACTTGAATGGGCATCGGAAGATGTCCGTCTCAAGTTCTTCAAATGTGTTAGATGGCAGCTGGAAGAAACGATGGACCCAATTGACTGCCCTTACCATTACTTCTGTGACAGCACTTATCCCGGCGACTATCCGCCAGCGGTGGACGTGCTGGTTTTTCTGTTCACAGGAGCTTCATACCTGATAACCGTCTTCATCATGGTGATGGACATGTCGAGGAAAGGGCAACCTCTCCTTAGTCAGTCCAAGAGATACCTACTGCCTTCTGGTCCACTTTCCCTCCCTTTAATCCTCTTCACTCTGGCGAAAGGTTACAGAATCAATACCATATTTCCTCTGTCCATCATGGGTCCGGCAATCCTGCAACTGGTTCACATTGCTGCACTCACTTTTGACTACGGAGCATGTAAAGAGGCAAAATATGCATTCTTTGAGGCATCAACAATATCTGGTATTCTACATGCAAGTCTGTACCTGGACTCTGTTCTCTTACCTTACTACACAGGTATTGATGCTCTGGTGTCATCAACTTTTTCAGGCGAGTGTTCATCATGTGTGTGTAGGAGGGAGGTTTTGGTAGTGGGAGGGGGGTTAGTGTCCTACAGGGGATGGTCACCCACCACATTTTCAGTTGTCGGTGCTCTGTTTCTCAGGATTATCTGCAGGGTGTCCGGCGAAAAAACAGGAATGATTTTACTGGTAAGGCCATGGCTGGAATGTGTAGCTTGGGTCTTGATATTGATGGATTGTGTTTATCTAGCAACAAACTCCCCACCAGATAAGTCATTGTTGAGAGTTGCTGCTTTTGGAAGCATATTTGTTTTGATTTGCCTTCATGTACTCAAATTAGCATGCACCATGATAACAAAATGGCATTTCAAGGGAAAGACATAAGGAAGTGTGATAAATACAATGATCAGAGGAGACAAAATTTCCCTTAAACTGAGATTGTAATGTCAAGGGAAACAACAATGTTCATATGTAAATAGTCTCCTGTTCTTTTTCTTTTTCTACTATCAAATACACAAATGGCCAAAATTGATCGTAAAAATCTATCAGACATCAAAAGATATTAAACCTATAATAACTCAAATGGCCTAGCATACTGGGGGCACAATTCGGACAAATTTCAACACCTTGGCCATCAGCACCAACCCTCTTCACGTGAAAAGACTTCTACTCCACGAAAGAAGGTAGTTAAAAGCAAAGTTCCCATGTAAGTTACCAGAAAACCTCCTTTGGCTCAAGTTACAAGTCCTTTGGCTTGTGCGCAAAGTTCCAAGGAAAGTTACAAGAAAAACCTCCTTCGGCTTGTGTCCATTTCCGGCTGAAATTCAAATTGGAAAGGGAACAATACAATGTGTCAGACACAAGGAATTATTTGTATCTTTTTTTATTTTTAGAACAAAAGTAAGAAGATAAATGATCAGAATAAAACAACATCCTGATTTGTTTGGTAGGTGGAGTACCTTGTGAACCCACTCATATTCCCCACCCTTGGTATCGAAGGTTCCATGCTGCAGACTGATCAACTTCAGTGTGAACCTAGGGCCACACTCCTGCATGGTTGTTGTATTAACAAGCAATGAGACCACAAAGCCCTCCAAAGAGATAAAATATAGCCAAACACAAGTGATGCTAAAAATTGGAGGAAGTCATGGAATTTATTAAGAATTTGAATAGAAGTTTCAGGTATCAACAAGGGCCTATAACAGATTTGCCAGATTTTAGTCATATTTTCGCAAATTATGTTCTGAATCATGTGAAATGAAGGTGATATACCAATGCAAATTCTGAACCTGTATATCTTCCAGCAGACAAACAAGTGCATGTGCTTTAACTTTTCACTCAGAGAGTCACCGCATTTAACTAGACAGCACTAACGACATTTATCCCACCACAATTGCAGTTTTGAATGGCAACTAAAACCTTATAGCAAATGAAGTTTTAATGATAAATCGAGAACAATGCAAATCTGAATTATCACCATCTAACCACATTCTAGTTCTAGCTAGGCAACCTGGATAAGCCAAAAATGCAACGTAAAATTATTGTATCCTATTCATAAGGACCCATCATGTCAAATCCCCAACCCTAATTCATTCTACTGTAATGCTCACACTCTTCGTAAGCATGGGCCAAAGTACGGTAATATGGAATTTTCCATTGGCGAGGTGACATGTGACTTCAATCATTACATTTTAACCACCGATGGGAGGGATAAAGCTTGTTGAGCAATCTCTGGAGGTTGCCACATCAAATAAATCACCACTAACCTGAAGGCGTGCAATTACTTTCTCTTTAGGAGCTTTCGCTGATTTAGCATCCTTAGCCTTTTTACCTTCTGAGTCAATCTCCTTACTTTCTTTGCTCTCAAAAATGTAACTGAACACAAAATAAGGGGACGTGTCAATTAGAAAACCAAACCTATTAAACAGAATAAAAGTTTTCATTGCAGTAGCTTGCAAAGCTTCAGATACACACCGATGATGCCGGAAAAATATAAAATCTCGCTGATTGTGGAATGTAGCAACTCGTCGGCCACGAAAATGTGGATCTTGCGGGAAAAGTGACTGTATTAATCTAAACGTAACAAGACAGCAAAGAAAACAATTAAGAAGAGACTAGACAATCACAAAATATTCATTACTCAAACAATAATATAAGATAGAAAATAAAATGCACTCTTTCATTCAATTCAATCAAGAACATCACAAGACGAAGAGTGTTTTAAATTTTAAGAAGCAGTCACATCTCTTGTAGTTTTTGAAGGATATGTCCAAAATGCAAATCTTAATTATACAAGAAAAAAAGAGTAGGAAAATACCTTCCAACACGATGACCCAGGCGTGTTGTGAAGTTATTTAGCACAAGCTCAGGCTTGTGACTCGTGGGATTTCCATGATTCTGCAAGCAAGACAAATAAGAGAATTATTTCTTTTACAAATCTCCAACTAACACTAACATGAAAAAGTAGGCATCATCTACTTACCAAGGCAAAAACTTGATAATGTTACAAGAGGTAGTATAGGAGAGGTTACAATTATAACTTATAAATTTCTCCCCCTTTTTTTTTCCTCAAATGTTTCATTCAAATTTACCCTCTTTTTTAAAATAAAAAAATCAATCTTCTGCAGTTAATCTAGTGCCCCTTAGCGATCACTTCCAATGTAACTGAAAAAAATAGCTACGTTGCTAGTAAACACAAGCTGAAGCTAGTGACTGATTGAATAAGTCAATAAACACAACAAAAAAATGGTTTCTTTCAATGTACAGCACACAATTGCACCAAATTGAAAAACAAGACGCAATATTAATTACCAAAACCCCAAAAAAAAAAATAATAATAATAATAACTACATATTGATGAGCACGTAATTTTTACATTGACCAAACTTCATACGTTCCTTTAAAGACCTTTTCAACAAAATTATTCACAAGATCTCATTAATCAAAGAGCTAGCATTCATTTGGAACATCAAGATAAACCTTAATATCCTTGCGCAAAACAAGTTTTGAAAGCTTGAAATGAGCTGTTGGTCCCTCAGGTAAGCCCATTATTAGGAGAGCATCTGCAAAGCAACCAAAAGGGCTGATGGTCAAAACCCTCATGCTGACAATACCAAAGGGGAATGAAAAAGAATAAAAAGCCTCATACTTTTATAATAACATGCAGATTCAAAAAATATTCACATCACAAAGCCTGGTGATATTAAGCAAGAAGCATCACCAACCTGGTTCCCGGCGATTGGTGTGAACAACTATGATAGAAGTAAAGTCCTTGTTCTTAGCATATTCTACAATCTGTAAATGCCAAAAAGGGATGTATGAGATCCAAACAAACTTTAGATGTTTTAAACTCCATGAACACGGGTAAAATTCAAAATCACCTTTTTCAAGTCATAGGTTCCTCTCTTGTAGTAATGCGCATTTGGGATCACAGAAAGTAGTTCTGATATAAAAGCAGGTCCCCTCTGCAAACCAAAGATAATCTAAGCATACTAGCCAACACCTTTCAAAACTACGATTCAACTAGACTGATGCAGTATTACAAATACATAGTCAGGTGACTTAAGTTAACAGAACCAAAAATCGCACGGAGGAGAACTTACAGTAGAATTGAAACGGGAAGTGGTGATTAAAACTTTTGGAGCACACTCACGCTTTAAAATAGCATTGAATTCATCAGCATCATCACCCGCAAACAGCTGCATATAAACACAACTAACATGTCAAATGCAAGAGTTGTTGGAGGCAAAATGATGAGATTTAGATCAAATTCTAAAATGCCAATACAAATAGTTGTTTATCCTACAGTAAATTAAGTTAGCCTCAAAGTTGCCACTCCCTTGAATCAATGCCATCCGTAGTACATGAATTAAAACTTTGACTAGGCAACACTTAATTATTATAAGAAACGAAGCCTAAATCTAAGCTATAGTTCCCAATTCCATAACATACACAGCAATACATTAGCTTTTGACAAAAATGAAATAAACCCGGAAGAAATAGAAAGTCGCAGAAGAATAATCAAAAGACCTCTTCATCGTCGGGCTTGCACACAGTCTCATCAAATTCCCTGGTGTTCTCAATCGTACGAGGAACATTTTTTGCCGGAGGCTGCATTATCAACAAGCCGAAACACCATTTAATTTTCAGGAAACCTGTGTAAAGAACAAAAAACTCGAGGAAATAGGCAACAAACCTCCTCGCCGAGCTCGAGAGCGCGTTTCTCTGCGGCGTCACGAGCCTGGATCTTCTTGCGCTTCTCCACCTTCTTCTGGTGCTTGAGCTTGGCGTGCACCTCCGACCTCTTCGCCTTGTTCTTTATCGTGGACGGCACTACCTCTCCCGCCTTCTTACTCTTCTGCTGCTCCTTGTTTCTGTGCTCCTGGTTCTCCATCTCCGCCTCCGCGGCGTCTGCTCCTTCGCTCTCTCTCCTCTTCCTCTTTCCCCCCATTCTCAACGATCACCTAGAATGCACTGTAACGTAAAGAAGAAGAAGACGAAGAAGGAGAGGAAGGGATCGAGGGTTTTGGCTGTTAGGGCTTTTGACAGGGAAGAAGGGCGATATTATTTTACTCTATTTGGCTATTTGATTCTCTGCGGAAAAAGCAGTTCTTGTTCTGTACCCTCAGCTAATCACCTCTTGCCCTATCAGTTTACAATTTTCTTATATTTCATCGCTTTAAAAAAAGAAACATTTTATTTATTTGGAATTGGACATTACGACTATTAGTATTTTCATATTTTTCATTCTAATTTATAAAAAAAATTGAAGAATCTTAATCAAATTAAAAATGATACAACTTTACCATTTGGACTTTTTTAATTTCATTAAGTTATTAAATAAAATACATATGTATATAGACTAGATGTAACTCAACATGTTACATCGTATTTTGGTAGAATCATTTGCAGTACTCACAGCATGTCTCTAACCATGGTGTACAATAGTGAATATTTTTCTATTCGTAATAATTTTCAATTTTTTTTTATTTTCTAACTTTTGTTGTAATTTTAAGAGTTCTCTAGTCAAAACATAATAAACCGTATATTTTTGGAAAATAACTAGTTGTAGGGATTTTTTTTTTCTTAGGTGGATATATTTTTAGGAGATTTATTGGGAGAGAGGGAGACTCAAACCTTGCATTCCATGATAGAGTTACCATTGTTTTGAATTATGAATTTTAGTTTCTAATTTAGAATTTCTAGGAATCAAATTGATTAGATCCAACCATAGGAGAAAAATCATTAAAAAGTATTTCCTAAGAAATTTAACTAAGACTAAATCTAAGAGTATCTCATAAAGAGTTGCACCGTATCCATCAAAGGCAACTCACTTTAAGAATCGACTATGGAAGGACTAGGACTTACCAAATTTAGAGCCAAATCTAACTTTATACAATGTGTAGTTAATAAAAAAGCTAGAAAAGCCCGTAAAAGACATTCCATCTTGCATATTGACGTGACTATGAATTTTCTTTTCTTTTACGTTAAGATACTAAGAATAGTGTAACAAAAGTTTCACATCAATTAAATCTTATTTGAAATTTATATATATATATATATAAATGATTGATATTTTTACTTTTAAATTTACCATAGTAAAAATAGAATGTCTAATTGAATATTAAAGTTCATGTTCAAGCAGCAATGTCCTATGTATACAAAACCTGACACAAAGTTTACAACCCACATTGGTATAGCTAATTTGTAATTAATTTATCTTTTTACTTTTAAGCATCCTTTTGGGTGTGAATATTATCTAAATAAAGAGACTCAACTAAGTACTTTGTTTAAAATAGAAATTTGTACAAGATTCATCTTAACAAAAACAATAATCTCTTTTCAATAGGCTATACGGCCTTGCATCATTTAATCAGTTCAGAGGAGGCCAAGGTGATTACAATTTCACTAATCAAAATTGGTTAATGAGATGTTTGGCTGGTTGGAAACAGGCAAGACTTGCGAAACTGTGTTGCATTCTGTATTTTCTTCTGTTGCTTGGCCTTGCTTCTCGTTGCTTTTACCCCACAGAAGAATATACATGCCGCCTACAACCAGGATGGTTCCCAGAATGCTGTTCATCACCATTGAAGAATGTTGAGAAAAGTTTAGCTATCTGACAAAGAACAAAGTTAAAAGGGGTTGAAGATATTAACCTTCCAAGGTATATCTGTTCATGCATGATGGTGAAATCGAAGATGGCTACAAATATCTCCATCAAGGGGGTGAATGCTGATGTGACGAGTGGACCTGTTTGCTTGATACACCATGACATCGCTGCATAGCATAAGCCTGATCCCACCATGCCCTGTGTTAATAAACAAAAACTATGATTATGGATTCGAAATTAAGAGTAAGGTAAAATGGTAATTTCATTTTATCATAGCTTTTCTAAGAACCAGTAAAAAGGGAATACCAAAGATAGAAAATTTTCTAATGGCTTACTGATATACAACTTTTGAAGTAGTAAACCATTGCTATCTTTCAATACCTATACAGATGTTAAAACTGATTAATTTCAAATTATGTAAACCCTGTGTTTTTAACATTTATTGTGTGTGCGTGTCTTTACTATATGATCCTTCTAATTCTCCAAACATAAAGTAGTCTAAATTCAAAAGTTGTCCAAAGAAGCATTCCTTTTTGGGTTCAGCATCAAAGAATAAGACATGAACTTTGAATCTTCAAAAGAGAACTTACAGAATATATGACTGTAAATATCTCCAACTTTCCTTTCAAAACCCATACCGCAAGGTTTCTGTCCATGATCAAACACAAGATGGCTGACTGAACTGCACCAAAGAAGCTCAAGATTGCAGTGCTAGAATATTGACATGGATATCTTTGGCCGATCTTTGCTTGGATAAGGAACCACGAAGACCACAGAATGCAGCCTAATGCATTGAAGACCGAACCAATAGCCCACCTTTGTTTCTTGGTCAAGCTCATCCTGCTGCCATGGTCAGCTCTGAGAGCTGCAGCTCCTGAATGAGGGTGGTTCAATGGCATCCCTTCGTAAAGGGTTAATAACAGAGCACCACCAACGCATACTACAGTGCCTAACATCTTGGCCTTCCCGCATTTTCTTTTCATGTTCACTTTCTCTAGACTGAAAATAGTTAGAACACCGTAGCATGGAAGTTATTGAATCTTTAGTGAATAAGAAAGATACTTGCTTATTGATTTATGTTAGTACTCGTGGGTGTTTGGATAACAAAGAGAATATCAAGACAAATTATACCATTTCCATGTAAGAAGGGAAATCAAGATTAGATTTAGCTAATATGAGTCGTATATCATATTCAACAAATGGCTTCATCCCAAAGGTAGATTTAGCTATATTTAAACCTTAATTTAAATATTACAATAGAATTTGTGAATTTTTAATTAATAAAAATCAAGTTGCTTTTTTCATACAAAAAAGATACTAAACAAGATTTAGATAATGTGAAATGCAGGCTATTTACGACACATTTACTTACCCAAATGGAAGTGCTAATAGAAATGTGGTTGCTGGCACAACGTTGATGAAAGCACACAAGAAGGTGGAAGATGTATACTGAAGTCCAATAAGTAAAAAGTATTGAGTGAGTGTTACCCTGAAATAAATAAAGAAATAATAAGTATAAGACTTCAAATGGGCAGTTTGCTGAACTACATTAGTGAAATGCCATGACTAACCCGATCATAGCACTAAAAAAAAGTTGACATAATATGCATGCCGTGAGTTTAGCATTGGTTTTCCTGCAAGAAAGCAAACGATTATACTCCTTTAAACTCATTTGAATAGTTTGAAAATTATGGTTTTGTTTTGGTAACCATTAAAAAAATTATTTCATCCTTTAATATTAACTTATAAGAATAAATACATCTATATATAAGGAATACAACATAATAGTATATTGGCATATAAAATACAACAAAATTTCAGTACTTTTTCCAAAAACATAGTTTTTGGACAATAAGATGCTTCACTTGAAATTTAAACTTTAATATCATGCTAAAAAACTTGTTTCTTTTTTTTACGCAAAAATGTAAGATACGAACAGATTTCCACATATAATAAGCACGAGTTAATATATTAACAATGTAAAACACACCCCAAATTTTATCAGAAGCAACTAACCAAAACGAAACAATCTTAAATGAAGAAGTTAAGAAGCTATACCTTCTCCAGAGATAGGCAATGGGTCCCAAGAAAATGGCAGCAAGCAACTGTCGGTATGTAACAATCACCCCCTGGCTCGTTCCTTCACTGAGAATCTTCTTAAGAAGTAAGTTCACAGTGGCAAATGCGAAGTTGACAAGTACCATGACAGCAACAGGCTTCCCTCCTCCAAAAGAATTCATCTCAGATTCTCCTGTCTTCTTGAGCTTGCAAAACCCAATGCTGCTAAACAAAATTTGGTTCTTCTATTTATATCCGAGCCACCACTCCCAAATGGGAATTGAACCAGAACAATATTTTGCATCTAATCAGCCCATTTTCCAGGCATAAACCTTTAAGTCTTTAGGCGTGCATGTCATCATTCCATGACCTCAGAGATACGACATTGTTCTTCAGACTTCATTGGAGAGTCACCCATAATCTGGTGAGAGTATTTATGCCACTAAAAGATTGGTGTTATTGGTATTATTATATTAAAAGCAGCAAGCATCGTTAGAAATTGGCACCAAATGGAAAAGAATCATTAGAAAGTGGAGGAAATATGAACGACCACCTTTTTCTCTGGTTTGGAATCTGATACTTATTTGAGACATGGACTGACTGTATGTATGCTGTTTTGGTACTATTGCCAGTTTTGGAGGAAGTCTAGTGGCCATCGACAAAAAGGCAATGGGATGCTTTCTGCATGTTGATTGGAATTCGGACCTGGTGTTTGAGGTTATGCTTGAGAGCTTTTTGGAGGTCGGGGATATCTTCTGGGACAGTTGGAAAAGGGTGCAACTGAGGTGATGTTGGAGACAGCAAAGCATTTGGAGATTGATGATTCCTTCCTGTAACTATTAAAAACAAAAAAGTAGCATAAGGAGTAAAGCGTTGGGAAGAAAAATGTGAATTGAATAGTAAGCATTCTTCATGCAAGAAGGTGCTCAATTGGTCGAAGGTATGGCTCGTGATCATCTGATTGAAAGTTTGACACCTTGCTTTTCTTTATAAACGAAGAAAAAAGTTGCATAATGAGCAAAGTATCAAGAAGGAAAATAAGATAGAATAATAGATATTAATCACCATGTCAAGTTTACTATTGTTTGAAAAGTTTTTAGGAATGAAAAGTTAAAGTCAAATGAAAAGGCCATGGACAAGTAAAATTACAATTTTGTCCCTTATTAGGAAGTATTATGAAAAAAAATAA
Source organism: Casuarina equisetifolia (assembly GCA_028551475.1). NCBI lineage: Eukaryota > Viridiplantae > Streptophyta > Magnoliopsida > Fagales > Casuarinaceae > Casuarina > Casuarina equisetifolia. The sequence continues at coordinate 1,808,316 of CM052358.1, read as the reverse complement.
AGATTGAACATCTACTTTATAATTATCATAAATGAGATAAAGGTAAATATGTTACCATTAAAATAAATATTATTAAAGCTCATGACATAATTAAATAAAAAAAAGTGTTAGGAGTTCTTCAAATTATACATACTCTTAAGTTATTGATTGATCTGATTAGTCAATGCATACTATTAGATTTCTTCAAGCTTTGATAGTGAATATGTTAGATACTTTGAGAATATTAATGAGTTAAGTCAAAAATATATATATATATATATAGATTGAACGTTCTCTGTTTAAGAATGTCAAATTTAATGTTGTTTTGAAAAATCTTCATGAATGAAGAGTAAAAAACAAATGAAAAAGCAGTAGGTGAGTAACTATAATATATTAAATTAAAAAATTATCCTTTACATGTAAAAATGATTATTTTATTCAAAACTCAACAGAAGTGTGAAAACCGAATAAAAATTCTTTGGCTAATCAAGAATAAAATCAACAAAAGTGTGAAAAAAGAATAAAAATTCTTTACCAAATCCTAAATAATAATGAATTGTTGTTATGTTAATGTATAAATCATTTGTTCCAACTAGATTCGTTCAGTATTCTTTTATGCTTATTGTATGTGTTTTTTATCAAAAGATTTGCATAATGTTCTCACACTTTTTCAATACTCACCATGTCGTCTCTTTTTTGGAGCTCAGTTCCCAAAATACCCTTCCCGCAATTTTCAACATTACAAGACCTACATAATTGTCTTTATGGAGCCCAGGCCCAGAGTTCCCAACCGGCCTGAGTTTCTACTCGCAACAGCGTTTAGAAATGGTTCTTCTCCTCCGTCCTCCGCCACATCGCCCTAGGTGTTTTGGTTTCCTTTTTGCGTGGAAATCTTCCGGTGGAGTTCTCTGATCGCGATGCGAAGCGCAGCGCGAAATGCGCCATGGGAGAAGTCTCTTCGCCAGAACCCAAGCAGCAAGAAGCAGCCTTTCCAAAGTGGGAGACATACTCCTGGCGGCCTCCGTTACCAAAACTCTCTCCGACTCCGGCACTCGCAACCTCGACCCTTCTTCCATCCCGCTCTCGGAGCCTCTCCTACTCCACATCCTCCGCTCCCCGTCTCTCCATCCGTCCAAGAAAATCGACTTCTTCGGCTGGTGCAGGTCCTCTCTGGGACCAAACTACAAACACTCCGCCTCTGGCTACTCCCACATCCTCCGCGTCGCTTGCCGCGCCAAACTTCTCCACGAGATTCCGCGCCTGTTAGTTTTCATGAAAGAAGACGGAATCGTCGTCGGTTCCTGGACTTTCAAGCGCTTGCTTGATACGTTGATTCGGGCCGGTAAGATCGACTTGGCGCTCGAGGTTTTGGATCATATGGAGGAGGTGCAGATGGGGGCCACCACGAGCTTGGATCCCCATATGTATGACTCCGTTCTTGTGGCTCTGGTTGCAAAAAATCAGTTGGGTTTGGCCTTGTCCATCTTGATTAAGCTTCTTGACGGCTCATCTTCGTTTCCCAGCCCCATTGCCTATAACCAAGTGTTAGTTGCTCTCAGGAAAGCAAACATGAGGATGGAATTCAAACAAGTGTTTGAAAAACTTAGGGAGAAGAATGGGTTTGGGTTTGATACTTGGGGTTACAACATATGCGTTCATGCTTTTGGGTGTTGGGGTGACTTGGCTACCTCTTTAGGCCTATTCAAAGAAATGAAGGAAAAGAGTTTGGGGGGTTCTCGGTCATTGGGTCCAGACACGTGCACCTATAATAGCTTAATCCGTGTGCTATGTTTAGCTGGTAAGGTGAAAGACGCGCTAATGGTGTGGGAGGAATTGAAAGGGTCCGGTCATGAGCCGGATGAGTTCACATATCGTATACTTATTCAAGGCTGCTGTAAGTCCTATCGAATAGAGGAGGCAACCAAGATTTTTAGTGAGATGCAGTATCATGGTTGTAGCCCGGATACTATTGTGTACACTTCACTCCTAGATGGGATGTTCAAGGCGAGGAAGCTCACGTCAGCCTGCCAACTATTTGAGAAAATGGTTCAAGATGGGGTACGAACCTCGAGTTGGACGCATAATGTTGTGATTGATGGGCTGTTTAGGAATGGGAGGGCTGAAGCTGGTTACGCTCTGTTTTGTGACTTGAAGAAGAAGGGAAGCTTTGTGGATGGTGTTACTTACAGCGTCGTTGTGTTGCAACTTTGTAGGGAGGGTCTACTTGAGGAAGCACTTAGATTGGTGGAAGAAATGGAAGGCAGGGGCTTTGTTGTTGATCTAATTACTGTAACTTCGCTCTTGATCGGGCTTCATAAGCACGGGCTCTGGGATTGGACAGAGAGGCTAATGAAGCACGTTAGGGATGGTAATCTGGTTGCTGATGTTCTTAAATGGCAGGTTGACATGGAGGCTTCACTGAAAAATCCACAGAACAAGAGGAAGGATTATACAGCAATGTTTACCTCAAAAGGAAATTTTGGTGAGATAATGAGTTACATCAATTCATCTGACAGGGCAGCTGACATCAATCTTGTTTCAGATGACCCTGGAATTCGAGATGAAGAGAATTCATACTCTGATCAAGATCAGTGGTCATCATCCCCGTATATGGACAAATTAGCTAGTCAAATGAAGTCCAACGAGCATTCTTTGCCTCGATTTTCACTGTCTAGAGGGCAAAGGATTCAACCGGAAGGAGCAGGTTCTTTTGACATTGATATGGTTAATACTTTCTTGTCTATATTTTTGTCCAAAGGAAAGCTGAGCTTGGCATGCAAATTGTTTGAGATTTTCCGTGATATGGGTGTCAGTCCTGTAAGCTACACTTACAACTCAATTATGAGTACTTTTGTCAAGAAGGGCCATTTCAATCAGGCATGGGGTGTCCTCAATGAAATGGGAGAGCAGATCTGCCTTGCGGATATAGCAACTTACAATGTGATTATCCAAGGCTTGGGGAAGTTGGGAAGAGCTGATCTAGCCAGTGCTGTTCTGGATAAGTTAATTAAGGACGGTGGCTACCTTGACATAATTATGTACAACACCCTGATTAATGCGCTTGGTAAGGCTGGCCGGATTGAGGAGGTAAACAAACTTTTTGAGCAGATGAAGACTAGTGGAGTCAATCCGGACGTTGTCACTTTTAACACTCTCATTGAAGTCCATAGCAAGGCAGGTAGATTAAAGGATGCCTATAAATTCTTAAAAATGATGCTGGATGCTGGCTGCTTGCCAAACCATGTTACAGACACGACTTTGGATTTTCTGGGAAAGGAGATTGATAAATTAAGATACCAGAAGGCATCAATCTTGGGCAACAAGGATGAATCTTCTTGATGAAAATTTTGCAACAAAGGTTGATTAGAGGATAATAATTGTTGTACATTTCAACCAAATAAATCTCTGGGCTTTCTTTTCCTAGGTAAATTCTTTGAGCATTTAACTTATGTCACTATACTTATATGCCATTTCAACACCTATTCAAGACAAAATTTTACTTTTTGGTTGGTGACTAGAAGAGTGCAGAAAGGCAGAGGTAGAACCCCGGATCAGAATTGCTTAACATTGCTATTAAAAGAGTAGATCCGATGCTAACACGTGCTTTTGTCATGGATGATAAACGTCTAGCTTCAACACAAAAGCTACATCTGCTTGCTTAATAAAGGAGTAAAGGAAAGGGCTGTAGTCAAGTTTATAAAATGGTAATTTTTATATAAGAGTAAAATGATGATTGTATCAATTAATTTTTTTTTAGAATTGCTATAAAGTTATGAAAAACTTGTGTACCATGTCATTTAAGGAATTGCTATAATGATCAAGGAAAAAACTGGTAGAGAAGAGAAATTGTACAGTTGTTCTTACATGTATTTAAACTTCATATAATGAAAAATTGTTGCTCTTGTAGATAGAAATTAGTTTATTCCAAATCATATAAAATTTTTGGTTTTTTTATTATAATTATTGCATGTATTTATTGTAATATACATACATTTCCCATCATCTCTTTATGTCTGTATCTTCTTGGGTTGTTTACTGCATTACACCCCGCATCCCTGCCTTAAATATTGTAGTAACTTACTAAAATAGATCACAATATTTCCAGCGACAAAACATAAATGCACAAACTTTATTCAGCCATGAATATCATATTCGAACATACAATAAGAGCAATTAACATATTACAGAATTGCTCTAGAACATGACTTTTCAATTATTATTGTATGTTACTTGCTTGTGGTCTCTTATTATTCTCGAGATAAGAATACAAGAAAGGAAGTCTAGGTAGAATTATTGTTGCTGTCGAACCAGTTACGAAACTAAGTTGGCTTTCTTCCTCACAGCCAACTTGGTAGAGCCATGAACTAGTATGTAACCAGCTTTTCATACTACTCAAGTGCCACCTGTACAGAACAAATTAGAATCAGAATTAAGAGAAAATAGGTGCCTCGGAATGGAAAGCAAGAATGTAGATGCATACACTCAATTCATACGCTTGGGTGTCAAACCAAGACCAAAAAGTACGAGGTAACACTTATTACCGAGCCAGATGTTTTCTGATAATGAATTCTCTAAAACCTAAAGTTTGAGAGCCAAAATACTAGACAGCCATCAAAGAGTTCCAATTTTTTTAATGGCTCTTTTACTTTCTTCACTTTAACAGCGCATCAAACGGTAAAATACACTTACTTCAGAGTTCTCTAAAACCTATTACCTCAGGCATCTGATAAAAAACTCTAACATCAACCTACTTCGACACATGGCACAGTAGCCAAACTGTGGCAAACAAGGGGACGGACATTGAGAGGCAACAAAAACACCAAGTACTCGGTCGTATCGCCAACAGAGAAGTCAAGCACACAAGGTTATGTTTTGGCATCGACAGAAGGCTGAACACCAACCTACTTACATTTCTAATACAGCTGCACGCCAGCAGGTTGAAATTTGACAATGAAAATCCTAAAAAAAGTGAATTTCCATTAAAAGAATGAGCTATGACAGTCATCTCCAATTGAGGTTTCCAAGTCTACATTCAAGGAGTTGGATTTTGGGGACATATCAATGCATGACCACGGAATGAGTGGTTGATATCAATTAATGACTGAAATGGAGGCAAAACAGATCAGTATTCACTGATGCAGCACATGGTATTGCACTACACTCTTTTCAAGCACAAGAGAAAGGCGGATACCCATCATATGTCCAGAACAGAAGACCATATGATCCTAGGTGACTGGAATGCCATCACGTTGATGTCCGAAGAAGTGCTTTTCACTAAGGCTAGGGGATAAGCTAAGAAGACAATCAAGCGAAAGGCATCCATGGAACTTTGGAAACCTTACCGGCAGAGCTCTTGCTCCAGAGGACCTGAGTATCGATGGTAGTGAGATTCTGGTCATCAAGGCGCTTCCAAGTTTTGATTGACTTCACTGCTCCCCAGCCTCCCTTTTCTGTTGTCTCCAAGTTTGCTACCACCACCCTTGCTCTCCTTGACCATCCAGCCTTCCCATAAGCATGGTACCCAAATCCCCCACCATAACAGAGCTGCATATTGTTTAACTTCCCACAGAAATCATTGAGATGATCATGGCCCGTGAAAACTGCCTTCACATCTCCTGCACTTACCATGGTCGTGAAGAAGCCAGAGTTCACAGAAGGAGAGCTAATGCCTTCCTGTTTCACACCAGTGAAGTTTTTTGAGCTAAAACTCGCAAATTCCGGCAATGGGATGTGAAAGTATACAAGCCCAGGTGCAGGTCCTTTCTGAGCATTTTGCTTTTCCACGTATGCTTTCTGCAATTCAAACAGGCATTGTGATAACAGATCATAAGAAGGCGAAAAGTTGTTAAAAATGATTGAATACAATTACATCCATCACAGTTTTCCTGATTTGCTGCTTGTCCGTTTTGGATATTCTATACTTTCAACTGAATAAAACAAGTAAGGAGGTCGGTCAGTACCCGAAGCTTTGCAGATGTGCGTTCAAACCAAAGTTGTTGAGGGGATTTAATCCAACCATATCCAGGGATGGCAGGAACTGTGGAGGAATCTCCACTGTCAAGGAAGTATAGATTGAGAACCGACTTGTGTTCAAAGCTAGAGCCCTCAACTCCACCAATCTCTAAGTTATAGTTCCCAAAACCAGCAATTGTTTGGGCCTCTTCTGGATTGACCCGAGACAGCGTGTTCTTCAGGCCAACTATATGTTTCATCACTGCTTCCCTTGAGAGGGCAGACTCCTGATCATGGTTACCCAAAACCGCAGCCCATGGGATGTTGGAAGAGATTGCTGGCGCAAATGCTGCATTCAAAGACTTGGCTCCATCCGTACAGTCACGCCCATAGATGTTATCCCCTGAAAAAAAACGAGTTATGACTATGAAATTTGAATGATATTGTTATCGCTTCTAACAGGAAGGAGTATAAAGAAAAGAAGAGTACCGGTGAAAACAATGAAATCAGGCTTCTCGGCGAGGATCATTCGGCGTAAAAAGGCGGTGGTGTTAAGGTCGGAGCAAGAGGCGACCTGACTTAGGAGCACATCCCTGCACTTCGTGGTCTTTCCGTCCGCATAATGCATGTCCGCCACTTGCAGAATCTTAAACTCACCATTTTTCCTGAACCGCAGCTTTTGCCCCTGCTGTTTCACAGTGGAGCCCCAGGTCGGCGCCCAACAAAGACAAAGGACCGCCACCGCAATAAACTTCCAACACGCTTTCATTTTCTCGCACTTCTGCAGTTTTCCCGACTCTCAAACAAGTCCTGAGAATCCCCTCCGTCCTTATCAAACCAGCTTCTCAAGAACATTCTATATATACATACAGCCTCGCCGTGTTCCGCGGGTAACTTGACTTCAGATCCCTCGGCTGCTTTTTGACCGACGACGACGACTGAGAGCAGATGCTTCCTCGAAGTTTGTCTCTCCATTTTTAAATCCACGAAGGGGAAAGCTGCAATCTTCCCCCAACAACTAAACTCTCTTTCTACTTTCTTCTATCTTCTCCGTTCACATTGACAAAGAAAGCTTACTGCAACAGATTAATGCCGCAGTGTATATTTCAAATGATGCGATGCTTTCAAAGACGACAATGCCATTGCCATCTCTTCCCCCTTTCTACTTCTACCGACTTCTGGATGCAAACAAAGAAGCGGAGAAAGGTAGATTCCATCTTCCACCTTGGCGTCTACCTGTAACTTCTCTGCACTCCACCTTGGCGTCTACCTGTAATTTCTCTGCATATTCCTTCTCTCATCTAGTGGAATGCTTTTTAAATACAGGAATTCTGGTCTTCACGGGTAAGCTGCCGGGCCAACACGAGTTCTCTCTCCAAAAGATGTCTCAAGGAGAGAGCCCAAAGTTTTGCTACTCTTCACTGGTGTCAGACTACACTTTAACAATTCCCCTCAGTCAACTTTGCCGGCTGAACTGGGTCCTCACACATATGTAAGGAAAGTACCGGCTCTGATACCAGTAACCAGCCAGACATGAGTAGTGTCTTTAAAAGACGTCTCAAGGAAAGAGAACCGGCACTTATAATGTCCAAAGTTTTGTTGGGTTGGTCCAGTCCATATTCAGAGACTTATTATTGAGTCTAATTAGGATAATGTGTCCTTAAGGTTTAAAAGAAAAAATATAGGATTTTTTCTTTAAGAGAAGAGGTGAGTGGCCGTAAAAAAAAAAAAAAAAAAAAGAGAGCAAAATTTCGTAGGAATTAGAGGTCCTGCACAGCAGTTGATCAAACGTTTGATCAAGGACGATCCGTGGTCCGATTGAGCTGATTTTTTGTCAGTAGGTTCGGGATTGGGTGTTCTTCATTGTGAATGGTTGGATCGTCGTTTAGAGCTCTTGAAGTCAGCAGATTGTGGTCGAAAATCTGAATGATATTTCTCTAACTTTTCTTGGTTAAGTTGTTGTTTACAACTTGTTCTTTACTATTTATTGGTGATTCTATTGTTATTGAATCAGTAAATCTTTGTCCTGTTGCTATTGTTAAGGACTTAATTGGGTTGTATCCTAACGATTGATATAGTGGAGATTTGGGTGGACTCCGTGATCGGTCCCGTGGTTTTTTTATCCTTCACATTGGAGGAGTTTTTTCACGTAGAAATTCTTTTGTGTTGACTGTGATTTGATTATTTTACTTGTGATTCTAATACATTATTGGTGTTTTAGTATTTCCTCATAGGTTCAATCAAAGCGAAAAACTTTATACGTCGTTTTTCCCATCAAGTTTTGCCGGTATTGGATTATATACTTTAACACTCGCCTTCGATACAAACTTGATCGACTTTGTCAACTAGACTAAGTTCTCACACACGTGTAAGGAAGGTATTAGCTCTAATACCAATAAACAGTCATGCTCACATGAGTTGTCTCTCTAAAAGACGTCTCAAAGAAATGGATAACCGGCACCTACAAGGCCCAAAGTTTTGTTATTTCTCCCTCCAAAAGACGTCTCAAAGAGAGAGGAGAATCAGTACTTAGAAGGTCCAAAGTTATGTTATTTCTCACCGGTGTTAGATTATACTTTAACACGCTAACTGAATTGCAAAGGCTGAAATTTGAATAAAAAATAAGAAAGAAGAAAAGAAAAGAAAGATCAAACTTGAATTGTTTGTGACCACAATTTGAGTCATCAGTAAGAGTAATTTTGTAGCTTGTCAAAAGCTTAGGTATAGAGGGAATAAAAGAAAGTAGGCATGCCTCGCCCGTAGATAGACATTGCATGAGTAGATTGAAAGTGGCTCTCGCGAGTGCTATTTCATCCCTGTTGACTACACTACAGTCGCCATGCAGATGGCCGGTGGAGCCGTTCGATGGAGAATTAGGGTTTTGATGAATGAATGATCAATGCAGAGAAGTGGTCGTATAGTGGGGTGTTCTCTGAACAAGCTCTTAAAGTCTGTCTTTCTCCCCAGCGTTGGAGTATCATATTGAATGCTCTGATAAGACACGACCAACTTCAGCTAGCTCAGGAGCACACTTTTGCTCAGTTCTTGATTCGTCGGTTCTGGGTTCTTGAGAGTGTGTGGAACATCAGCAGCTTCTGTGTTTGTATACTAAGTTCTGTGTCCTTCAATTCTTACTATGCACTTTTAGAAAGGGGCCATGTAAGGAATTAAGAAACTGGAAGGCATAAAGGACGCAGGAATTGGGTGGTGGCTTTGAAAATTCAGACACACAACACTAGTGAAACGATGGTTGCCACCAGAAATAATAATAACAACAAAGGCCCGCGTGCATGCCTCAAGTATCGTAATAACTTACTACAAATAGATCAACATATCAATCCACAACTAGTCTCAGTAACATATTCGAACAAAACTCAGCTTTAATGTCCAAACTTTATTCAGCCTTGAATACCTTATACGAACACACAATAAGATGGCAAACAAGTACTTTTAACATATTACATAACTTGCTCCATGACAAGAGTTATCACACATTCTTGTATGTTACTTTCCTGTAGTCTTTATCACTCTCGAGATATGTTTGCCAGACAGAACGTTTAGGTAAATTTATTGTGTGACAATACGAGGATTGTTGCCGTCGAATCAGTTCCAGACTAACTTTCTTCTTCTCAGCTAATTTCTTCGCCATGAACTTGTATATAGCCAATGCTTTTCATACTACTCAAGGGCCGCCAATTTGCTTTTTTCTACGTTGTCCTGTTCAGAGCAAACTAGAATCAGAAAATTGAGAGAAAAAATGCGTTAGGAAATGGAAGATAAGAATGTAGACAGATACATTTGACATTGATAATTGGATCACACATACACAACAAACATAAATCACCACTGAAGATTTGTCATAGGCAAGGACAGACATCAAGAGGCAAAAGGGCCACCTGGTACGGGTCCCTACCGCCAACAAAGAAGCTAAGGCACAAAGATTATGTTTTGGCATCAACACACCGAACCACTTTAACATTTCTAATACCACCACAAACAAGCAGATTGAAGTTTGATTGAGGTAACAATTTTTGCAGCCAACGGCTACAAATCTGCACAGCTTATGGACAATGAACATCCTAAAATATGTAGATTTTCCATAAAAAATGATCTATGAGACTAATCTCCAATTGAGTTTCCCAAGTCTACATTCTAGAAGTCGGGTTTTCGGGGACATAATCAGTGTATGTGACCAATTAACGACTCAAAAGGAGACAAAATAGATCTGTGGTCACTGCTGCAGCACATATGATGCTACTACAAACCCTTTTCAATCACTAAAGAAAGGCAGATTCCCATCATATGTCCAGAACAGAAGACCATACGATTCTCGATGACTCAAATGCCATCGCGTCGATGTCCTAAGAAGTGCTTTTCTCTAAGGCTAGGGGATAAGCTAAGATCACAATCAAGCGAAAGGCATCCACGGAAATTTGGAAACCTTACCGGTAGAGCTCTTGCTCCAGAGGACCTGGCTATCGATAGTAGTGAGATGCTGATCATCAAGGCGCTTCCATGTTTTGATTGACTTCACTGCCCCCCAGCCCTTTTCTGTTTTCTCCAAGTTTGCAACCACCACCCTTGCCCTTCTTGACCATCCAGCCTTACCATAAGCATGGTACCCAAATCCCCCACCATAACAGAGCTGTATATTGTTTAACTTACCACAGAAATCATTGAGATGATCGTGGCCGGTGAAAACTGCCTTCACATCCCCTGCTTTTACCATGGTCGTGAAGAAGCCAGAGTTCACAGTAGGAGAGCTAATGCCTTCCTGTTTCACACCAGTGAAGTGTTTCGAGTCAAAATTTGCATATTCGGGCAATGGGATGTGAAAGTATACAAGACCAGGTGCAGGTCCTTTCTGAGCATTTGGCTTTTCCACGTATGCTTTCTGCAATTCAAACAGGGTTTGTGCTAACAGATTATAAGAAGGCGAAATGTTGTTAAAAATGATTGAATACAATTACATCCATCACAGTTTTCCTAATTTGCTGCCGATGCATTTTGGATATTCCATACTTTCAACTGAATAGAACAAGTAAGGAGGTCAGTACCCGAAGCTTTGCAGAAGTGCGCTGAAACCAAAGTTGTTGAGAGGATTTAATCCAACCATATCCAGAGATGGAAGGAACTGTGGAGTAATCTCCACTGTCAAGGAAGTAGAGATTGAGAACCGACTTATGTTCAAAACTAGATCCCTCAACTCCACCAACCTCTAAGTTATAATTCCCAAAACCAGCAATAGTTTGGGCCTCCTCTGGATTGACCCGAGACAGTGTGTTCTTCAGGCCAACTATATGTGTCATCACTGCTTGCCTTGAGAGGGCAGATTCCTGATCATGGTTACCCAAAACAGCAGCCCATGGGATGTTGGATGAGATTGCTGGCGCAAATGCAGCATCCAAAGACTTGGCTCCATCCGTACAGTCAAACCCAAAGATGTTATCCCCTGCACAAAAAGTAAACAGCCACACAGGTTGAGTTGGATCCACGACAAAACATGCTTACAAGCTCAAGAAGTGTCATGAGGTGAATTAGGTATAAACTTAGCAAAAGATTAGAAAGAGTTGTTCTATTTATCGAAGAATTTTGCAAGCATAAGAAAGAATTTTGTACTGTTCTATCTCCAAAGTCCGACCTCAAGGATTGAAGTTTAGAACAGTTGGATGATAGAAACTCTGTACTTTCTCAGACAGTACGCCTCAATAAAAAAAAACAATATCCATTGGTAATCTCTCCTGTAATTGCGACCAGAAGCAACTCTCGAATTGGAAAATATCATGAATATGAACCGTATAAACAAGTTCAAAATTTGAATGGTATTGCTATCGCTTCTAACAGGACGGAGTATAAAGAAAAGAAGAGTACCGGTGAAAACAATGAAATCAGGCTTCTCGGCGAGGATCATTCGGCGGACAAAGGCGGTGGTGTTAAGGTCGGAGCAAGAGGCGACCTGACTTCGGAGCACATCCAGGCACTTGGTGGTCTTCCCGTCCGCATAATGCATGTCCGCAACTTGCAGAATCTTAAACTCCCCATTTTTCCCAAACCGCAGCTGTTGCTGCTGATGTTTCACGGTGGAGCCCCAAACCGGCGGCCAACAGAGACAAAGAACCGCCACGACAATCAACTTCCAACACGCTTCCATTTTCTCACAGGTCCTAAGAACCTCCTTTGTCCTTCCCCAAACCAGCTCCTCAATAACACTCTATATATACATACAGCCTCGCTGTGATCCTCGTGGAACGTGACTTCAGATTCCCTCAGATCCTTTCTCGAAGTCCATCTCTCCTTTTTTAAATTCACGAAAGGGGAAGCTGCAGTCTTCTACCAACGACAGATAGAGCCCTCTCTTTCTTCTTTCCTCTATCTTCTCCGTTCACATTGACAAAGAAAGCTTGCTGTAACAGATTTATGCCGCAGGATATCCCCACCGGATTCTTTAAGCTGTGAGCACGAAACTTGGATGAGTTTACTTCAGATGATGCGACGCTTTCAAAGATGACAACGCCATCGCCATCTACGTCCTTTCTATGTGCTACCGTTTTCTGGATGCAAATAAAGAAGCGGATAAAAAGGGGATTCCCTCTTCCACATTCAGCTTCTCTAAATTTAGTGTAGAATTTTCTTTTTCTTATTCCCTTGTTTTTTCTTCAAATTTCAGCCTACCCAATCCTGTTAGGTGAAAAACATAATTCCTGCATTAAAAAAGCATTCAATGGTTAACAGGTACCTACTCTTAGGAACATGCTCCGAGGTAGAGAATACGGAAGACATTATTCTATATTTAAAAAAAAAGCAAGTGCGAAATCTTAGTAATTTTACCTAATAGGCTAGTTTCTTGCGTTGGTCTTTCAAGTTCGTAACAGAGTGGTGGTTGAGCCTACCCACGACTCATCACGCGGTAATCACGTTGAGTTGAATTTGAGTAAGAGAGACTATCACTTTTAAGATAAAACACTTCCAAAGAAAGAATATAAAAGACATTGTCCTATATTTAAAAGACAAGTAAGAGATTTTAAGTTTATAAAAAACTTGGTAAGTCTACATAATAGATTGATCTTTTGAATTAGATTTTGGGATAGACGTTTTACCAAGTTGAATCCAAGTATATACGTGGATGTATGTATTTATTAAAAAATAAATAAAAGATTCAATAAGAAACAGAGAGAGTTTAAATTCCTAAAATTAATGATATTGTTGGATTTTTTTACTTAAAATTTTAATATGATGATAAAATATTGTCTTCTCTAAAAAAAAATATTTTTTTAAATATATGATATATGTATTTTATATATTTCTAATTATCAACCACATCAATGTTGCTTTTGGATTAATTGAGTATGGGCAGATTTGATGTTCCAGTTTTCTTTTTTCTTTTTTAATTATTAAATGTCGTCTTTCTTAAGTCCTTACGTTGTCCTTACATGAAAGACAAGGTTGATTTGATTGGAACCTTAGAAAAATGACACTCTTGAAGCTAGAAGACTTTTATGTTCTAGAAAAAGAAAGAATACATATAATCAGTCGGTGGTTGATAGGAAAATCACTTACGATAATTAGATTGTTGAATCTGGATGTAGGATGGAATCTAGTGACTGTTTACCCTGTGGCCTTGCTATCTGCAAGGTTGAAGAAAGGAAAGAAGAAAGAAAAAAAAAATCCATGCACCTTGCTTCTGTTTGGCCCGAGAGAAAATGTCAACTTTTGATTTGTTTGTAGCCACAACTTGAGTGATCAGTTAGGACAAAAGAACAGCTTGTCAAAAGCATAGGTAGAGAGGGAATAAAAGAAAGGAGGCATGCCTCGCATGTAGCTAAATATTGCTAATTATAAGCTGTGGGAGATTAACGTGGTTGTATAACAGACACACACACTGCAAGCAGGTGAATTGCTAAATTGGTTCATGCAGAAACGTATCATCAGCTTGGACATTAGATCTGCTATATTGTATTGCCTCCTTGCTTGGTTCTTATTTAGGGGCACCTTTTGTCCATACATGACCTCTCTTCAGGCACTGTTGATGGTGGTGTGCTTCATAAACAAGGAAATTGGAGGTTCAAAGTGTTAAGAGGCAATGGTGCTATACGATTAATATTGATTCTAACCAAAATTGTTGCACTGGGAATGGCAGTCTATAAACAAGCAAGGGTACTTAGATTGATCCTGCCTGCACTTTTTGATCAACTAGCTTTGCTCAATGGAGAAGTAGCACAGCTGCTGTCTGCAATTCATTGTTTAAAGTCCCGAATCCCTTATCCTTGCTTCTGAAAGAATAGACAACTAAAACGGTGGATCAATGCTGGAAACAGTGTCTTCTAATATTCTCTCTATATGAAAAAATAATCTCTCTTTCCAAGTTGGCTTAAGGAGGAAAAAATAGACTAGTCATAGTCAATCAAACCCACAGATTCTAATGTAGTTTCAGAGTCAACTGCAAGCATAATATCCTTTCATTTGCAGGCAACAATTAAGTCCCGTGACGTTTAGACTCGGCACAAAGTGGGTATTAAAAACAATGTGTCCCACATTACTTGGTTTTGTTATGATCTGCTATAAAATGACTCTCCATACAAGTTGGTTTTAAGGAGGAAAAAATGGCCAAATTTTGTTAATCACCCACAAACTTTAACAAGCAATGTAGACTTCTTCACTCCTCAAGCCACATAACTTCATTTCATTACCTCCATAAAACTTACAAGCCACCAACAATGCGGCAGTCTGAAAATTTTTTTCCAGTAATTAAAGATAACCAGCAGCAGACTCCTAGCAAAGAAACAAGAGAGTCAGCTCTGTTTCCGCACTTAACAAGGTCAATACACAGCAAATCCAAAATTAAACATAATCCCTAATTTGAACCTTATTGAATCAACTTGCTATCAAAATAGGCCCTTTCTACAAAAAAACTACCTTTAATTTGTTATAGAGTCGTAGGTACCAAGTAAAACTCTACACTTAGTTTTACTAATGCTCAGTGATCCAGATATCTCTTAATATAGTAAAAATATTCTCTGATCTTGTCAACCATATTATAGTTCTTTGCCTTTATCTGTTCCCTACAAGCACATATACCAGTAGTGCTCCCTTCGTTTGTTTGTTCATCAATGGATGAACATCAATCGTTTCCATGTCATCTTTTCTTCTTAACTGCTTAGTAAAGTCACCTAATGAAGAGCCTCATCCTAAATTAAACGGTAAAACCAGGTCACTGTTGTTCAAAGCCAACAGAGTTCAGGAAAGGCTCTTCAAGACATAATACTCATAAAATGGAACGGAATACTACAGTCTAAATTGTGATGCACGCTTCATTTTAATCTAGAATGGAGATCAGGAACAAATGGACATTCTGATAATTGCCAGGATCATCCTGTCCTAAGCTTTGGAGGTCACATGCATCTGCCGTATGGAGGTGCAACTACGTCAAATATCCCTAGCCACATAACATTAGACCGAAAACTCCACTTGCTCAAGCATCAACACAGAGAAATTTAGTAATGTATGAAACAACTTTTGTTTGTACCATACTGCATCTCTGGTTTATTTTGTCAGGCTTCAAAGGCACAGGAAGAGACTTATAGATTTTGACTCAAGCATAACACTTCAAACAACCAGTGGGCAGACAACTTTGCTTCAGGGATCGATTATTAGCACTAATCTCTCACAAACCTTCAGGAATATTTGTCTTTAATAGACCATGGAATACTCTTTAGCGTAAGCAGAAAGATATTTGTCTAAGCGTGATACATACAATGATATGTTTGGCTAAGCACAAACAAAATCCAACTCTTTCTTGAAACAAACGGAGTACATTTAGGTCTTGAGATATCAAGGCAGGAACACAGAATATAAGATAGTTCTGATCAAGATAACTAACACAGATTAGCCCCAATTTGTTAAATCAGCTGCTTTTATCTTTTTCTGCTGTCGTGGACGACCTGAACCAAGGTATCCACACTGAAGTTGTCTTCTGGTAAAGCCTATATGCCTCAGCTCTGTAATCTTGTTTCAGCATTCGATCCTCCACAAGCTTTGTCACATACGCTAAGCACATGCTATTGACAAGTGCCCCGATGAAGGTCCATCCATGTCCAAGGTTCCACGCAAATATAACCAGTCCCCACCACCATAACTGCTCGCCAAAGTAATTTGGATGTCGCGAGTAATTCCACAAGCCTTTGTCAAGATTGGGTATCACTGGCTTTCCAAGTTCCTTCAGTTTGTTGTTTCTAGTCACAAAATCATAGAGTTGTGTGTCTGCATAGTACGCGACAACGATGCCACACACAGAGACAATGATTGCAATTACATCCCAGATGTTCAATGGCTGATTGACAGAGTGGACAACATACAATGGGAGGGTTACTCCAATCAGAAACACCTGCAAAAGCACCCACATCATCTGACATAATTTAGAAACCCATTCAGGCAATTCATCGAAGAGTTAACCTGAGGTTAAAAATGCCCTTAAACTACCTGCTGGACGAGGTAGACGGTGAAGAAGGACACCCACCACCAGTGCTTTCCATACTGTTGACGCATATCGGTGAACCTCCAGTCCTCCCTGGCACCCCACTGCCACTCTTCACGCCTGAAATAGTTATGCGTGAGCCTAGTTGCCCACAACCAGGTCATCACCATTGCAATTCTTGACCTCCACCGGTTGTACTCAGCCAACGGGTGACTCGCATAGTAATGAAGAAGCATCAACGGGATCATCGTCCAATACAAATCTATCATCTGCACCAAATCCAAACCGAACAACCAAAGTCAACGATCAATCAGGAAGAAAAAAAGAATATATATACACGCAGCAGAGAGAAGTTTTAATTCAGCTGTACCCAATGGCTGTCCTGAATTTGGCCGATTAGCCAGAAGAGAACATTGACATTGAGGAAGAAGAGGACATTGGCTAACAGAAGAGGATGCTGATAGCACCAAGCCCAATGAGGAGGAAGAGAAGGCGAATCGCCATCACCCCCAGCAGAAGCAGCACTATAATAGTGATTAAGGAACGAAAGGTAGAAGACAATGGAGGGAAGCGGAACCAGAAACGCAACGACTGCTCTTTTCAAGCTTCCACCACCACCACCACTATCTCCGGCAGCCATGGCTGTCGCTTTCCTTGGCCTGGTGATAGCCGTATGGCCGTTGCTATTGCTAGGTCAAGCCTATTTATTCTGTTCTCGGACGGCGGAAAGGCGAAATCCGCCGGCACCCACCACGATCGATCTCAATGATGATTAGGTCCCTATCACCGCGTCAAAACACATCATCTTTATCCACCGCTTTGAGAACCTTAATCATTCGACGACTCGAACCTTTTTTATTATAGCTACGAGCATCTGGATCGACCAACCAAAAGGAAAAGTTCCAACAACATCAGTTCTCAACGTAGAAGAAAATGCACGAATGTTTACCCTGTTAAGATCCATTGTCGAGACACGAAGATATTATTGCAAAGTCTATAATTAAAGGATTTCAATATGAAAAGATCTTTGTCTCTTTACAAACAAACAAGTGTTACCTTTGAATATGATTCTAATATGTTAAATATTCATATGGTCTATTTTCATTAAAAGTCAGCTTAAAAATATGTTAATTTTTCTTCTTTACAAAAAAATATGAGACTTATGTAATTATTTAGTAAATATTCTTATTTATAAAGAAAATATCAAACAAAATATTGATAATTTAGAATAATCTTTATTCTCAAGGTGCTCTATTCTTTCAAATGTAATGAAAACATTGAAACTCAATTTAGTAGTGGTTGGATGTTGTATGTAAATTAAATTTTGATATAATATTTAATAAGATTGATATGTATCTTAAAATTAATTACTAACAAATAAAAATATATTTACATTTAACAAAGATATCATACTAATATATTGACATTATTGAACAACCATACTCTTACTTGTTCTTACATGGATGAATCATAATTTTATATGCATGTACTTAACTTACACATTTAGGTTCTGAATTTGAGATTAAAAAATCTCAAGTCTTATTAGCTTAACACTAAAGTAGCAAATGATTAAAAAAATTGGAAATAAGAATGTTACACTTAAATTTAGCTTTTAATTATATTAAATTTACTTATTCACTTCTTTAAAACTTATACAAGGAATATTCAAATTAAAACATAAGCCACCCAGACATCCACTGTCTTCAACAATTATCATTCTCTTTCTAAACAAACATTGTTGATAAGATGCCAATCTTGGTTGGAAGCGAACTAAACAATGACGATGAGAAGGGGGCCTCGAATGCACACCTCAATCAAACGAATCCCACGTAAAAAAAGAAGGCACAATCATGAGGCCGTGGCCATGCCTAAGGTGTTTGTAATAATGTCTGCAGCCTAAAGCGGTGCGCCAAATCATAGACCCCTCGAGCTCGCATGGGCCACGACGCCCATATTCCACATATAAATCCGCCAAGGCCCTTGGTCCCCTGCTCCCCCATCCTTGTCCTCTCTTCTCGCCGATCCCAAGGAATCGCCGGAATTGGCGCGGTGGGCGGGAAAAAGCTCCTGCACTGTGCGTTGCCACGCTTCGGTGGCGGGGCCAGGATCGCGCCATCAATGGCTGGCCGCTCAAGGCTCCTCGAAAAGCCAGTGCGTGGTCCACTGCTAGATGGGTTTTGATTTGTTTATAAGGTCCATGGCATGCGCAGGACGGCGCAGAATATGGCTTTTTGGTAGAAGGCCCAGCTTTCGGGCTGTCCGAGCGCCTGGCCAGATTTTTAGAGGGCCTTTTGGTAGAAGGCCAGATTTTGTTGGGTTTAAAGTCCGTTTGTAAGGAGAGACTAGCTGTTTACACGTGAAAATGTATATTAAAAGGTTATTATAATGTGGGTGTTTTAACATCCCTTTTATAATTACCATAAATTTTAATTATTTAATTATTTATTTTTTAAATAAGACAGAGCTCAAATCCAAATTGAGTTGATTTTGTTGGTTGAAAAAGTTTATTTATTTTTTGAGAAAATAATTTGTTCAGTACAAAAATATTTACAACAGATCAAAAGTCTTGTGTATATTATAATAATTTTCTCTTAGTAATTATGAGGTAAGAATAGTTAAAAATTATGCACCCAAATAATAAAATCTTATTTGCTTAAATTGCAAATTCATGCTAAAAAATTATTTTCTTTTAATAGTGGCTTGTAAAGATGAAGTAATTTATTTTTACATATAAGGTTTTACAGTATATTGAAAATAATATAAGATAACATACTTTGTAAATGATAATTATAGGAAAATTACACATGAATCATGGATTAAGATAAAATATGATATTCACCTAAATTAGAAACTTTAATTATTAGAAGGCTTCTTCATTTATTACAAACATCATCGTCAGACATTCTAAGCAAACTGTCCAAACTAGAGTTTAGGAGGGATCGGCCCAAGTACAGTTCCAGAAATGACCGGCCCAATGAAGTTTTCAGAGTACGAAACAGAGTGGTATGGACGGTGAATATAAAGCAAGCAGGAAATCGGGGTTTCGTTGAGTTGCTTCTGCGGGAGTTGAGCGAGGAGTCTCGTCCCTGCAGCCTTTCGTTTACCGATTTCTTGGTTTTCCTTTGCGATGTCGGCTCGGTTGCTGAAAAGGGTTTTGAAGGAGCAGGAAGAGCTGCAGAGGCGGCCGCACGAAACGGAAGACGAAGAGGAGGAGGAGGAGGAGGAGGAGCTGAATGGGAGTCAATCTGTGCCCTCTAGTACCTCGATCAATCCGTTTGACCTTCTCAATGACGAAGACGAGCCTGAACAGGTTCCTGCTACTTCCCCTAGTCATAGTCTGGTTTTTTCTAGGTCTTTCTATTTTCATGGTTGAATTATTGGGGATTGACGAAATCTGGTTTTGGTGATTGAATTTGACGTACTATAGAAAGCTTTATTTGTCGCAATTCATTCCAATCTTGGATGACGTCTTGTATTTCATTCCAATCGCCAATTCGGGTGCAGGGGGATGACTCGGAAGTCGCCGACAAATTGTTAGACCTAAATGTCACCGAACGGCAGCCCTCCGTGTCCGAGAGAAAGGTTGATGAGGTTTCGAAATCAACTCAAAAATCGAAGAAAAAGAAAAAGAAGAGAGGCAAGAATGGTTCTTTGGCGGGTGCAGATGATGCGGAGAAATCCTGGGATGCGATTCTGGAATCAAACTCTTCTGTTCATTGCGGCGAGCCTGTCAAAACCGATGACAAGCAGGTTAAACAACGCGTGCCCCCGGTATTACGAGTTGATCCCAAGTATCTGAATGCTGAAAATGAGTTGCGAAGAATATTTGGTTCGAAGGTGGTGAAGTCGTTCGAGAAAAGTAATCAAGCTGGGAGTTCTAGGCAAATACGGGGCGGGCGGTGTGGTGGCCACGTTCACAGAAAGACTGTTCTTGTCACTCCTTTAGAGCATTGGCCACGCTGGGGTGGTTCTTTGTCTATGGAATTTCTGGAAACAAGTGATGGATACCACTACTTCAGGTAATCAATCTACTATTCTTTGCTTCTGATGGACATCAAAACGTGAGCTTAGCTTTTGCAGGTCTCTCTAACGCTTTAGCTCAATTTCAGGGCCCTGTATTCCTTTCCAGTGCAATGGTGTGACTAGTAATCTGAGTTTCCACCTTTCCCTTGATGTTCTTAATTTATTTTCAACTTTGTATTAGCCATTTTCTTCTTTGTATCATTGTTTACTAAGATATTCCCAACTCAGAGTTGCGACTGTGTGTAAATGATCGTTGCAATGATGTATAGTAGCATTTGACCCCGTGGCATTTTGATTTTAGTTCTTTGCCGACCCCATGCGCTCTAATTCTTCCTTGCTCTCATGATGTAGATATGCACACTCATCGTCCTATAGTCAAGCTCAGAGTGGATTTGAAGCTGCCAAAGCTATTCATGACCTCAATGGTATAGCACATATCCTGGTGTACAATCCTTATCACTTAGATTCACTTATTACAATGGCAGAATATTTTAAGTTCGTGGGTGAGCATCAAATGTCAGCGGATGCTACAGCAAAAAGTTTATATGCCATGGAATGTGCATGGCATCCTATGTTCACCCCTTTTCAGGCTAATTGCCAGTTGAAATTCAGTCATGAAACCAACAAACCACTATTCACAGCACTTTTCAATCACATGAGAAATATGGACAGGCGTGGCTGTCATCGATCTGCTCTAGAAGTTTGTAAGTTGTTGCTATCTCTGGATTCTGATGATCCAATGGGTGCCTTGTTCTGCGTTGACTACTTAGCCTTGAGGGCAGAGGAGTATGCTTGGCTAGAACAGTTCTCTGAGGACTATAAAAGTGGCAACTCCCTGTGGTTGTTTCCAAATTTCTCTTATTCACTTGCTATTTGCCGGTTTTATCTTGAGCAAAAGGAGTCCTCAAAAGGTTCTCATACAGATTCTACAAAGGCTACTGCAAATGATCTTATGAAGCAGGCTTTGATGCTTCATCCTTCTGTTCTAAGGAAGCTAGTTGCGAAGGTACCCTTGAAGGATAGGGCATGGACTGATATCACCAAACATGCTTTCTTTCGGTTAGACCAAATAGGAATCCCATCCTTGGATCACTTGATTAACTTATACGTAGAGAGGAATTACATTATTTGGAGGCTACCAGATCTGCAAAAATTGCTCAAGGCTGCTGCAAAGCAGGTGATTGAAACACTGGAAACTAATGGGAGTGATGCCAACGATTGGGCTTGTGTGAGAAAAGAGGCATTTTCGTCTGAGAGAAATGAGTGAGTATCCAAACTTTATACAATCTTTTTTTCTTGATTTGCTTTAAGTACAATTTTTCTTTTTAAGTGCTAGGAATTCAGAATGCCTGTGTGCTAGTTGGTTCAATTTCTGAACAATGAATAGAGTTGTAGCTGGTATCAAACAAAGTATTTTTCCTAAGTCATAGTTCTAAGCTATATGAGGATCTTGTTCGCTCATACCTCGTTCATATATTAATTAATAGCAATTGGCGGAATCTATTGCATAACTGTTGTTCTGGATTTAGGATTGACTCGTTTTCTTGATGATAGGTACGGCCACCTAATGGTTTCAGACTTTTCCGATTCAGTGCCATCTCTTCCACCTGAAAACCTGCAAGATTTTATTGTTGATCCAAGGGCGAGGGCCCCTGTGCATATAGGAGACGAAGTTGCTAACCCACCTGGCAATGGCCATGCTCCCCGTAATGTTGCAAATCGAAATGCACTGGCTGTCCTGTTCGAGTCAATGCTGCCATGGGTTCATTATGGAGATGGAGAGGGTGGGGACTCTGATTGACTATAATCAACAAATGTGGTTTGGTTGACCAAGGCAATTAAGAATGCAGAATGAAATTTAAAGGAAAAATTATGTTTGGCTGTTGTTATTTTACGAGGGATAGCTTGCTTGTACAAAACTACCTCTAGGAAAATGTCACTAGGTTAATATTCTTTTTAGTCAGTAACTAGAGGATTTTGTGGGGATTCTTTGGATGAAGAAGTATTTTATTGATTGATCATACTCACTTTAAATGTCAATGTAATCCACTGGATTTGCAAACCTTTCAATGAAGTAACCCATTATGCAGCAGATGAGTTCTGAATTTGGAGGATGTGACACTATTGTCGATGTTGCTATATGACCAAAAATTAGATAAATTAGAAGCAAGGTCAGCTTAGTCCATTTGTGTTTATAAGCAAGGACAAATTTGTAATCTACTTAAACTCTTCATTTATATAAGATAAAAAACATTATATATACATACACGTGTGGATTCTGTAATGATGTTCTATAGAATAAAGCATAGTGGTCCATGATGGGATAAAGCTTGAATTAAAGAAAGCATAATGGGGGGGGGGAGGCAGGAAAACATGTTGGAGATCGATGGAGTGAACTTCCAGTAAATATCAGCTTGGCAAGAGCAAGAAAGCTGGATGTGGAAAACGATGGTCGTTGAAGAAGCCACAGAAAGCTGGATGGACAACCAATGTAAAACAGGTTCATTTAGGGTACCGTTCCTTGAACGCAGAATCCCGACAGTTGTCAGGTGAACATATCGGAGGAAGCTAAAGATGCAACCAGTGGGCGAGTGGCAAACCTTCGAGAACTATCTGTCGGCTGTCGTGGACCCCACAGCATCGGTTCTGAGAATCAGCCGTGTGTACCAAATTTTCACGGGCAAAAGTGGACGAGAAAAGGAGCAGTCAGTGCCCAAGCAACCGCCGCGTTTGGTGCTGCTCATAAATTGGCCACTGGTGGGTGCCACCCATGCACTACAAAACGGATCACGGAGTTTAATTGCTGAAAAGAGTGGTTGCCTTATAAGTCCTTTTATAAGCTTCTGCTTATAAAAATAAAGAGTCTTTATTTAAACAATTAAATATTTATGAACAAAATTTTATTCTAGAAGCAGCTAAGTTCAATAATAAACAATAAATTTTTTATTACGAGGTACTTAAATGTAGATTAACTAAATATATAAAGTATGTATATAGACTTTAATCATGATTGATATTGTAAAATCGTAATAACTAAATTACTAGGTGTGCCATGATTCTCATTAGATAGGATTCCCATTTAGTCAGAATTCAAATGATTAAACGTAATTGTCAGATACACTGACATCTTAACCAGATATCTTTCTTGTATAAATTGTTTATATGCTTATTTCATTTTAACGGTTAGTTTTGAATGAAAGCTACGTTTCTTATCGTCGCGTTCATACAATCTTAATCTCCACTCATACGTTGGTTGCGATGGACATGGCGCCTTTCACTTCGTCACTTCAGGAACTGCTTTTCCCTGGCGAGAAGGTCATGGCAAAGAGATAAACCTTTTCTTTTGGAGGTTTGAGGAAATTGGATTTGGAGAATATTTTAAGTGGACGAAGAGAGAGAGAGAGAGAGAGAGAGAGAGAGACGGAGAATGACTGGAGATGGGGAAGGAGAAGAGTTGACGTTGGAGTATACTCCGACGTGGGTGGTGGCCGCCGTGTGCACTGTCATCGTCGCCATTTCGCTGGCGGTGGAACGAATCCTGCACTATTGCGGGAAGCAGTTGAAGAAGAAGGGCCAGAAACCCCTCTTCGAAGCCTTACAGAAGGTCAAAGAAGGTTTGTCGCTCGTGCATGTTTTTGATTATGTTCTCTTTATCAATCTCTTTAGTTTGAGTGTGTTTTGCGAAATGAAGTGTGATTTTGGTGGTGGCTCTTGGCAGAATTGATGATTTTGGGGTTCATCTCGCTGCTTCTGACGGTGTTCCAGAACTTCATCTCCCACATCTGCGTCCCCGAGGACCTGACTCTCCACATGCTTCCCTGTAAACCCAAGGAACGAGAGCATGAAGAATCCGCTAACAATGCCACCACCGCTCATTTCCAGAGGTTCTTATTCTCCACCGTCTTTATCAGAGCCAGGAGGCTTCTATCCGAGAGTGAGCCTTCGTCGTCCCAGCTCAGTTACTGTGCTCGAAAGGTAGCGTAGAAGATCAGATGAAGTATCAGTTTCTTAGTTAGTTTTTTTGTTAATTTACTTGATGCTTAAGAGGAATTCTTTTCTCAAATCCTCTGGCTGGTATGGTTATTGGCTTGATTTAGCCAGAGAAATCTGTTGCTTTCGAAAATCATAAATGCGGGCGATTGAATAATTACATTACCTATTTGACTTGGAAACGATTGGAGATAATTTTTCAAAAAGCTTGACTCACATTGACTGATTTCTGATTGGAGGTTTAGAGTTAATCATTGATATTTTTCACTGAAGGTAGATCTATATTTGCTTTCTCCGGGTTCGTGCTCCGTAATTCAAGTAATTACTTGAAAGATTCAATACTTGTCTACAAGAGAGATTGTAGGTACGATTTAAGGGAAAAGAAAATTACCCTTTATGTGCTTGAAATTTGCAGTGTTTTGTTGCTTCTAGTTGAACCGCTTCTCTTTGTTTTACCTTTTTGTAAATCTGGTGTTGACCTTCCTCTGAAGATGGCGTTGCTAGCTAATGAATTTATTATGAAGTTTGATACAAAATCTGAGGGAGGGGGGTGGAAAAGAATCAGAGGAAAAGCGTGCAAAAATCCTGAGTAGGAATTAGCCATACACTTTCGTTTTGACTAAACTATTTGCTAAAGAAAAGGTTATGTTGTGGTAATCTCCAAAAAATTTGTTGCTTTCAAATGATTTTGCTTGATTATTTGACAGATTAATCTTCATTAAGCGTGAGAACCCAAAAGCTCAAATACCACTAAGTTAAAAGGCGTTTAAGTTTATAATGTGAAGGAGTGCGAAGGAGCTGCTCCATCTAGTGGGAAAGCACATAAATTTAATATTTTTTGCCCTTGCAATTTATTAGATATTTGTTCTATTTGAATGTTTTAAGTTGGTCAGTAGTAATAACGAATAACTGTACTAGATCTTTTCTATTGAATCATTCACTGGTGGTTACTAAACTTTTTTTCCTTCTCAACTATTCTTTCAATTAATTTAAGATTATTTTTTCTTTCACCTAATTAAAATGGCTTATGAGGGGCAGGAGTTAGCTTCTCCTATTTGCAAGCTTGTTTGTACTCAACACCCTCAGGATTATGCCATCAAAGCATAGTTGTTAATGGTTCTTAACCTTTTGAATAGTTATATAATTCTATCCATATTTACATGAATGTATTATGCACTCGATGTGCCATGATAGCTTGCTGATTTCTGTTCAAGTGACGTCAGCTATAGTAAGTAGGACCATGTTCCTTTTATTTTTTGTGCCACATATTATTCGTTTGCTTTTGCAATTAAAAAATTTAATCAGCAGGTTCTGAACTGACATAGTGGTCGGCTTCTAGTTTTCTTTATGCTAATGTATTTTTTAGTTTAATCATTTTATAAAATATTCTGGCTATAACCATCTCCTGGCTAACCAATCCATTTTTAATTTTTGCTACAATGGAATCAAACTAGTACATGTGGTATTCCATACATCTCATTTTATACTGTTTTGAGGATCTAATGATCTTCTCTCTAGTTGACTGGCTTTGTTAATGTTCTACTATAGCCGCAGAAATGTGGAAGATATATGCTAATTGTTTCTTTCATTTTCAGAATAAGGTACCATTATTGTCAGTTGAAGCACTTCACCATTTACACATCTTTATCTTCGTCCTAGCCATTGTCCATGTGACCTTCTGTGTTCTTACCATTATTTTTGGTGGGGCGAGGGTGAGAATCTGATATGCTTTCACTACCTTTAATTTTCTTAAACCAGTCTACTAGTCCCTTTTTTAATCATATCAGTAATCTGTTTTTCATCATATAGATTCGCCAGTGGAGACATTGGGAAGATGAAATTGCAAAAGAGAATTATCATGCACCTCAATGTAAGAATCATTATCAATAAATTATTTTCTGTTTTTCTTGATCATTTTTCATCATCTAGTGGATCCATATGCTGTGCTCATAATATTTCAAATAAGATGGTCCAAATTAGACAACCCAGTAAGGTCTTACTTAGGATTTCCTTTCCCCTGATTAAAGAAAAATAACTGAAGGAATTTTTTCGTACAAGTCAGAGTAGATTTATTTGCTAATTGATTTCTATGGTCATAGCTTCTAACTTGTGAATTGGTATAATGCAGATCTGAGGTCAAGAAAATTTACCCATATCCATCAACATACTTTTATCCAAGATCATTTTCTAGGTTTTGGAAAGATCTCGGCTCTGTTGGGATGGCTGGTAAGTACATGTATTATGCCTAATAGAACTTATCTGCCATATCTTAAGCAAATGCTATGAGTTATTAACTTTAGAATCGTGTTCAAAATTTTCCTTCTTAATGCAACACAAGAGACAACATAAAGTTATGTCCGTCCTTAGGAAATCTATTGACTCTCATATTAGTCTTGCTTTCACCTGTAGCATCCGCAAGAGCATTATTGAACGAGTTTGTTTAGTTCAGAATATCAAATTTTGCCCCAGTAGCAGAACCAGGATTTTTGCATTAGGGGAGATGGCCAGCTATATTTGTTGCTAAAATATGAACTTGGCTAGAAAGGAATTTAGAGTACTTAAAAAACTCAGGGGAGCCATTTGGCCTCCCATCAGATAACAAGGTATGATCCCTGCAGGCTTGGTTCCTTGTAAATGCAAGGTTCTCTTTTCCTGGCATATATTTTAAAAGCCTTAGGAGAGCAACCATCTTTTGAGTTTTCCTCTAGTTGTTTTTCTGAAAAAGATGAGCGACAATGTTGCAAAAGAAAATGTGCCGTAGGACTTGCAACGGATAAGAGAGAAAACAAAAGAGTAAGAGTTCTTTTAGATGTATTTCTGCTTTGGTGGAAGAGGATTAACCCACCTTTAGTAGCCAATTATAACAATGTCTGGGTGACAATCCAGTGCAGCAGCCTCCACTATTGATTCTTTAATCAACGTTATGGAGATCTCACGATAGGATCTTTCAACTGTGGTATGGAGGTTTATGCCTTGTCAACTGTGGTTAACCCACCTTTAGTGCCTTTTTGAGGGACTGATTATCAGCTGCAAAGTGCATTCTACCATGCTTCTAACTTTCTCTTTTTCACCCCTTCAGCATTCCTTTGTCAAGCAATTTTATGGGTCTGTGACAAAATCAGACTATGCGACACTACGGCTAGGATTTATCATGGTAAGCTTTCTAATACGAAGTGGCTACTGATTCATTGGTCTTTTACGTGGTTATTCTTCTGTTTCCTTTCGCAAGGAATGTTTTGTATGTAATATGTCTACTGTAGACCCACTGCAGGTCAAACCCGAAGTTTGATTTTCACAAATACATGATGCGTGCACTTGAAGATGATTTTAAGAAAGTTGTTGGTATAAGGTAAGTGTCTGAGACTTCCATGTGATGTCTAAGCTTCTTATGCTTCTTATCTGCAAGTGGTATATAATTGAGTGCTGATGTTGTGTCTTTTCCTACTTGCTTTCTAATTTTCCTGGACTCACTATTTACTTTTCTTTGTTTCAGTTGGTATCTTTGGATATTTGTAGTCATTTTCCTGTTGCTTAATGTTAATGGTATGCTTCTTCTTGGTTAACAGCTTACATACTTGAAATTGTGATGCATGTTGATGTCAGCAATGTTGTGCTCCTTTACATAATTATCTTGATAGCAGATATATATATATATATATATTAGAATTATATGCTTTATTATTCTTATTAGTAGCTAAGTATTTTTTTCCATTATGAATTAAAGCATTTGAAGGTTTATTTCCTCAAGCGACCATTTGAAGGTCAAATCCTCTTAAACCCAGTATCTTCAGCTTCTTTTTCTTTTTCCCCTGTTTTTTAAGCAATATAACCTCTATGACATACATTGCTAATTCCTCTAGATTTGAACATTTTGTCTTCTCACTACCTTTTTGTCTCTCCATGTTATCTTACTTGTGCCTTCATCTTAACCATAAGATTGGCATCACATCTAACCTACAACTTGTCTCCCTTTGTTTCCGCAGGTTGGCATTCATATTTCTGGTTAGCATTCATTCCGTTCATCGTGAGTACTTTTCTTATGGTCCCTACTCTAGCTTTGCATCTCATGCATGTGTTCATTGTTGCTTATGTACTTGCAATGTGCAAGCTCATCATTCTATGTGCAAATTCAGTATTGTAAGGAGGAATGAGAAATAAGAGAGAGATGTATGCTTGGTAAAGTGGCTGCATATCTCCATTATATATTGGGCTATTTGCATTTGATGTCATGGGCCTGGGTCTTGTTCCCACTCTTGAATGAAATTCCTCTTTTTATCCTTCAAAAAGAAGAAAGAGAGAAAGCTATTGTCCTCTGGAAATCATGTCATCAGAAAGTATTAAAATTCTGAGCTTGTTTCGAACTTGTGTTTGATGGATCCTGTTTTCAGTGAGAAAACATCTTTGGCATTGAAGATCTGGTTTCCTTTCTAGATTTCATTATAACTTTGTATGCAAAACCATCTTTACAACTTGATTCAGGTACTATCCTACCCAAACTACGCATACATTTCTGAAACCTGAAAAAGCCATCTATAATTTTTTTCCCCCAAAAGTAAGATGATCAAAGAGCAAAAGTATTTATTACAATTATTGTCAGCGGTTGGCTATATGGATTGATAAAATAAAATTACAGTGACTACAGAAGGTGCATTATTGAACTGTTGAGATTCAACCGCTATGGATGATGTTCAGACCTGCTTAATTCAATCACTTCTGTTCCACTCAGAGACTTTCATTAGGCCATGGTGGTAGATTACGCTCTTGTTATTGGGTCCATGTATTGTCAGGCATTTCGAAATTTATGTGGCCGTGGAGTAGACAACACACAGCTGTGTAAAGTTTTTTAGTGCACTATGAATGTTACACTTGATGAATAATGATCACGCTGGACTTCTCATGCCTACCAAAAACTTTTATCATATTACTCTGTGAATGACCATTACTGATTTCTTTATGGCAACTCAGCTGTATTGTTGGATGAAATTGTTCAAATGACTGATTCTTGACAACGGTGGACAAGGATTACCTTTGGCTGATCATCATGACTTTTCTTGATTCTGCTTTGATCCTTTCATCTACTCGTTATGTTACAGCTTCTACTTGCTGTGGGGACTAAGCTGGAGCATGTTATAACCCAGTTGGCTCATGAGGTTGCTGAGAAACATCAAGCAATAGAAGGTGATCTGGTAGTTAAACCATCAGACGAGCATTTCTGGTTCGGGCGGCCTAGGATTGTACTCTTTCTGATCCATTTTATCCTTTTCCAAAACTCTTTTGAGATTGGATTTTTCTTCTGGATTTGGGTAAGAAATTCTTCAAGCTCTAAACTATATGAGCTTTCCATAATAAACAAGATGATCCTAATTAATCTGCTTCTATGTAAATGTAGGTCACATATACTTTTGACTCTTGCATAATGGGACATATCAAATTTATCATCCCGAGGCTCATCGTTGGGTAAGAAATAACCGAAATAGCCTGAGTATGTTTGATAATTTTTTTATCTTAATGACAAACTATCCTCTTTTGTTATTCTTACTCAGGGTCGTCGTCCAAGTCCTATGCAGTTACAGTACGCTGCCACTCTATGCCATTGTCACACAGGTGCATTGAGTTGCCATTAGACCACCATTCATCTCCTTTTGTTCCTATACTCCTTTCCTTGATTGTTGATCTGACCTGGTATCTGCAATGAAATGAAGATGGGGACTTTCTACAAGAAGGCAATTTTTGATGACCACGTGCAAGCCGGCCTCATTGGTTGGGCCGAGAAGGCGAAGAAAAAGACGGCGATGAAAGAATCTGGCAACAGCAATGGCCAAGGTAGTTCCCATGATGGTCCGGCGGCGGCAGGTGTTCAGTTGGGGTCTGTTTTTCGGAAGGCGCCGATGAAAGAATCTGGCAACAACACAGGCCAAGGTAGTCCCCATGATGGTTCGGCGGCGGCAGGTGTTCAGTTGGGGTCTGTTTTTCGGAAGGCGGGTTTGACGGAGGAGATTCAGATGGCAGGATCAAAATGACCAGTTTATGCTTGCCATAGACGGGAATGCAGACTTGCACGCATATTTCTGAAGCCAGACTGCGAGTGTTTACCTCCAACTAACACAAACTTTACTTCACACATGAAATATATGTTATTATTATGTCTTGTTAAAAATAGTGGTCCCTTGAGTTATTAATATGTTCATATATTGCCCTTTCATAACACTAAACTTATACGGGAATAGCGAAATTTCATTCAAAGAAATTATATATTCTCTGTAAGAAATATATTCTTAATTTTCAGAGCACGTCAGAATTTAAGCTCTTCACCCATGGAAAAGTACGCTTTATTGTAGTGCTCAGATACTGTTCTTGTTTAATACATTATAGGAATCTACACCCCTCTGATTTTGAGGGAAGGTGGAATTTGTTAGAATTTTAAACTAAAGGGAAAAAGTGATTTTAAAAAAAAAAAATTCTGTAATCAGTGTCATCTTGTCAAATGACAAATAGCAGAGTTTCTCAAAACCTCATAATAACTTAAAAGAATTAACATTTTATTCATGTCCTCATTTTTTATGCTCGGAAACAATGACATTGCACCTCATGTACTCTAAGTAGTATAAAAGATAAAAAGGAACCAAAAAAGGGAAAGACCCAAGAAATAATCCTACTCTGAATGAAGGTAATTGGGATTAATCAAGCATTACGAGCAGGCGAAGTAATGCAAAACAGCTGACGCGATGCGATTTGAGGCGATGTACCTCACCGAGACCCAGATGATTTATTACACCACAAAGTTCCAATTTGTGGAAGCCGATATGGCCGCCGCCGGCTGCATCAACGGCGGCGGTTCAATCAACTAAACCCATTTAACTCAAATGTCCATTGGGTTCCTGATGTCCTGGATTGAAAACCAACACAATATGTCATTCGGTTAAAGCAAACTTAAAAATAGTTGCATTTTTTAAAAGCAGAAAGCCACTCAAGATCTGGTGACACCAGTTACCTTATCATGGAGTACTGCTCCGTCGGGAATTTCCAACCTTGTCCCAGGTTCTGCAGCTATATTTACTCTCCCCTTTGAAAATGAAACCATCATAAGATAGGGGAAGAAGTTTGAGACTAAACTCGAACAAACTCAATAAAAATCTGTTAAAGCATTGTGTATGCAGCATAAAATATAAGATTAAACAGGTTGTACTATATGCAGGCAACGCGAGGACAAAATCTTAGATATTGAATCAGTTTTTGCAGCAACAGAATCAGGAGAACCTTTCTTAGTTTATGACAGAATCATGTTATTATTTCTGAAAAAAAAAAAAGGACTTTGTCAAAAAGGCAAAATGGAATTCTCCTCACTCTGTTAGAGGACAAAACAAAATTCCGGGAATCAGTGTGATGCACAAGATCATGAAATGAAGGGAACAGAGTACTCCCTTGAGTGCTCAAATTACAATGGAACAAGCAATGATTCAAAAAAGGACTAAAACGGTTCAGAAGGAACACGTAAAGTACCTTGAGAATTATATCGGTTCCAAACCACACATCACCGGTTACCTTCAGGCTATCCAGCTCAGTGACGCTAGGAATGGACTTGAAGCGACTTAGGAAGTCACTGACCTGAAAAAGAAAGAAAGAATCAACAAAACGATAAGGACATGGAAGTGTAGACATGGGAGTACAATCAAATAAATCTTCACCTGTCCAAATTCTGGTCCTAAATCAATCACAGGATTTACTGGATTTCTTCTAGCTGTATTTCGAACTAAAATCCCATCCTTAACGGTGAACAGATCTGACTGCAGAAATAATCAGATGTAATAAGACCATCCCTTAAACAAAGATCCCTTTTTTTCTTTTTTCTTTTGATGTTGTGGGATCATGGCAAAGAGAATATAGTCTAGAGTTAGAGATGTACAAAGTCACCTGGAGAATAAGTAAATCTGATGTTCCATTGATTGGCAGAAAACGAGTTTGGGGTACACTAATGCCAATCGCATCATCAAAGAACTGGCTTGACCATAAAAATTAATAGTCACAAAAATAGCAAAAATAAGCTGTAGACAGCAGAGAGAAGTTAATGGACATATGGCAAATACCCGTACCGTTGAGCCAGCTGCTGTTTCTCTTGCCTGGAAAAAACAGTAACTTCATCACTTGTTTATCAAAGTCAGTTCCCTCAATAAATGATGGATAACAATGGTACCTTAGAGTAATTCTCAAATTTTAATGCATCGGTATCCATGAGCCTTTTAGTGGCTCTCAAGTTCACCCATCTGCGGGATATAGCAAGATTAGAAGTCAGCACTCTTCTGAAGTTTAAGTAGGCAAAGGACATGAAGTCTATGCTTACTCACAGGCTTCTTGTGTCAACAAATTTGAACTTGTCCATCAACTTAAATTTTTCATCAACACAGAAACAAAAGAAAGGAACAGTGATCAGCAACACTAATAAAAAAAGGATGCTAAGTAAATGGTAATCAGCATTCCAGTATCGAATTTCATCTTACAAGGACAAAAAACGAAAAAGAAAAGGAACCTAACTTAAAGAACAAGAGAGAGAGAGAGAGAGAGAAGGGGGGGGGGAGGAGGAGAAGAATAAGTAACTCACATGCGAAGCAGAATTCCTTCCAATTTCAGCAAGCTGCATGATAAAAAATGAGGATTAAGGTTTTTGAAGCCATTGTCAGACATCTGTTTATTTCGTAAGTCAAACAAAGCGTCCAATTGATCTTGAGCATTGACTCTTTTATTGAACAATAAGTGTTATTTGAACTAATTCTCATTGGCCAAGCCATTCTCAGAATTGCTTTGCGCAAAAATATTGTGATTTCCTAACTGCAGACAACAGCGTACCTAAATTAGCAACTCTAATCATAGGCCGAGCTCAACAGAGTCACAGACTCTGTTGGATCAGAAATCAATGGTCAGTACACTGTCAAAGTACTGGTCCACCTATCCCTGACATAATTCCTGCACTTATACTATTGGATACCTAAATGTTACTCTTGCACATTCTCACTCATGTTTACCGTTACCAAGCATTAGACATGCACTGAAGTCACAACTTTGGTAGACCAACTCCAACTGAATGCTTAAGGGTAAGTTAAATGGGAAACTGAGAAATGGAAGCCAAATACCACATACCTGAAACTTTTGTCGGTTTGAATTACTAACACCATCCTTACCAAATGACATTGTTGGTGTAACCTAAAGAAAACATGAAGATTTAGAAAAAAATTACTGAAAAGAAGACAAAAGTCGGAGTCAATGAGGAAAATTGGTAGCATACCTCCATACAATATTCAATCTTATTTTGGATCAAATGATTTAAAATTTCTAAAAACGTCCACTTAAGGAGCACAGTGATCAAATTGATTTTACCCAAAAAGAAAAGGGAGAAATGGAAAAAAATCATAAGCAGCACCGAAAAAGAATTTCATTAAGGACTCTGATGATTAGAAAATAGAAAGTATAAATAGCATAAGGATACTTGGATCAATAACAGCAGCAACATTATCTGAGCCAACAACAAGGATGTACTCCTTACCCTGGAAAAAATGTTGGAACAAATTAATGTTATATCTGGATCACGTCCTCCACAATCAACTCTTACTTCTATTCACTGTAAGTCATTATTTATCATATGAAAATGGCAAAAACGAAAAAACAAGCATCTAGATAAGTATACCTGAGATAATAGTACATCAAGTGTTCCACTCTTCATTAGAGAAAGGAACATCATGTCATGGTCAGGAGGACACCTTCACAAGCGCAAATTAGGATGGTTAATTGGGACCCTTCCAATTTCCATTTGAAACAAAAGGAAAAGGAAACATACATCCTAAGAAGGCCATGGCACTAAAATTATATTTGCGAGAGCTCCTTCAGCTCGGCTACTTAAAAGAGAACATTTGGAACTCACAAAACTCTCAATTCACTTTAAGTTTCTTATCTTTCTCAAGTTTACTTCTTTTTTTCCTTCAAGTTTGCCCATATATCTTTGACACTTTAAAGATCTCATGAAGGATATAAATTACAATATGGATAAGAAGGAAAGCTAAAAACTTTCAATCTGTGGTTTCAGAATAAGACTCTTTCGGCATTGAATGGAGGCCATTGATAATTATAACAGAACTACAACGTCGGCACCAAAATGGAGTGTTTATAAATGGTAGCATGTGAGAAGAAACATCACTGTGATGGCTATAAGATATCAGAAACTAGAAACCAACCTCGGATCATTCCAGAAAGGCATCCATTCATATCCATGGTAACAAAGACTCAGCATACATCCGTCGCCTTACGAAAAAGAAAAAAAAAGAAGAAGGGGGATGGAATGCAAGGGATGACATACGATTCATTTTCATTAGTCTGTCCATCAGATGAGTTCAGCATCACAATGTTTGACTTGGGATATTTCTCCAGTACCTAATTTACGATGGCTTCAGTTAGATCCTCATATTATCCATGGGGAACTGCTCAATATCAGATCAAAATAAAGTTCACCTTCACCGTGTCATCATTTGTTTTGATTGTGTTCAAAAGAAGCAGAGGCACATTGTATCCATACTTGGAGTTGAGAGACTACAAAAATTTAAAGCAGTAGTAGATGTGAAAGTCATGTCCAGGAAAAAATGACCACACTGAACAAAGAGCCAAAACACCAACCTCAATCTGATTAACAATCAAATCCAGAGGCGTAAACCCATTATGAACCTCAATTGCAGACCTGTATGAAAAGAAAAATAGTAGATCGATATACATTCAGTAAAGGACTCAAGTGCAAATACTTCTATGGAAGATCTATAAATAAGCCACAAATGAGTCACATTGAGCACCAACAAGCAGCACCAAACAAGCACAAATAAACCTCCACAGTTGAAAGACAATCCATTATGAGAAGCACTTAGGGGAAAAACAACCAATGTACAGACCCTACGATTTTGGTGGAAAGATATGATCCTAGCATGGTAAACGAGTTATGTATTTACCATTTGTAACAAATGTACCATACGCTAATATTAAAAATAGCAAGAATCCCACAATAAAATATTCAAGCACGGCCATCATTTCTCAATTTAAAGTCAATATCTTCAGTTGTTCATTAAATTAAACCTTACTTCGTGATATAACTTCAAGTATTAACTAGAAAACTACAGAACCAACTGGTAGAGGCTTAATAGCCTTATTCTAGCGGCAAACATATTGTAGGTTTGACATATAAGCCAGAGATAAACAAGTTCTAACTAAAAGAAGAAGGTAAGGGGACATTTTTAATGCATCCCTGGGAATATCAAATTGAATCTTCAGGGTAAGATTCAATGATTTAAAGAGGAAAAGAAAATCAAAGACAGAATGACACAAATACAAGGCATCCAAATTCCTAGGACCTTCTCTAGGAACCTTCTAGCCGTTCAAGCTCCAGACTGAGTTTTTTTTATAAAAAAAAAGGGAAAAAAACATTGATGTATAAGTAATATGTCAGTTAAAAAACACTTGTGTAAGCATTGTACAAGAAAACTTAATCAACGTTGCTAACTTCAAATAGTATCAATAGTCTACATTGTACAGGCTCACTCCATCTTTCTGCCTCTCTAAGTTCATACATGCAACACTTTTAAAATCAGAGAAGAGACAACCCATACAACAGTTACCACGACAGCGCACATTCCAAAATTATCAAGTCCAAAACAATTCTAAATATCTCAGTAATAAGAAGGCAGATCAATCAAAACAATCCAGCCGGAAAAATAAAGTGAATTGTGAGCAACTCTTTGTCAATTGAACAGAGGCAATCACCACCACAAAAAATATAGACAGAGGCATCGGAAGTATCTACTTAGTAGATAAGGTTCTCAAAAGTGCCAATGACATTAGTTGTTACCTAGGGCCATTGAATCCCATCTCCGTGCCCAAGGCACCATTGAACTTCAACACAACAAGCTTCTCCAACAGCTCCT
This sequence comes from Casuarina equisetifolia, assembly GCA_028551475.1. Classification (NCBI taxonomy): domain Eukaryota; kingdom Viridiplantae; phylum Streptophyta; class Magnoliopsida; order Fagales; family Casuarinaceae; genus Casuarina; species Casuarina equisetifolia. Next base: position 1,771,953 of record CM052358.1, on the reverse strand, counting down.
TAATCTCCACCCCATCTGCATCAGCAAAATAAGTTCGCCAAAAAGGTCCTACCCGCACATTAACATTCAAAAAGAAAAATAACTACAAACGAGATATTAACTAAGTGGCATTACCTTCGGAAAAGGGAGTCAAGGACTCGTATGGAAGAACTAATACCTCATCCGCTGCCAACCCAAGACTCCCGCTCTTGCTGTCCTCAATGCGATTTACTTCCTCACTGTAAAATCCGCAATGGAATTCCACACAAAGCAATGAACACATTCATTTCAGAAAAAGCAACCGAGAAAGGGAAAAAGGACGTAGAAGAAGAAGAAAGAGAGCAACTAATCCAAAAAGGATGATTCGACTCATTTGCCTCTGTACCCTTGGTTTCCTAACTTGGAAGCATCATCGGAACTAGGAATAGCTGCAGCAGAATCTTCTTTAGCGACGCTGCCGAACCTCTTCTGCTCCAACAGAAAAGTCTTGGTGATCAAATTACAAAACGTGTAGACAAACTGCACGGAATCGTTGGCCGGAATCGGATAGGCAATACGCTCGTAAACATCGAGCGGCATGGAGGGATCGACGAGCGCCACAACAGGAATCTGCAGCTTAGTGGCCTCAAAGATAACAGAAGACTTCCGCTCGGAGTCAATAATGACGACACAATCGGGAGGCTGCGGGGGAGCGAAGCAGAGCTTCTTGTTGCGAGAGCGGAACTTCTTGGGGCTGAAGCTGTTGGTGAGGAAGCCTCCGGTGCGCCAGGCGAAGTTCTGGTTGGGGTTGTAGAGGCCAATCCTCTTTGTCATCTGCTCGAAGATCTCATCGAAAAGCGGGTTCGTATTCACGAACATGAACCGAGCCTTCTGCCGAACCATGGCCCCAATGAAGGCGCATGCGCTGCGAAGCGCGATCAGGGTTTTGTCCGAGTCGATGATGGCCACGCCATTGCGGACCCCGTACGTGTATGCCTTGAAATGTTCCGCCGCCGCGCGCTTCCCCAAGTGGGCGTTCGTACTCAGAAGCTTCTGAATCAACACCGAGTGGATCGTCATTCCGAGCGAGCCAGCGAGCCGGCGAGTTAGGGTTTATGGCTTTTATGACTGCTATGTCTTTCAGCTCGTCGACACCGGAAAGTGGCATGGACAGTGAGGAATCGGTTCGATCCGGCTTGACCCCTTACCAACATGGGTCGGGTTTCTCTAACCTATCAACATTTTTTTTTCATTTCTTGAGGTGTTGCGCTTAATTCTATATCAAAGTTTAATTTTCTACCTCATAACTATTTATTAAGAGAATGAAAATGAAAATAAAATGCACTTCTACAGTCCTCTTTATTTCTTTTTTCTTTTTAAATAAATGGATAGAATCTTGATAAATTTTAATAATAACAATGAAATTTAAGGTGTAATAATTATACTTGACAAGTACAAATGGTAGTGTAAGTCTAATCTTTCAAACTTAGCTAAAAAACCTATATGTTGGGCTGCCCTCAGGTAACAAAAATTAATCATGAAGTACATTAAATAATACATATAGTTAATATACGATGACTTATAATTACTTATGCCTAACTAATTTTTTTTGAAGACAACTAGATATGATCGTAATAAGAATCCAGACTGATCAAAGATTCAAACATTCTGAACTTACATCCCCCTCTCTAATATTGACTGCAAACAATGACTTAGACAAACATCATTAAATCGTTCTGTGATCCGCAGAAAACACACATGGTACCTGTTGCTTGCCTGACTCTAGCCTTCTGTAAGTGTTTTGAAGTACACTTCAAAACCAATCTAAGGGCAGAAGCAGAAGAAAGCAACTCTGACGAGGCCCAGATTTGGCACCTCCAAGGGCATTACCAATTGAGGTACTTGGTTATGGCCGACAATGGCATTCATGAATCCTGGAATTGGTATCCGGATCTGTTTGGGCCTATCTTTGTTTAATCAAGACTTAACTTGAAAAGGGATGATTTGAAACTTAGGCCCAAGAAGCAGGACCAAGATCATGAATAGCTGATCCAGTCAGGGAAATCCAACCTCCAAGAAACAGGATCCTTTTTATTTTCAAGTTGGAGAACCGCACCGAGCAGCCAGATTGCGCTGGCAGCACTAAACAAAGTCAAGAAAGCACTAACTCATCATTTAACTAACTAGTCTAATAGTGAGTTAATAAAAATTTTAATCATAAGATTTAAGATTTGATATCTTATGTGTATCAATTAAATGTACATATTATAATATTAAAAAGAAAAAAAAAGATCGTTTAAATTGAATATAGGCATTAGCGATTATAATCAAATACTAAAAGTTTTCATAATTATGGATGCTGGACATCTAATGGTGGTGATTAGTATGCTGTTTGCTTGCTTTCCTTGGAGACCATCCCCTGATTCTTGTTTTCTGTCTTTTCAACCCTCCTTAGCAAATCAATTTCGCAAGTATAAGAGGTAACGACAATAATCGTATCCCTATTGTCAAATTGCTAGTATCAGAATCCAATACTAGATTAGGACGGCTCGTTCCTATCCTTAAATGCGTCGAAGGGACGTAATAAAGGGTTGCCGCCTTGACAACAGGGTGAAGCAAAAGCGTAATGATTTGGCAAGAATTTATTCGTCAGTGCAAGACGGGAAGCATCATAACTCTTCACCGGCTCTTTCAACAGGAGCTAGTTACCAAATTAGAGTTAACTTCGATAAGAATCACGCAATGAATCCAAAGGTTTTAGGTCTACAAGTCAGATGGGAATTGTTACTGCATTTGCATTAGTCAAAAAGCTCATAAAAAGAAAGTTCCTTTTTCATGCACCGCAGAGGAAAACCAATGTCCGAAGATTCGTGTATCTATATTACGTGGGCGCATAAGATACACTTTACAGATAGATGATAGGGAACACCGCCTCCACTTTTTTGGACGCGGCTATAAGAAGAGAGAAGAGGGCTGAGACAGCAAGGGCAGCAATATCAGTAGAAGCTGCAAAGCAGCAGGAACAGAAAATATAGAAGTGGAAACAGTTTAGAGAGCTTTATGCATGATTGCTAGAAGGTAGTTGAATGGGAAATAAAGACAGAGCAGTGTTACTCATTTTCTTCTCCTACCTCTGTGTTTCTGCAATTTCTTCCCCTCTTCAGAAGGCATCGAATTCTTCAGGTACTTCCCTTTAGCTTTCTATTTTTACATCATCTCTTCCGACGGCTCTGCCGTCTTCACGTACTCCCTTTTAGTATTACCGCTCTTTGAGCAAGAAACTACTTCACTCTCCGCAGAAAATTTGATAGGGATCATTCAAGAATGGATATTACTCTTTAGATTTCTGGGTTTTTTTACTTATAATATCATGATTCAGTACGTGGTCCAAAAACGAAAAATGTCAAAGCTTGAAACCCAGAAAGAAAAAAAAGAAAAGAAAAAAGAAACAATGCAAAGTAAGATGCAAGCTGCTAGCTCAGTGGTGATTGATTTAAAAGAGATGTGATATGTTGGAATATAAGAGGATCAACTCATTAAAGTTCTTACTTTTCAAAAAGTCGAGGGTACAGCGAAATCACGGAGACGATGGTGCGCACTCTTTCGAAAAAAGGGGATTCTTATACAATCATTTTTTTCGTGACTGGTGGTGGCAGATATACCTAACCTTTCAAAAACATTCCATCCATTCTTTAAGTGTGGATGCAGTAGACTTTCATGTGTGAAGTGGATCGGTTACAGGGCATATCAAGGCCACCTTTGAGCCATACATGATTTATATTCTTTGCTTTCAGCACCCAAAGGTCTTAGTATTTAGGAAATGATTCAATTCTTAGATTATATCACGAGTGAATTTTTCAATCTATCAAATGACAATAAATTCCTATCTTCATTTTAAAAAGGATTTAGTGCTACAAAAATTCGTGTCCATGACAAGGAATCGTAATTTTTTTGAACTATCCAATAGGAAGAAGAGGCTTGAAAGTCTTAATTAAAATCATTTTGTGGTCTTAACACTTCCATCACATCAAGTTGTGGACCTTAGGCATATAGGTTATCTCTGCCATGATTATCCACATGTATATTAAGTATTTATTCTTATCTATGTGACAATGAAAACCATCAACATTTCAGTGTCAACATTGCAATAAAATAATAACAAAGCTGGACATGGTCCATACCAACCTAGTTGTTGGAACTAATCGTTTTCATCATGCTGCTTCTGTCCAAGACAAAGTAATTCTACAGGATGTGGTGTACCAAGAGAACCCTACTCCTACAGGATCAAAGTAATTAACAACACCTAGTCACGTTGAAATCATGAGACCAGAAAATAGAATAAGAACTTAAAGATACTAGGAGTGCAACCCCATAAGAGACAGTTCATTATTTGATTTATGAGATAGGGTATACCAGGTTGATTTCCCTCCAGCTAGAATTCTGCAAAGCCATCCAGCGGACCCTAATGTGTTCTTCACTGAGCAACAATACTTCCAATGAAAAATTGGAAGGAAAGAACCATGTTCTGTGCACAAAATTCCTGGAAGCAGTCAACCAAGCTACCAACCTCTTTTATATTCACATGACTTTGCTTTCCTTTTTTTTTTCTTAACCTTGAAGCGTAGAAAAGGTTGCCTCTTCCTGAAGCCATTAACTGTCATTTTGAGAAAAAATTCAGGATCAGTAGCAATAATTGCTAAACTAAGTCTAAGCATACTTCATACGACCTCTCCAGATGTGGGTCTCTGCCATATTCCTAATATTCCCATTTGCAGACTCTTTGCAGGAAACAAGCTTGGGAGCAAAAATTGCTGGAAATGGCGGTGGTAGATCCATGGGCCCTGGTGAGGTTGGAAATGGCGGGTCCAGATCACCTGATACACAAGGAGGTACGTCTTTTATCCCAGTATATGCAGCAGGTGCCGCAAATAGCCACCGTCAGAACCATCACCATGGGTCTGGCAACTGCAACAGGAACTCCATAGAAGTTCCAATCCTGGTTGCAGCTACCTTGGTCTCTCTCTTCACGAATTTATACTAGTTGTACAAAACATATGGTGCTTCCAGCTTACTACTGTAAGCTTACGAGATATGTAAATATCAGTGACCGCAACGCGTGATGAGTTTGGTTAGCTTTTGAGCTTGATGCGTTTGGAAGTATGCGGACAAAAGTTTGAGAAGTTCATTATTTGTATGTTTATAAATTAGCTTAATACTTTCAGTTGAAAGTGCAGGGTGAAGATGTTTCTCATTCCCTTTCGAACATATGAATTCAAAGACAAGGAATGAGAAGTCAAAAAGTAAAAACCAGAAAAGATGATTTTTGGGTTGTGCATGTCTACAATCCCATTAGTACAAGTATGCATGTGAGTATCCAGAGATTTACATATCTGTGAGTTCAATCATAATTTACATATGGTCAATACTTTGCCCAGATGATTTCTTTCTTACTGCATCAGTCGCAGCAATTCAAATGAGTTATTTAACGCCAACAATAGAGATACCAATTCTGGAGCAAACACTTCATTCAAAAGCACCCAATATCGATTAACAACGCCCATAGAGTCCAATATGGAGGTTTTCATCACCATAACTAAGTGGTGCATGCATAATTTCCACGACAAGGAACCTTTGTTAATTCTACAACCACATAACTCAAGCCACTTGCTGCTCCATAAAAGTACATCTAGCAAAACCAGGATCCCTATCTCCCATCTATATGCTACCAGTAAATTCTAATTAGAGAATAATCTTATGATTATCTGATTGAATCTAAGAATAAAAGTCTTGAAACTTACAAATATATTAACTTAATTAGAAATAGGCAAGTTGCTCAATTTTGCGTGCTCAGAAAAACTTGCAGCCTCTTTTAGGACTTGATCCAATTTCCTCACTCTTTCTCTGGATGTAGTGAAATCAACATTGCTTAATCTCAATTGTAATAATAATTTGATATGCATGAAATTTAAAATCAGTACAGGCTCGTCAATATATTCTATTACTATTTCAGCATCAAAAATTTTCATGAAACAATTCATTTTTTAGAATTTGATATATATTTGTAATAAAAATGTAACAAGTTGACAAGTGATAGATTCAATTAGGAACAAATACTTTCAAAACTTTGTGGTTTCATGTCCAACATCAACATCATATGTTTGTATAAGTGAGCACGTTTATAAAAAAATAAAAAAATGTAACAATTTAAGAATATTATTAGCAAAAGCCATGACCATTGGCCAACAATTCTCTTATCGAGATCCTTGTCCTCTTTCTTGATATGCATCTCCAAGAGCTGGGAATGCAATCTTCTCTTTTGGTACACCATATTATCTGTAACTCTTATCACATAAAGTATTCTAGATAACATATAACGTTTTTACTCTATAGGCAAGCCTTCGTCATATTCAATTGTTCCAAGAAGATTTTGGTCATACTTCCAGCTATATTAGCTTAGCTTAAAAACTTATCCTATAAATATGTGGGGAAATGGACACCCTTTCTGACTTAAAATCAATGACAATATAGTTTTCCAATACGGCTTTTGAATCACGTATTCTGTAAAACTTAAGCAGTGGCAAAATCATAGTTAACTTCTCTCCTATTAAATTGGTACTATATTACCTACATGCTATAGGGATTGGAAAAAGAAAAGAAAAGAAAAGAAAAGAAAAGAAAAGAAAAGAATGAAATTTCTGGGAAGCTAAATCATTGGTTGTTTATCCTCTGCCTCCCATGAACCTCGAGCAAAGTCTTCAATCCATTTCCAATCTGTTTCCAGATCCAAATGTTGGGTCATCAAGAATAAAATTGGAAGACATGGCCTGGAGCAAAATCGATATGAAAGCTTTGAATGTATTCAAGGTTTCTAACTTACAAATAGGAAACATAACACGAATATACGTATTCATATAATCTTATCTTCCTCCACAATTTCCTGTCAGGGTTCAAACACCTGTAGCATGAAAAGCAATAAAAATTGACAGTATCAGTTTTTGTTTTATTCTCTGTAATGTTGATGGCAGCATTAAAGTTAAAATGAACTCGCTTATTACTGCTATAAACGGCTCATCAAAGTATTGATTGATATTGGATTAAAAATGAGAAGGGAATGTTCAAAAAAAATTTCTTAAGCAACAAAAATAAGATATTCAATCGCATAAAAACTTCTTCTAAGAAGAACAAAATAGTACAACACCTAACTACAATCCAATGGAATTAACAATGGTTCACAGTTTCATATGTTTTCTAGTCAAGCAGGAATTTTCTAACCTAAACTTTTAGAATTCGAATTACAAGGGATAAACATTCACGGATTGCGACTTTGAGAAGCCATATAATTCAATTAGGAAATCCAAATAATTCAATTAGAAAAAGAGCTGAGAAACTTGCCTAGAGCTCTTAGAGAACGCAAGGAAACGTCCTTCACATACTAATTAAAAGATTCCTTCATCTGCAAAAGTTTTCAAAATGGTTAGTTTCGTTTAGCGCATATGCTATTGCAAATTCCAGTTACCATAGAGGTCCAAAACTGGATCACCACAAGTTGACGGAAACATTGAAGAAGCATGAGAGCTAAGTGCCAATCAAAAGTCATACCTTCACCATCATCAATGTCATTAAAATCGTCGTCTTCGTCATCAAAATCTACATTCTGCAAAGCACATAGCATTGGTTTTACATTCCAAACAGACATCAGACCCTTTGCATTGATTTTTCACCTCACAACTTTGTGGGAATAATTTGTACAAGTTCAGTGTCTGATGAAGATAAAACTTCAACATTGACTAATACTAAAGAAGCTAAATAACTAACTTTTAAGAAAGAAACACATGAAGAGAGAAAAGACAAAATTACACTTCTTGTTGTCTCAGAATAAGTCACAAGGTTAAGAGTCTTTTGCAGCTACGTCATCCAGGAAATAACAAATCCAATGGCTAAACTAAATTTCTCCCAACACTCAAAAGGGTATCACATGGCCAGCTGATATCATAAGACTGCTGTTTCATAAATATGACTTCGGACCAACAAATAGCAACCATCAGATCGATTTTTGAAATGTTTAAGCAGCAGAACATTTTTCTTCTCCATCATCCCACAAAACCTAGCTTAACAATTTGATAAGCTGATAAAGGAACCTAATTCCCTAAACAGAAACAGCGTACAATAAAAAAAAGGGAGAATGCACATCACAGCTCGGTCATCTTCCCCTTATTTGCCTCATGATAACTTTACTGAAATTAGATGGTGTCACCATGGTTAGCCTATTACAGATCATCCCTTATGTTGAGTCCCCTCGTATGCAGAGATTCCGCACTAGGTGTTCTTAAGAACATATGGTTTGCCTGTTGTAAAATATCATATGCATTTACCCTCATAACCACATCCTTAAAGCAACTTGGTTGATAGGTCATTGGTAATTGTGTTGCAAAGAATGTGTTAAAAAAGATTCATTTTTATGAAGAAATTTACCCGTGAAGCATTATTGATAGACCAAGGGCAGCGATACTGGACAACAAGTTAGCTAAACCAAATACAAATGTATAAGATTCGGCAATATCGTAGGAACCTGATAATAATCATCATCACTTGGTTCTTCCTCATTGTCTTCTTCCAAATTTTCATCTTCATCCTCATTTTCACCTTCTTTCTTTTCCTTTCCATCTTTATCCTCTTGGCCCTACAAAATTACTTGAGTCAGCAACACAGAGATCTCTTGAAGCAAGAAGAATGCGAACTCTTGTGACCACAAGCACAAACATTAACATGCTTGAACATGAAATTATCAGATAATAAACACCATCAAAGAGCATAATAGCTAGGTATGCTCCTCTCGCAAACTGTTGGTAAAAACTATCTTTTACCATGTAGGCAGAACAGTATTAGAAGCTGGAAGTGCTTTACCTGAGCCCTTTGTTCGAGCTTCTCTAAGTAATCAAGCTTCTGCAGCTCTGTCACAGGAACATTTTACTCAGTTCAGCATAATATCTTATAAAGCGTAACTGTCTACAAGTATATGGCAGATGATCAAATGTAAAATTTCCATCCAACAGTGATAAGGCCCACCAAATAACAAAAGTATCTTTAAGAGTTTGTGCATTCTGACCTTCATATTAATGCATTTATGACATCAAAACTGGTCATTCACATTTAGTTAAAACCAAGATAAATAAAAGAGTGCAAAAGGCACATGGATGTAATGAACTTAATGCACGGGGACATGTAGGCCTTACCTTTTCCATCAATTTAAATGAATCAAAATTGAATTCACAGGGACAAATCAACAGGGTAGTGATGACAAATTCCTAGAGACCCACTGATTTAACAAAAAGGCCTGCTGGCAGTTGGTACTAAATAATAAGAAAGCACACTATGAAAATTTATATGGCAGCACTGATGTGTCAGATAAAGCATTTTATGAGACCTCCATCACAGCCAATTGACTAGTATTAGCTAAAAAGTGTCAACTTGAAGTCTACAGTTTTAAGGGGATAATCATATCTTTGTCAAAAGAAAACCTTTTTCTTCAACTAATAAGTCAGAACGTAGGGTATTTTGTTCTGATCTTTTCTCCTTTTTGTTTGATGGAGAAGGGGGAGTATAAGCAAACAAGTTCTGACTCCCACACTGAACAAACCCAGAAACTGAAACTTTTCAATGTACTCCTGAATATTGAAGTTTAAGATTTCTTGGATTCACGAATATGAGACCTACTTAGTTCAACTGAGCACACATAAAAGTAGTGCAATATCAAGCAGCAAACATGTCACATCCATTGTTTACGGTAGGCAGACCACTTGGTCTGTCTTCTCTTTTTTCAGCAAAGAACATTACCACGGGACTAGTTTCCACCAGGAACAAACCTGTAGCGGACATATTGGACTTGCAAACCTCCGAAAGAAATAGAACCCAAAACATATTAAATCAAGTTGGAAGTAGAAGGCATTCTATCTTATCAAACCTGACTCTAGATTCCATCGAACTTTTTTTCTGTGTGGCTGCTGCCCTTTTGGAGCTGGAAATTTTCATCAAGTCAGCAGAAAGGTCTTCTAAGTAATCATAAAATCCAAGTGAAATAACTACAACAAAAAGCTGTGCAATCTTAGACCATTAGCCACTTCAGTAAATTCTTCAGATTACTCACCTCCAATAAGTTCTTGAGGAAATCTCTTGACCTCTAAAATGTGTGAAAGAGAATCACGAATTATTGTTGTTCTGTCAGAATCTCTCTCTATGTCTGCACTTTGGCACTCTAACACAAAGAAAGAAGTGAAAAAAAAATGATTTATGGCAGCAATACATTTTGCTCAAAGATGCTACTTTGACAATATTGTGAAAAAAAGAAGAGAAATTGAATTTACAAGCTCATGGTTTGTGGATATTCTAGTTTACAAAAGATTTAGTAGAAATAAAGGTAACACATTCTGGTCTCCAAGAAAATATCAAATGGCACGAATTTATGTGCTCATACTGCAATCAGAATTGATTGCACCCTTCATAAAAAATACCATGGGACCATTTTAAATTCAACTCAGACCAAATCATAGGTTACAACAAAGAAATAAACATGCCAATGTAAGGCATCTTTAGAAAAATGCCACAATGAAGTAAGATAAAAAGCGGGATGGTTCTCATTCTACTGAAAGCTCACAATCTTCCCTAGATTTATTCTGCTAAACTAGCTTCCAGTACAAAACAAATAAAAACAAGCACACAAGCTTCCCATTCTGAATGAACAATCTTTTCTTTCATGGTCCAGTAGAATTTGACATGCATAAAGCTCTGAAAGAAGAAAGAACTCCATCCATCTTGGAGAGAGTCCTCATGCACCTTTTCTAAAATGCAATACTATGCACCCATATATGGTGAGAAAATGTCACTACAAATACAGAAGACAAGCCCTTAATTTTAAGATCGTCTGATGTAATTTTGTTAAATAGCAAATATCTGACACACCTTGATTCTTTAGGTAAAGCTTTAGAATAATTAGGAAAGCTTATTACACAAATTCTCATGGATGTGATGACTTCTTTCTTGATGTTAAAGTCCATGAATCCTGTTTCACTAATTTATTCTAAGCTACAATTATACAACTTTAAATAATTTGCTTTTTCGGGAAGAGGAAGCAATTTCTGCCACTGTCTGAACCTTACTTTTGGAGGTTTTTCATATTCACGAGTCATAGAATATAATTTTTATATCTACACACTTTGAACAAACTAATACACTGAAAGCACAGGTATGTAACTAAAAATTTGATAAAATATTTGGGTAATATGAAGAACTTTCTCAGGATAAAAACCATAGTCTCAACCAAACTGATATTTTGATAACACATTACCCTAAACCCCATATATATAAAAGAAGAATATTGTATAAGCTTACTCTGGTGGCCAGTCTCCTCAAGATAATAAGCAGATACTTTCCAAAAGTTCTGTAACTTCTCACTCTCCCAAAATAAATTTTCTTCCTTGATCGCACTTTTGATACCAGGTAATTCGATATCCTGCAATTGGACAGACAAAACTTTCACAAAGTAAGTCCTAAATGAATTTGAAAACACTGCATTAGTCCAGGTTTTGTGGTTGCAAACAATCAATAACTTCGTTAAGCTCGCTGAAATAAACATTATCCTAGGTTAAGATAGTAGCAGCATGACTAACTGACAGGAAAGAGTTCAAATGGATCCTGTTTAGCAAATCCATAGCCACCACCGCCTCCATATCCACGTCCCCGTCCTCGTCCTCTAAATGCCATCTGCCTAAAAGCACTGCATAACATAAGTTGCCCAATAACACATCTTATTGTCATATCCCTAGTTTGGTTTCAAAGGACACCGATAGAAAACCTTCTTCCATGAAACCTTATAGGAAATCTTAGAAATTATAATTGACTTCAAAATTCTTAGAACAAATATGATTTCGAAGGACCCGTTACCTCCAGCGGATTCGGCGTTTAAATTGGCCAGGGAGGACGAAGGCCGGAGAAGGTTGCACGAAATCAGTACTAGAGCTCTCGAGGGAGTAGTGCTTGCAGCAGCGTCTCCGGCCTAGTTTCAGTCCGGTGGCTCACAATCGGTGTCGCCGGGTCTGTTTCCTGCGACAGGCGCGCAAACCGGCATGGGCCGAACTTGAACTTTTCCTTTCAATCCAGCGGTGCCCCACGTGATCTACCCGGGTGCCTATTTCATATGGCCCAGTCCACTATGGAGGCAAGTTCAGCGACGGGCAGCAACAATCTGGAGCATATGGGCTTGCCTCTTCAGCCTACGATCAGCAGCTGGAATTGGGCCATACCAATCAGGCTGAGAACACTCCTTTTGCAGGTGTTATGACTTATCCCATTAGCCCAGTGATTTCAGCTCATTCACTTACGATAGATAATCTTTAGAGGATGTTTAACTGTGCTTAGCATAGTTCCTCCATCATAATTCCCTAAAAAACTTAGAGGTATAATGCCTTTATCTTAATCTTTGCAATTTGAACATTAATGAATTATAGATTCAAGTGTGAATGACCATGTTGTGCAAATTTAAATTATTTATATTCTTATAATTCATGCACACCTTAATCATCATCTTTTAAGTTTTGTGATAACACATTTGTTTGTGCCATTCACATTAGATATGCACAATCTACAAAATTGTTACATTTAAATCATGTCTTATATGTGTCTCACTTGAAATTAAAGATGCTTTTAGTAAAGCAAATTACTTGACTACAATTACATTATTTTTATTTTATTTTATAATTTTTATATTTTCAAGACTACACAAGTGATTGAATTGGGTAAAGCTATATAAATGTTATATTTTTTGCAATCCACTTTTTCTAACCTTTCTCACTGTATCAACCACATTTTGCACACTGTCAAATTTCTTTGTCTATTGTATGAAATGTGAGCAATTCATGTAATAATAATAACAATAATAATATTAGTATTAGTTATATTTTATGACACAAATGATTAGGTCATTTTTCTCAAAATTTTTATTTTACGAAAGACAAACATATAAAATACTCTAAATATTTTTCATGTATTATTTATTCATTGACAAAACAAATTCATTTCACATTTTCATGCCAAACTTCTAGTCATGTTTTTTATCTTGTCCTTATAGACTTATAAGGACTCTATAGGAAATCTAATCATGACAAGTTGTGTTATTTGTTAATTGCTAATAATTTCTATTTGAACATTCCTTTCACATTTTAAAGATCAAGTTTCACTATTATCTAGTACTTTTGAAAATTGTCGTTAATCCTAAACGCCACATACTTTCCATTAGATAATACCAATGCATTTAAATCTATCCTTTTTTAAATAAATGGCTTGATGTAAATATGTGATTCATTTTTAAATCAACGATTGGGTTTAAATCTGGTGATTTATTATTAAATTGAAAATAAAGGGTTTACTTTTAAAGCAAAACCGCTAAAAAGAATGACACGATAGGATTTAAATCCTGGGGTTGATTTCAAATTCAATGGCTAGGTGTAAATCTGCTGTACAATGGCTTGATTTAAGTCTGTCACATAATTTTAAGGTTATTGAGAGAAAATTTAAAAATAAAATGATTTTTCTTGTGATATTAGAATTTATACTTCATATAGATAGGATTATATTTGTAATTTATAGTTAAGAGGTAGGATCACCCCTTCAATGTTACTTGAGATTATAATGGTATCATCACTTATGATTCAAGTAAAAGAATATAGTATTCTCAATAGTTAAAGATATAGTATTTTCAAAGGTGAAATTCTCACATCCAAGATTAAATGTGATAAAATATATACTCCTTACAAATTTAAGATTTAAGATTAAATGAGATTTGATAGCCTATAAGTTTAACTCAAAAGTTATTTTTTTTAGTTTGAGGATATTTTTATATCTAAGTATTATCTAAAATTATATATTTTGAATACAAGAGGTTAGTCTTCAATACATATTATTCAAGATTGATGGGTGTTTTGGGTTTTGTTCAAGAAGGATTATTGGGTAATTAGAGTCATTTTCCTACATAACTGTTACGGTACATTTAGGGAAAGTTCTTTTTGGCTCATAGCCTTATTTTTTAATTGATTGATTTATTTATTTTGTAGTATACAAAGAATCATGGCTAGCAAGCTTGCAGATGATCTCTAGGAATCGATAAATGGACAAGCAATTATAATAAGTGTTTTGCTTTGAGGATTGAGGTTAACCAAATTAGCTTAAAAGTCACTAAATATGACATGAAAGTAAGTAAGCATAAATGGGTCATTGATGCTATTTAACTACTTGGCCCATCTAGAGAGTGTTATTGGATGATTGATGGTTTGTTAAATGTAATAACAATCAAAGAAGTCTTGCCTAGTGTTTAACAAAAAGAGGAAGAGCTTGAAGTGATCATTTATGGACTCTACCAAGCTTTTGAAAATAAGAAAAAGCAAATTGCTGAGCTTGAGTTCAAGTACAAAGTCAAACTTATCAATGATGGTTTTCTTTTCTTTGTTTTTTCCCTCCTTAAAAGTTCTATGCTTTTTAGTTTAGTAACTTTTTTAAAGCTCTAATTAGATTTAAATGTATGACAGGATTGCAATGGACAGCTTCTATATGGAGGAACTTTAAAGATTTAAAGGACTCTTAGAGCTTGTGTTGACACCAGATATTATTTGAGCTATTGATGAATTGTATGTCAATGTTTGGTCATATCTCCATTATTGAAGTTGAAGTGCTTATTATGTTGTAGGAACAAGATTAAAGAACAAAAAAAAAAGTTTTGTATCCTCTTTGTTTATGATCTATTCCTTATTGTACATATATATCTATACATAAACATGCATGCATGTGTTTATAAGTGTGGGCACATGCTTGTATTAGATAGTAAACACCTTACTTACCTTTGTGGGATTATTTAGAAGATCACACAACCCATCACTTTCTAGGTGGGAGGATTAGTAACTGGCGTAGGGTTTGAGTTAGAATTGAACTTTTGTATTTATATAGTACAGTTTTTTAAAGAATAAACTATAAACTAAGCATTGCAACCTCATGTGTTAATACCACCTTAAGTCTTTGTTTACTTGATTCTATATGCTTATAACTTGGATTTGGACAGGGACATATAAGATTTATAGGAAAAAAGTGTAACTTTAGACAATTTTGGCTTTGAAGCTTATGTGTAAGTATTTAACATCTCATCTTTTATAATGTTTTATGCTACTCCTACATGCTTTTTTATTTGATTGTGTATGGTGCTCGCAATTTTATCTACCTTGTAAGTTTTGCTACTTTTCATTGCAATCTCATACATTGGTACCACCTTAGGTCTTTGTTCACTTGACTTTTATTTACTTATAGCTTTGATTTGGTAAAGGAAATACAAGATTCACAAGAAAAAAGTGTAACTTCAAATATTCTTGGCTTTGAAGTTGATACAAGTATCTTACATATCATCTTTTATGATGATTTGTGTTACTTCTCCATGTTTTTTTATTTGATGTGTATCGTTCTTTCAATTCTATCTTTCTTGTAAGTTTAGTGATGTATTATATATGTTTAATTTCTTGTTGAGTATCTCCTTAACTTAACTTATAATTTCTTACTCCCCTAAGGTCTTGATTGTGGCCATTATGATAAATAATGAAAAAAAAACATTTACATTTTATGTTGGGCTTTTGAAAAACAACCCATGTCTACTTACAACCCATAATACAAAACATATATAAAGCACAAACATTTGTTACCAATCTAATATGGGTTAGTCAGAATAGATGGATGGACAATCAAATTTAAAGTAGGGAACAAGTAAGATGAAATTGTTTTTGGTCTTATTGGAAAGAGATTAACTCCTTTGGTCTTATTAAAGGGAGACATGATACCTCTGGTTTCATAAAGAAACTCCAAATTTTTACATTCAACAAACCAATGCTCTTTTTCATTCATTCATATCCATAATTTATACAAATGAACATTTCTAGAGACCTTGGGCTAAAGGTTTCTCTAAAAACCTTTAGATAGTAGCGGTTTGCCTTACAACATGGGCTTTTTACAAACAATCCATGTTTACTTACAACCCATAGTACAAAACATATATAAAACACATGGTCCATTAAAATAACATGTTACATATCAATATGCTTGAGAATATTGAAATTGGAGAGTAAAAGTGGCACAATGAGGCTCACAAGGTTACCAAGAAGAAAACAGAGGTTTATGATGATAAGTAAGATGAAAGTTATATTGTTGTATTATTTTTTATTATTATGTTGAAGGGATTATGTAGGTTTCATCATTTAGGACTGCCTTTTGTAAGTTACCTTAATTAATCAAGGATTTCAAACTATAAAATTGTCTCTTTGTCTCCTATTTCATTAGTTTTCCTCACTTTATTTAGGGGTAACTATTTTTTTGGTAAATGAGTAATAATTGAAACATATATGTTACCAATTGTAGCTAAATTTATTTCAGAAAATAAATTTTCTTCTAAAAATGGAAGCTCATTTAGAAGAGTCCATTTTAGCTGAAGATAGAGCTCAAGTAGCATCCTTAGTTAAAACTCTGATTCCACACTCATGTTGAGAGTACTTTTTGGAGTTTACAAAAAAAAAAGAGAAAAGAGAAAAAAAGAAGAAGAATAAATTAGAATCATACACACGTTGTGAATTATTCTTAGGACTTACACTCAAATCCTAAGTCCTTGTTTAAATGTTACCAAGCAAATCATAGTAGCAATAAAAATGCCTAAGTCTAGCCTTAAGACCTATGTTTGTGTGTCACTTAGCAAATACCATTGATTTAAAAATTTTTGATATTACTGAATATTTGTATTCATTTTTAAGTTTGAATGTGCAATATAAGGATGATTTTGATTCCATATTATTGTGAATATTTATTTTTATAGCCATGTTGAATATGAATTAGTGTTTTATCTAAAATCAGGTTATACATATTTGCATGCTTTACTTGATTAGACTCATGAATTAGTGTTATGAACATATGTACCTTAGATTAGACTCTTGAAGCCCTTTAATTAATTGTCTTAAGATTAAGGTTTTAGAAATCAAAGCTACCTAATTTGAGTCGGACAAAGCTATGGTAGATCCAATGTATACACAATTTTCATATGATGAAGCAAGTAATGTGTTATTTAAGTTAGTTGTTAGTGTTGCTCATTTTGAAGTTTATTGGTTAACATTATGAAAGTGCTTCATTGCTTTCTTAAGCATCAAATGTTGCTTTATCAATGAAAGGAGTACTTTGACTATATTCTTACAATTACGATCCAATTATATATCAGGGGACAAGTATTATATTGGAAGGATAGATATTGTGGAATTGTTTGCATTGTTGATTTTTGCTGACATTGGATATGATGATAACCTTGAATCTCACATGTGAGTGTTTTTGTTACTTTGTCTTATTTCATTTTATTTGTCCTTTTATTCCTTTGTCATTTATGCTTTTATGATGTTTAACTTGACTTCTATTTCAAAAAAGATGATTTTCATGCTTTTATAGATCATTTTGTATTCTAACAGTTTTTGACCTTTTAAGATAAATTATTATAGAGATTAGAATTCATTTTTGGAACAATTCATACCGACATAAATTGACATGATACAAACAAAGTGGGTATGGAGATCAAATATTCTTTCTTATTATGATGATATGGTAAGAATTAAAGTTTTAAATTCCTTGCTCAAAGTAAAATAATGTTTAGAATTTTTGTCATTTTTTGTGTTATCTTTTCTAATTATCTCTATTTCCTTAATTGTGTTAGAATTATTTGACAAAAGATACAACCAAATAAAATTTTCAGCATATATTAAGAACATTTCCTCATGGAGATTTAATTTCTTATAGTGTTCACAAGATTGATGATACTATTAGGCTTCTGTCAAAGCATATAAGTATAGGCACTAATAATAAGGGTAAGTCTTAAGTTACAATTTTCATTCACAAATATTGGAAAGCATTTGCACATGTGGCCTTCCGTATACTCCACATTTTTTTTTCTCATTTACCCATAGGTTCATACTTCCAACTTGGTTTCAGGGGCATATCTACAAACTATTAGGTTTCAAAACCTCACTAAAGTTGGTTATAAAGCTTATATTATTTACTTTAAAAGGAAAGTTACTGGTGTTTGTCATATGTGTTGGTTTGATACCAACAAGATATTGATCATCTATTTTGTTCCTACTTTATTATTCCACTACCAAGGTTTCATAGCCTTTGAACTATTTTGTACTTTCATGACCTAATAATGATTTCTCCATTGTGATAGACAAAAGAAATAACTATTCATACTCAGGTTCATTTGAATAATTTCAACTCACCCAACAACTTAAAAGCTATGTTCAGTGGTACAAGTTTAGTTATTGGAGATGTTTCTAGCAACTTTAGACCTCCAGCACGAAATTGCATGGTGTTTAAGACAAACCTTCTAGAGGATCTCAAAAGAATGCAAATCAGGTAAGACTAAATGGCCATCAACCTATTCCAGCATCATCAAATTCCCAGGTCATTGTTATGGGAGTTGGTGTGTGGTATGGATAAATGACCTATTATAGCTACTATAATGAGAAATTAAGAACTGTACATGGAGTTATACCATTTAAGTTTATTATAATCTACCTTAAAGGTCCCATAATTAAGATTACTAGTAAAACTACACCAAAATCTAATTTTTCTTTTCTTGAACAACCTATGGTGAGATAATATATAAGACTAAATCTTTCATGATTTGCTTAGATCCTTTGGCCTTTTAATGGCTGATATGTTTTCTAGATGTTTATATCATAAATTTAACCCTAGGTTGGAACCCAGGGTTCTATAAGAAATCCTTTCCTTCTTGACAAATAAACTTTTACTTTGGGTTGTAGAAATAATCTTCTTAAAGTCCATTTGGTCATCATGGTAAGAGGGCTTTAGTTGAGGGTAGAATTGATTTGCATTGAAACATAATATTTTATGCATAAAATTAATCAAAGAAGTTGTAAACAATCTCTCTTGAGGAATTACAATTGGAGATTAATGCTTAGTTTTTTTATTTAGTTACTAGAAGAATTTCATGAAAAAAAAAGCAAAAAGTAGGGTTGCATGAAGAACAAGAGGGATTGAAACAATCATTGAGATTTGACCTGCGATACTTAGTAAAAGTTATGGGTGATCTTAATAGATTTAAAACATGGTTTGATGAAAAAGATAAGGCACTTCAGGTTAGTATAATTCACCTTGTCCACTTAGCATATATTCCTTTATCCCATCACTAATTTTGAATTATGTTAGGCTACACAACAAGAGAAAAGAAGCATGGAAGCAAGGTTGGCTGAGTTAGAGAAGAATAACAAAAAATATTTGGTTAGAGCTAATACACAAGTGAAGTTTTTTGAAAATGAATTTCATGCTTGCAATATATACAAATCTATTTAAGTTATTTCATATGTTGATGGTACTTTGTTTTATAAATATAGTTATTTTTCTATGTGATGGATAAACAAATTTTGATTATTGGTGATGCTCAATGCACTTGTTAGAAAAGCTCTACGATGAGTTAAAACTTCATAGTGAGGAGTTGCATGCAAAAGATGATATCAAGAAGTTAAAATATGAAAAGATATTAAAAGAAAGGATATATGAACTTGAAAAGAAAAAAGCCAAAAGGGTAGCACTTATTTACAATTAGAATTGTTTGTTAGGAACTTCTTTTGTTTTCATAGGTTTAACAATTCACATATGCTTTAATTAATGAAATGTAGATAGAGTGTCTTAAGAAAAGCTTTGAGCAAGAACGTGAAGTCTTGAAGCTTTAAATGCTTGAACTTGAAACGAAGCTTGAAGCGGTTAAACAAAAGTTGCAGAATAATCTAAAGGAATTAGAGGAATTAGAGGAATTGAGAGCAATGAAAGAGGTTTGATACTTTTGATCTCCTTCCTAATTCTTATGTTTTTGTATTTAATATAATTTTATCACCATATTTAAGCCTTGATTCATATGAGTGTATTTTCATTTAAGTATATTTTGCTTATTACTTTTCACTTGCATTTAGGACTTCAATAATGCTATCATTTCAAAAATGCAAAGGGCTTAACAAGTAGCTGAGTTGGAAATGCTCTACAAGAAGGAACAAGTTTTGATAAAGCATTATTTTAATACAATTGAAGGTTGGCATATTCTAAAACCTTCGAAATAAAGTGCATTTTCGACATAAATAATGGTCTTTCTTTTTGTTTGTGTAAAAGAATCTCTTTCAATAACATAACCAATATGTTCCTTTTGATACATTTTAGATATGAAAGGCAAGATTATAGTTTTTGGTCGATGGAGACCCCTAAATAAAAAATAAATTTTATAAATATAATCATTTTTCTATATGATGGATAAACGAAGTTTGATTATGGGTGGTGCTCAATGCACTTGTTAGAAAAGCTTTAAGATGAGTTAAAACTTCATAGTGAGGAGTTGCATGCAAAAGATAATATCAAGAAGCTGAAATATGAAAAGATATTAGAAGAAAAGATATATGAACTTGAAAAGAAGAAAGTAAAAAAGGTAGTACTTATTTACAATTAGAATTGGTTGTTAGTAACTTTTTTTTACTTTCATAGGTTTAACAATTCACATATGCTTTAGTTAATGAAATATAGATAGAATGTCTTAAGAAAAGCTTTGAGTAAGAATGTGAAGTCATGAAGCTTCAAGTGCTTGAACTTGAAACAAAGCTTGAGGGGGTCAAACAAGAGTTGCAAAATAATCCAAAGGAATTAGAGGAATTGGGAGAAATGAAAGAGGTTTGATACTTTTAATATCCTTCCCAATTCTTATGTTTTTGTATTTAGTTTAATTTTATCACCATATTTAGGCATTGATTCATATAAGTGTATTTTCATTTAAGTACATTTAGCTTATTACTTTCCACTTACACCTAGGACTTCAATAATGTTGTCATTTCAAAGATGAAAAGGGCTTAATAATTAGCTGAGTTAGAAGTACTCTACAAGGAGGAACAAGTTTTAAGAAAATGTTATTTTAATACAATTAAAGGTTGGGATATTTTAAAACCTTTGAAATGGAGTTCATTTTCAACATAAATAATGGTCTTTCTTTTTGCTATCTACATTTCATTAATTAGAGCATATGTGAATTATTAAACCTATGAAAACAAAAGAAGTTCTTAACAACCAATTCTAATTGTAAATAAGTACTACCTCTTTAACTTTCTTCTTTTCAAGTTCATATATCATTTCTTCTAATATCTTTTCATATTTCAGCTTTTTGATATGTGTTTGTGTAAAAGAATCTCTATCAATAACATGACCAATATGCTTTTTTTTGATACATTTTAGATATGAAAGGCAAGATTAGAGTTTTTGGTCAATGGAGACCCTTAAATGAAAAAAAAAAATTGTTAAAGGAAAAAGAGATATACTTATGAGACTAGATGAGTTCACAATTGAACATCCATAAAAGGTGGTGAAGCTATGTAACATGTACAACTGTGTATTTAATGGAAGTGCTACTCAAGAAGACATGTTTGAGGATGTAAAGGCAAGTTTGATTCCATTCAAATACATCATCACTTTGAATCTCAGCATTAATATTCTTGCCTATATGTAGTGTTTCATATATAATTAGTAATTATGTTTATACTTTTGTTATTGATACGCAATATTTTGTGCAATTCATAATGGGTGGGTATAATGTATGCATATTTGTTTATGGTTAAACTGGTTCTGAAAAGACATTTATAGTATATGGATCTAAAAATGATCCTGAACTTTTTACTCAAGGTATAGTAGAATTATTTAAAATTATAGAATGAAATAACAAGAAATTCTCATTTTCATTGAAGGTAATTTCTCTTACTTTTCCTGTTCCTCATGATAATGTTTCTAATTAGCGTCTAACAATATGACATGCACATATTGTCTTAAACTTGACATTATTTTTGTATTAGTGCGGGCATATATGGTGGAATTATATGCTAATGGTCTTATAGATCTTCTTAAACCAAGAGATGCGAAACACTTAAAATTGGATATTAAGAAAGATTCATAGGTAGATGTCATTATCTAGTACCTTTGTAATCTATGTTCTTATAAGAAATATTATAAAGAGTTTCAATCTATAAAATGGTCAATGTTATGGATTATAATTGGTCTAGTTAAATAATATTGTTCATCTTTAAAAGCTTTTGTTGATGTCAAGGTATTTTGTGATATTAAGGTATGATCTTTATGGAGAATGTGATTGTTGTTCCATTTCAACAATTAGGGAATTGAAAAGCATTATTTAAAGAGGAATCAAAGTACGACATACATTAGAAACTCAAATGAGTAAAGAAAGTTCAAGATCTCTTATGATACTTTCAATTGTTATTGAAAGTACTAACTGTCAAACTCAGTTTATTATAATAGGAAAGGTACCAAACTTATTCATCTAGGAATATATGATAAAAATTAGCCTTATGCACTTTGGCTAAGGTATATGTATGTGGTTGTTCATGTACTTTGTCTTAATCTTTTATAGAAAATGTATGAAAGATAAATTTAAGTGTTTGATGTAAAGGGGTGAAGCCTTGTCTTAGTTGCTTGTTGAGTTTTCTTTATTTCTTACTTTTTAAGTGTTGACCAACATATAATTTATCATGCAATTAACTTTTGTGGATCTTGCTAGTTTAGAAAGTGTGAAGAAGTCATGCATTTCTAAGGGTCAATATTTGGAAGCTCGAAGCATCAATCGATCATTTTTTACGCTTGGGAATGTTATTAGTGCATTATCATTTGGTGTTGACTACATACCTTATAGGGATGACAAGTTAACCATGTTATTGAGTGATTCACTTAGTGGTAATGCCAAAACACTAGTGTTCATAAATGTATCACTAGTTGAATCCAACTTACATGAGACCTACAAGTTTTTATGGTATGTTTTCTTTCTTCATTTATTTGGTCAATTCAAAATTTGAAGTCTTGTTGCCTTTAACACTACCTTGATTTAGCAATTATTTTTTACTATGACATTTTCGACATTTGGGTGTTTGATTTAACAATCCTTTGCCTTTATCATATTCAAGTATGCATCTAAAATTCAATCAATTGTGAATGATCCAAACAAAGATATTTCATCTAAAGAAATAACATAATTAAAAAAGTTGGTTGCTTATTGGAAGGAGCAAGTAGGGAGGAAAGAAGATCATGAGGAGTTGGAAGAAATTTAAGGACGGCCAATAAGAGATGGGATAAACGGATGTCTTTAATGTGCTATTAGTAATTCCTAGATTTAGACTAGCGACTTTAGGCCAAACTTGGCACCTAAAAGTGTCGAATCACAAAATCAACACTACCTTTAGTAATGGTGTCATGGGTTTTAGTAGTAGCCACCATTGGAGGCCAAATTGGAGGCAGGTCGACTCGACCCTAACAGGTCAAAATCAAGTTTATGGCTGATGACTGCCCATATAAAGCATGTGTTCGGTCATTTTGTTGGTCGTGGGTCAACTATGTGTTAATACACATGCTAAAGTCAAACTTGGGCTGATAATTAGTCTCTCCAGTGTAAACTGGTGAGTTAGAATTAGGTTTACCAACAGAGGTTCTTAGAGGCACATGGGGGGCGTGTGGGAGGCCTTTTAAGCCTAAATTTGATCCTAATTCTCATATGAAGAATTTATAAGCCTTTAAATAGTTTTTGAAAATTTTTTAAGGCATCTTTTAGTCACAATATTGATATTAATAAATATTTGTATTCATTTTTAAGTTTGAATGTGCAATATAAGGATGATTTTGATTCTATATTATTATGAATATTTATTTTTATGGCCATGTTGAATATGAATTAGTGTTTTATCTAAAACTAGGCCATACATATATGCTTACTTTACTTGATTAGACTTCTAAATTAGTGTTGTGAACATATATACCCTAGATTAGACTCCTAAAGCTCTTCAATTAATTGTCTCAGGATTGAAGTTGTGGAGATCAAAGCCACCTACTTTGAGTCAGATGAAGTAATGGAAAATCCAATGTATGCACAATTGTCATATGATGAAGTAAGTAATGTGTTATTTAAGTTATTAGTGTTGCTCATTTTGAAGTTTATTGGTCAACATGATGAAAGTGCTTTTTTGCTCTCTTAAGCATCAAATGTTGCTTTATCAATGAAAGGAGTAGTTTGACTATACTCTTGTAGTTACAATCCTATTATATAACAAAGGGCAAGTATCATGTTGGAGGGATGGATATTATGAAGTTGTTTGCATTGTTGATTTTTGCTGAGATTGGATATGATGGAACAAATAGATGTCTTTAATGTGCTAGTAATAATTCCCAGAGTTAGACCAGTGACTTTAGGCCAAACTTGGCACCTAGAGGTGTTGAATCACAAAATCAACACCACCTTTGGTAATGGTGTCACGGGTTCTACTAGTAGCCACCATTGGAGGCTAAACCGAAGGCAAGTCAACTCAACCTAAATAGGTCAGAATTAAGTTTGTGGCTGATGACCGCCCATATAAAGCTTGTGTTCGGTCATTTTATTAGTCGTGGGTCGGGCATGTGTCAACACACATGCTAAAGTTAAACTTAGGCTCATAATCAGTCTCTATGGCATGAACTAGCGAGTTAAAACTGGGTTTACCAACGTAGGTTCTCATAAGCACATAAGGGGCACGTGGGAGGCCTTTTAAACCTAAAATTTGATATTACTTCTCATATGGAAAATTTATAGGCCTCTAGATAGTTTTTGAAAATTTTTTAAGGCATCCTCAAGTCACAATATTGATATTACTAAATATTTGTATTCATTTTTAAGTTTGAATGTGCAATATAAGGATGATTTTGGTTCCATATTATTGTGAATATTTATTTTTATGGCCATGTTGAATATGAATTAGTGTTTTATCTAAAATTAGGCCATACATATATGCTTGCTTTACTTGATTAGACTCTTGAATTAGTGTTATGAACATATATACCCTAGATTAGACTCTTAAAGCTCTTCAATTAATTGTCTCAGGATTGAAGTTGTGGAGATCAAAGCCACCTACTTTGAGTTAGGTGAAGTAATGGAAAATCCAATGTATGCACAATTGTCATATGATGAAGTAGTAATGTGTTATTTAAGTTATTAGTGTTGCTCATTTTGAAGTTTATTGGTCAACATGATGAAAGTGCTTTTTTGCTCTCTTAAGCATTAAATGTTGCTTTATCAATGAAAGGAGTAGTTTGACTATACTCTTGTATTTACGATCCAATTATATATCAAGGGGCAAGTATCATGTTAAAGGAATGGATATTATGGAGTTGTTTGCATTGTTAATTTTTGTTGAGATTGGATATGATGATAACCTTGAATCTTACACATAAGTGTTTTTGTTACTTTATCTTACTTCATTTTATTTGCCCTTTCATTCCTTTGTCATTTATGCTTTTATAATGCTTAACCTGTCTTCAGTTTCAAAAAAAGATGATTTCCATGCTTTTATACATCAATTTGTATTCTAATAGTTTTTTACCTTTCAAAATAAATTATTACAATGATTAGAATTCACTTTTGGAGTAATTTGTACCAAAACAAATTGACATGATACAAACAAAGTGGGAATGAAGATTAAATATTCTCTTTTATTACAATGCTATGGTAAGAATTAAAGTGTGAAATTCCTTGCCTCAAAGTAAAATAATGTTTAGAATTTTTGTAATTTTTTATGTTATCTTTTCTAATTATCTCTATTTCCTTAATTGTGCTAGAATCATTTGACAAAAGATAAGGCCAAACAGAAGTTCCAGCATATATTGAGAACATTTCCTCGTGAAAATTCAATTTGCTATAGTGCTTACAAGATTGATGAATACTACTGGACTTCTGTCAAAGCATATAAGTATAGGCATTAATAAGATGGGAGTAAGTCTTAAGTTACAATTTTCATTCACAAATATTGGAAAGCATTTGCACATGTGGCCTTCCATGTACTCTATAGTTATTTATTTTTCTCATTTGCCCATAGGTTCATGCTTTCAACTTAGTTTCAAGGGCATATCTACACATTATCGGGTTTCAAGACCTTGCTTAAGTTGGTTATAAAGATTATACTATTTACTTTAAGATGAGAGTTGTTGGTGTTTGTTTAAAGGAATTAGAGGAATTGAGAGAAATGAAAGAGGTTTGATACTTTGATCTCCTTCCCAATTCTTATGTTTTTGTATTTAGTCTAATTTTATCACCATATTTAGGACTCAATTCATATGAGTGTATTTTCATTTAAGTAGATTTAGCTTATTCCTTTTCTTTTGTACTTAGGACTTTAATAATGCTAACATTTCAAAGATGCAAAGGGCTTAACAATTAGTTGAGTTGGAAATGCTCTATAAGGAGGAACAAGTCTTGAGAAAGTGTTATTTTAGTACAATTGAAGGTTAGTATATTTTAAACTTTTGAAATGGAGTGCATTTTTGACATAAATAATGGTCTTTCTTTTTGTTTATGTAAAAAAATCTATATCAATAACATGACAAATATGTTCCTTTTGATACATTTTAGATATGAAAGGCAAGATTAGAGTTTTTTATTGACAAAGACTCCTAAGTGAAAAATAAATTGTTGAAGGAAAAAGAGATATACTTACGAGACTAGATGAGTTCATAGTTGAACATCCATGGAAAGGTGGTGAAGCTAGGTAGCATGTATATGACTATATTTAATAGAAGTGTTACCCAAGAAGACGTGTTTGAGGGTGCAAAGGCAAGTTTGATTTCATTTAAATACGTCATCACTTTGTATATCAGCTGATTAATATTCTTGCATATATGTAGTGTGTCATATACAATTAGTAATTATGTGTTATGCTTTTGTTATTGATACATAATATTTGGTGCAATCCATAATAAGTAGGTATAATAATGTGTGCATATTTTCTTATGGTCAAACTAGTTCTAAAAAGACATTTATAGTATATGAATGTGAAAATGAGAAATTTTATTTAAAGTATACCTTTTCTACCCAAGGTATAGCAAAACTATTTAAAATTATAGGATGAAATAGTGAGAAATTCACGTTTTCATTAAAGGTAATTTCTCTTACTTTTCATGTTCCTCATGATAATGTTTCTAATTAGTGTCCAACAATATGATATGCACATATTGTTTTAGACTTGACATTATTTTTATATTAGTGCATGCATATATAGTGGAACTATATGCTAATGATCTTATAGATCTTCTTAAACCAAGGGATGTGGAAAGCTTAAAATTGGATATTAAGAAAGATATAAAGGTAAGTGTCATTATCTAGTACCCTTGTAATCCATATTCTTATAAGAAATATTGTGAAGTGTTTCAGTCTACAAAATGGTCAATGTTATAGATTATGATTAGTCTAGTTAAATAATATTATTCATCTTTAAAAGCTTATTTTGATATCAAGGTATTTTGTGATATTAGGATACAATCATTGTGGAGAATGTCATTGTTGTTCCATTTTCAACAATTAAGGAATTAAAAAGCATTATTCGAAAAGAAATAATATTACGGCATACATCAGAAACTTAAATGAGTAAAGAAAGTTCAAGGTCTCACATGATACTTTCAATTATTATTAAAAGTACCAACCTTCAAAATTAGTCTATTGCAATAGGAAAGGTACCAAACTTATTCATCTAGAAATATACAATATGATCAGCTTTATTCACTTTAACTATGGTGTACGTATGTGGTTGTTCATGTACTTTATCTTGATCTTTTGTAACAAATATATGAAAGATAAATTTAAGTGTTTGATGTAGAGGAGTGAAGCCTTGTCTTGGTTCCTTATCGAGTTTTCTTTATTTCTTACTTTTTAAATGTTGATCAACATATGATTTTTCATGCAATTAAGTTTTATAGACCTTATTGGTTTAAAAAGTGCAAATAAGTCATGCACTACTAAGGATCAACAATCTGAAGCTCAAGTAATTAACCAATCACTTCTTGTGCTTGGGAAGGTTATTAATGCCTTATTATCTAGTGTTGACCACATACCTTATAAGGTGGACATGTTAACCATGTTAATGAGTGATTCATTTGGTGGTAATGCCAAAACACTAATTTTTGTAAATGTATCACCAACTGAATCCAACTTACATAAGACCTACATTTCTTTACAATATGTTTTCTTTCTTCATTTATTTGATCAATTCAAAATTTGAAGTCTTGTTGCCTTTAGCACTACCTTGATTTAGCAATTGTTCTTTCTTATGACATTTCTAGCATGTTGGTGTTTGTTTTAACAATCCTTTACCTTTATCATATTCAAGTATGCATTTGATGTTTGATCGATTTCGAATGATCAAAGCAAAGGTATTTCATCCAAAGAAGTAACCTGATTAAATAGTTAGTTGCCTATTGAAAGGAGCAAACAGGGAGGAAAGAATATCATAAGGAGTTGGAAGAAATTCAATAATGGCTAGCAAAAGATAGGACAGATGGCTATCTTCCATCCGCTAGTAGTATTAAGGGAAGTTTAAGAAGAATGTGGATGGATGAACAAGTTAGTGGTAGTATGAGAAGTTCAAGAAAGCCATGGAT
Organism: Casuarina equisetifolia; assembly: GCA_028551475.1. Classification (NCBI taxonomy): domain Eukaryota; kingdom Viridiplantae; phylum Streptophyta; class Magnoliopsida; order Fagales; family Casuarinaceae; genus Casuarina; species Casuarina equisetifolia. Next base: position 1,743,447 of record CM052358.1, on the reverse strand, counting down.
GGATCAACGAGCTAGTGGTAATAAGAAAAAGTTAAAATGGTTGTGAGGTTGGAGATTAGAATATGCATCAAGTTTTGTTGTAAATATAGGCATTATTTTGATATTCATCTGTGACTTTGAGTTATATAATATAACATGTACTTTTCATTTGAATTGTGAAGGTGTGACATCTTATATTGTATCTTGCAAGGTATTAAATTTTTTAGTGATGTAATTTCAAAATGCTTTACTCTTTCTCTTTCTCTTGTGATTCAATAGTGGAATCAATTCAATGTAAAGATGCTAACACAATATGCACAAACTTGAAAATTTGTTGTGAACGAAACAATTGGCTTTATGGCATTGTAAAGATTAGTGTTTTTGAAACTTTAAAGGGGGAGAACTTTAGATCTAGTGTCTAACATTTAGCAAATTATTGAATGCACTTCAAAAATGAATATGAAGTGCTTAATGCCTAAGTTTATAATTCAAGTTCTCTTCATTTTGCAAGTGTAAGGTTAGATAATATTGGGATTATATTTTACTTCTCTTTATTGGTCAGAGAACAATCTTTCAGGGAATCTTAAACTAGTTGAATGTTGCATCCAATGCACAAGAAGAAAGAGATTGGAAACTTATTGTTGAGTTTCTACAGTATAACTATATGATTTTTTTATACATGGAAGAAATATAGAATTAATGTCTAATGGAAAAGTTATATGGTGCGGTAGCACTATGTGAGGACATGTGTATTTGGTCTTGGCCTCTTTCCTAGATAAATTAGGTTGATGTGGAGGCTGAGAGTAATGGCAATCATATGGAGGATAGGCATGATGAAGTCGAGATTTAGTATGATTCAAAAATTTTGGGTTTCACTTTGCATATTCTACTCCTTGTGGGGTGTACATTTCAAATTAACTAAAGTTGAGTCTTCTAAATTTGTGTTTGGTAGAATTCATTTGAAGGCCCAATTAAGGAAGGCATCACTTTTACTAATTGATGGAAGGGCATGTTGGCCTTCTTGACTACTTAATTTTTTTTTGGAGTGTCTAAGGTCCATCCTATAGTGATCATCCACATTAGTTCCAATATATAGCCTTTTCAATAGCTTATTTTATTAGAGGAAATGCTTCCAAGAGAGATGTTGTTTCAAGACCGATATTGTCCCTTGCTTTGTTAACTTTTGGGCTTGCTTTTAGTCAGTCTCATGCCCAATTTTCACTTTACAAAGACAAAATTGATTGTTTGGTGAAATTCTAAATGTAAGTGAACATGTCGAATAAGTAATATAATGATGAGAAAGATATCCTCCTATATAGATTGGTGATTACTAGACCATCTAATTATTAACGGTGAATAACTTTTAAAATTTATCTAACAAATCTAAATGATAAATGATAAATTAGCTAACTAAATTTAAAAAAACTAAATACACTAAACATGTTAGAGCATTTGATTTCACCATAACTACTAGATATGAATTTCGATTATCTATGCCTACAAGAGTTATAATGCTCATGTGATGGTAGAATCTCTTAATTTATTCATTATCCTATGTCTAGGTATAGTAAACTTATTTAGCTTATTAATTTACTATATGTCTATATATAAATTGAAACAAACTAAATGCATTAAGATCTATGAATATTCATGGTTTATATTAAAAGCCACACAAGCAATATAATATATGTTTGTCCATATCTAATTTATAATTATACATTACAAGAAATAACTACATATCATCTCTTGTCAGTCTCAAACATGCAAATCAGATCATTTAAGTAGTAGTTAATCACTTAAAAACATTAAACATAGTAATATGTAATTTCTCATAAACAAAATATCTTGCAAAACATAACAATCATAAGATTCATAACATTATAATTAGGTTATATCATAGTTCTAACAAAAGTAAACTAAAACATAATGACATAATAATGAAGAACAATAATATAAATTAAACAAGGTATCTTGAATCAAAGAACAAGAAATATGTCACCTTTTTTGTCTTTTTTTCAAGAAAACTTGAATTCCTAGTCTCTCTCTTGAGTTGGATTAAATTTCCTCCTCTTCTCTCTTTTGCCTATTCTTTTATCTTAAATAGGGTATAGGGTTTAGACTTATCTCCTATCCAAATAGAAATGGGTTTTGGAGACCCAAGATAATTAGATTTTGAACTCTTAACATGACTAAATTTTCTAATTATTTAGAAAACCTAATAACAATCATCCAAAGCCCAAGCCTATTTTGATTTTTTTTTTATCTTAATATTTTGATCATATTTTGCCATATAATAACTATCATGTTCTCCATGATTGTCCTTTTCTCCATGCCTCCTTATGCGATATAAACAAAATAAATTTAAATAAATAAAAAGGAATTCAAATATTTTCTCACAAGCATTAAATTATTTATTACTTAAATTAGATAAAATAACTCTATAAAAATAGAGTTATCATTGATCTTTCCTGCTCTACCAAATATTTTATAGCTTTCATTTGATATTAAATAGCTGGCTCTTACTCAGTCTACTTGATGTTGCTAATAATTTCTACTTGCTTTCGTGCAGTGGAGTTGTAATGGACCTTTTTGCAATTTCTTTTGAGGAATATCATCTTGTATGCTGACGTGACTGAAAACAACATTGATGCTTCATTCAATGCTGAATTTCAAGTCAACTACAATAACATTCACAAGGTATATGATCACTTAGCATCAGAATCTCTTTATTTTTTTTCCAAATAGATGACAGGCTAATGGCTGTTTTACTGTGTATGAAGGTTGAAGGTGCTGTGGGAGCCTTATATTGAGCCTTGGCAGTTTCAGATGGTTGTGGCTAGAAAAACTGAGATGAATGCTTTACTAAACAGCTTCATAACGACAGATATACAACTGAAATCAACTGGGTGGCTTAACTTGAACCTTGAAAAATCTCTATTGAGGTATACTTTGATGTTTTATATCTTGTGCTTCAAGGATTAGTTCTCCGCCTGAAAGAGATTATTAAGGGTGTTTTTGAGATGACTTAGATTTCATATCATTCCTAAATGTATGTTTTGAGGATGTGGGATATTGTTGCTAAAGTATTGGGATTTTCATTTGGCAAGATGTAATACTTGTCGTGCAAGAATTTTCCTTGAAATGGCTATGCTTTAATTTATTGGCCTCCAATACCTTATCGAGACACAATGGTCATTTAAGTCGTAGCATCTTAATCCACCATGACAAATTTAAGTGGTGATATTGGTTGCAGAAGTAGGTATATGTTTAGCTCAACTTATTGTTTCCAATTCCCTTCGTGGTTCAGGCAACAACTTAATGCCATTGAGGAAACACAAACCTTTTAGTCCAACTATTCTGCAGCTTAATCTCTTTGTTTTCATTTTTATTATTAAAATCAAATCCTGCCATATGCATTTTGTGTTTCAGTGCCTTTCTAGGACAATTGCGATGGTAGCGGATGTTTGGGATTTAATGGAAGCATAGGTATTCTATAGAAGGTTGCTTTTTTGTCAGATCCTTACATAAGGCACAGGGGAAGAATAAGGCCCTCTTGGTGCGATGGATTCTGTGGTTTGATATTGCTGTTTAATTTGGGCACCAAATCTTCAATGCATGCATTTACTGCATTTATATTATTAACTTATTCTGTTCACTTTCAATGACTACAGAAACTCATTGCATAGGTTCATTTGGAGGGGGATACTGGTTTAGATGGTGGTACAAATGTTGTGCTCTGTACAGGTATTCTGAACATGATTTGAAGTTCTATTGACAAGTCTTCACCTGATAGGTATGTGCTGTTGTGTATTGGTTACACTTTCCCAATTGTTTTCTTGTTCTGGCCATTTACTTTTAAGAAACAACGTGCAGTACCATTCCGCAAGTGTTGAAGGTACTTCTTAAAACTGTGGCATCTGCAAAGTTCACAGGTATGTTGTTTGGGATGGAAATGGTGTTTCTTTTCTTGTGCTTTTCTCTATATACCATCTCTATCATTTACTGCTTATGTATGTGTCAGCTATATGGTTTTTTCCTGTGGATGCATCTTGAGGTGCGGTGTAGTAGTTATAGAATGCTCCAATGGTGTGATAAAAGTTTCTTATGTGTACACACACACACACACACGAACATGGACAGCCTTTCTCCCAAGTTCTAAATGGAATAAACATCACTGTTTCTGAGAATCAAATTTTTGACTGGTGACAAATTGAATATAGCTGCCAATCTTCTAAGAATTTGGTGTGCTTTTGTGGCGAGCATGCAGTTCTGATAGGAATGTTCTTCCATTTGCTAGAGTAGTCGAGGTCATTAATCAGCTGCACACAGATGATTGAAATGACATGGATATATAGAGAGAAAGTGGGAAGAAAGAAGAGCAGAGTCTACTATGCCCCATTGATGAGTGTGAACTTTGAATAGATGCTTTAAGAGGTTTAGGCTTTAATTATTATGGATCGGTTGGTTGTGTTTGGGTAGCCATGGAAGTGAATTTCTTCACAAGGAGAGAGGAAACTACTTTTGGGATACCACCTATGCACTATTCCTATTGTTTTCCTCTCTCTGATCTTCTATCTATCTTCCCTTTAAAACCAATCTTTTCATCTTTGAAAAATAGAATACAGTTGTGACTTGAGAGATCTTGCAATAGTGTATGCACCACCTCATGACAAGTTACCCATGTAGAACACATAACGATATGAATGTATCAAGCTGATTATTATATAAAAAAATGTTCTCTTGTCAAAGGAAGACATGACCGTAGAAAGAGAACTGGCATTCTAGGGATAATATTTTTATATGCTCCTTGGTTAAAAATAAAATTCTTAGATTTTGACATAATATCTTGCAGTATTATGTTTTGGAGAAGATAGGGGGAGAAAAAGAGGAATCATGACCACCTTTATTTTCCTATAAAAAATTAGCAGTTCATGCACTTTCTAAAGTTGGATTCTCTGCATAAACTAAAGCATGCCTTAGTCCTTTTTTCTTTTTCTTTTTTTCTTTTACACATTTTGCATGATCATATCTCACACATATTAGAATTTTGAACGGTACACGTGGTTTATTCCCTACTATCCCATTTACTGGGCCTTGCATTAGGGTTACATTGAGTCTACCCAATCAAATGCCATTACAACTTCGTTCACTTAAGTTGTTTAGAACCCCTATGGCTTACTATCACGCATAACATTTCTTTTTGTCAATTACACGTAATATTCTTCTAATTTTAATTTCTTGTTTTACCTTTTACTTTCATTAGGTTATTGATAATTGATGAATTTGTAATACTTTTTTTGAATGCAGTACTTGAGGAGCCTTGCTGGTTGTTACAAGAGTATGCTACAATATTGCTATTAACAGTTGTGTTTTGGGTTTGTCTCATGCGTTTCATGTCCCATATCTCTAATATTCTCGTGTCTCTAACATGAGACATTATATCTCTAGAAGTCGTCCCTTCTATCTTAGATAACATGTTAGGCCTGTTTGTCCATCTGGATTTTAACGTGCTCATCATTACTCAAATTCTATCCCAGTAAATTAAGGTTGAATTATGAATCCTTAGTGGCGCTAAACCCTAGATATTGATTTTAATGTTTAATTTTGTAAAGTCTCTGGTTTCTTTGTAACAGAATCTATAAAAGGGCTAAATTTGAAAAAACAGTTTTGGGTTGTAGACTGTTTGCTAAGAAATAACTTTTATTGCATGTACAAGGTGAAAAATGCCACTAGCTTATGCTTCATTCTGAATTAGTTTACCAGTTTATTTATCATCACAGTGACTTGGTCTTGTACGTGTTAGGGAAGCAACGTGGATCATTTGTTGCTTTATGGTCTTTCGTGTTTGATGTGTTTGGGGACTTAATAGGTGATGGCAAGGGATGTTGGAACGTACTTTAGCCAGGACGGTTTACCACGAAGATAAAGGTTACCAATTTATTTATCATTAAAGTGATTTGGTCTTGCATGTGTTAGGGAAGCAACAAGAGTGTGGACCATTTGTTGCTCTATGGTCTATCATATTTGATGTGTTTGGGGACTCGATAGGTGATGGCAAGGGTAGTTGAAGTGTACTTTAGCCAGGAAGGTTTACCAGGAAGATAAAGTATTTTTTTCATTTGGAATGCAGCTCTTTTATGTCTGATGATGACTACTTGGAGAGAGAGAGAGAGAGAGAGAGAGAGAGATGATCTGTTGTGCAACATTGCCTAACTTTGTAATTAGGTACTCATTCATGCTCCTTGTGCTAGTGTCCAAGCACTTGTGGTTTTGTTGCCTCTTTAAACTAAAATTTGCAATTTCGAGAAGAGCTTGTTTCTTTTATCATAAACTTATGGACAAAAAGTAGTCCCCTGTCTGACATTCCTTCTAATCTCCGATTATATGATCAATGCTAGTTTATCTCCATAGATGAAAATTAGCTGTCTTTCACTCATCAGCATTGGCAATGTGGTTTCAGGTTGCAGTCTCAGGTACCCAAAATACATTGTTGGGCTGTTATTTTTACTACTACATGCAACAGCTTTTTTCCTCTCTTACCACCATCTCCATGTTAGAGAACATGGCCAGACATACAAATAGTAAATCTTAAGGAAGGACTTGGGCATAGCACAGACATGACACTCATAAGTGCGTGTCTATTGTCTGTAAGTGCGTGGTGTTTGTGGTCTTTTTAAGCAATTTGAATATCATGTTTCGTATTTCTAAATGTTCAACAAGAAAAAGGGATGGTAGAAAGGGTTATTCTCAAAATTAAAGTTCTCTTTGCCCATCCCCATAGATTTGTGCATAGAATCTTGTGGTGGGATTTATAGAAAGATTCATCTTTCTAATCTGTGACTTTAATTTTCTTACAAGCCCAGTTCTAAATATGATACCAAATACCTAGCTCTGAATTTCAAATTATGCAAACTAATCTTTACTTTTCCATTGGATGAACCGTTTGATCTCAGAAATTGTAAACTAAAGAATATATATATATATATTGCTTTTAGAAAAGAGTAGTGCGCCTTTGTTCTATGAATTACAGAGAAGTCTTTGGACTTCGACCTCAGAGTACGTGATGTTTCAATATTGGTGCGCTTGTCTCCTAGCCATCCGCGTACAGTTTTATATTTCCTTAAGTATTGTGCAGAGAACCCCCTAACTTTTTGGTGCAGTTATGTCGAGTGGGATAAGGCCAACTATACTTACTATAATTGTTATAAATTAGCATGTATCACGTTTGATTACTCAGTGTACCTTTGGCTGTCATTAGCTTCCAGTCATTCGTTTGTAGACTAATTGAACCGGATAGTCTTGGAGAACGATACTTATTAATCAAGTTAACTCTGAAACTTGATTCCATGCCATTTCCCGCAGCTGATCATGGGTGCGTAAGCTTTCTTGATCCACATTTATTATTATTTCTTTTGGTTTAGGCTTTCCTCACATGCATAATCAAAAAAACATGAAATCCAAATGTTGGTCAATTTTTGTAATACCTGTAAGGTGATGCTATTGTCAATACGATGATGAAGAAATCATAGGCTTTATTACGATGTAATGGGCTGGATTACAATGAAATGGTATGGTGTTCTGATGTGGGTCGGTTTCACTTCAAAACTAGAGCATGGCTGTGTATATTTGGAAAAACATTGATAACATGTCTCCCTGTGAGACAGGAAAACGGTGAGAGTTGATTTCGTTATGCAAATTTTGTCATTGATTGCAAAAAATCACATACTTGTATTGGGATATGATCCTGCAGTACTATAATACAAATACAATGAACTTCCCCCAGATGGTTTTGAAGTTCTGAAATGCCAGAGCTGTGGTTTGAGCGATAAGTTCACTGCAGAGATTTTGATGTCTTTTGTGTCTGGTCCTCGTTGTGTGCTTTGAGCTATATTTTGCAGATCAATCTAGAGTCTAAATGTGTCTTTGAAGTTATTTATGCCATATACTTTTGAATGATTTCTGAATAATTTGATACTCGTCGATTAAAAGAATTTTAGCTGGTAGAGACATGGTTCTTTTACTTGAACTGGTTTTCTATTCATGTCATAGCAATTATCGAATGCTTTTCTTGAATTGTAACACATACATACTATAAAAATGTGCCTTTATAGTGTCTTCCTTGTGTTCTTTCTCTTAAATGTAGAACCATTGTATGAGTTTTTTTCTTTGAATATTGTACCATGTACTTTCCAAGCAAAAAATTGTTTTCTGTTTGAACAGCAATTTTCCTGTTTTTATTTCTCTTAAGGGTCAAAGCCGGTATTGGGTTTTTTTTTTTTTTTTTACGAGTTATAGCATGTATATACCATATTGTGTATTCTATTGTGAACAGTTGTAAGTATTTACCAGAAAAAGAGTTTAGGGTGTTCCCCTGACCATTCAAATGGCAATACCTTATTTCACACATGTATGTGACATTTATGCACTCATATGCACACATGTCCTAGAGCGCACAGATAAGAACCAGAGAATGATGAATCCTGAATTGACTCGTGTTTCTTTCTAAGTGTGAGCCAAAGTTGTTCCCAGGATTGATCTGTTGATTGAAACAACCGAAATTGTGCTGCTTATTTTTGTGACAGGAAAAATTGTTCTTACAAGAGCAAATGTGATATTGCTAACCTTCTTTTGTTCTCCCCTCCCAGATTTTGTGTCATGTATCTTTGACACTTTAAAGATCTCACAGAGGACATAAATTACGATATGGATAGGAAGGAAAGCTAAAAAATTTCAATCTTGATTTTTGGAATAAGACACTTTCAGCACTGAATGGAGGGAATTGACAATTATAACAGAACTACAACATCAACATTAAAAATGGTGTGTTTCTCAATGGTAGCATGTGAGAAGAAACATCACTATGATGGCTATAAGGCATCAGAAAATAGAAACCAACCTCAGATCATTCCAAAAAGGCATCCATTCATATCCACGGTAACAAAGACTCAACATATATCTTCCAGTTGTTTCTGTAGTTGAAGTTATATCACGAAGTATGCTTTAATTTTATGAACAACTGAACATATTGATTTTAAATTGAGAAATGATGGTTGTTTTTGAATATTACATTTGGTACATTTGTTACAAATGGCATGTGGCTTATTTATAGATCTTCCATAGAAGTATTTGAAGGGAAAAACGACGTATAAAGTTTCCCACTTTGATTGAACCTATGAGGAAATACTAAAACACCAATGATGTATTTGAATCACAAGTAAAATAAGTAAATCACAACCAACACAAAAGAATTTCTACGTGGAAAAACTTCTCCAATGTGAAGGATAAAAAACCACGGGACCAATCACGGAGTCCACCCAAATCTCCACTATATCAATCGTTAGGTTACAACCCAATCAAGTCCTTAACAATAGCAACAGGACTAAGATTCACTAATTCAACAATAATAGAATCACCAATAAATAGTGAAGAAACAAGTTGTAAACAACAACTTAACCAAGAAAAAGTTAGAGAAATATCACCCAGATTTTCTACCATAATCTGCTGACTTCAAGAGCTCCAAACAACGATCCAACCGTTCACAATGAAGAACACCCAATCCCGAACCTGCTGACAAAAAATCAGTTCAATCGGACCATGGATCGACCTTGATCAGACGTTTGATCAACTGCTGCGCAGGGCCTCTAATTTCTGCGAAATTCTGCTGTTTTCTTTTTTCTTTCTCTCTTTTCTTTGACGGCCACTCACCCCTTCTCTTAAAGAAAAAACCCTATATTTTTCCTTTTAAACCTTAGGGCCACATTACCCTAATTGGACCCAATAATAAGTCCCCGAATATGGGTTGGACCAACCCAACAATTCTTCCCCTCCAACCCAAATGAGGGAGATTCCATATGTCCATTTCTCAAGCACAATCCAAACCGGCCTCATGCCGACAAAACTTAAACTTTTCTTGCCATAGAGCCTTTGTCATCATATCAGAACCATTATCCTCAGTATATACCTTTTCAAGTGCAACCTCTTAGTTTTCATGATATCTCGTATCCAATGATACCTTACATCGATATGTTTTGATCTTTGATGAAACGTAGAGTTCTTAGCAAGACGTATAGCACTTTGACTATCACAAAATAACACATACCTTTCTTGCACAAAACCAAGTTCTTTTATGAATTCCTTCATCCAAAGCAACTCTTTACATGCTTCTGTTGCTGCAATAAATCTTGCTTCCGTTGTAGATAGAGCAATACATTTTTGTAATCTTGATTGCCATGCCACAGCTCCCCCTGAAAACTTAATCAAGTAGCCTGAAGTAGATCTTCTATTATCAATATCTCCTGCCATATCAGAATCTGTATATCCCATAAGAATAGGCTTATCACTCCCAAATGAAAGTTTCAAACTAGAAGTGCCTCGAAGATACCTTAGAATCCACTTCACTACATTCCAATGTTCTCTTCCAGGATTAAAAGTAAATCTGCTAACTACTCCAACTGCATGAGCTATATCTTGCCTTGTACAAATCATTGCATACATTAAATAACCAACAGCCGAAGCATAAGGAACTCTTTCCATATCTTTTCTGTCTTCCTCATCTACAGGACATTGTTTCTTACTAAGCTTAAAGTGTGTAGCAAGAGGCGTGCTCACCACTTTAGTTTTATCCATACAAAACCTCTGAAGCACTTTCTTGATATACTCTTCTTGAGACAACCACAACTTCTTGGCTTTTCTGTCACAACTAACTCTCATACCAAGAATTTGTTTCACTGAGCCTAAGTCTTTCATTGAGAATGACTTACTTAAATCTTGCTTCAACTTTTCAATTCTTGCAGCATTCTTACCAACTATAAGCATGTCATCTACATAAAGTAGTAGAATGATAAAATCATCATCTGAGAACTTCTGCACAAACACACAATGATCAGAATTTGTCTTCTTATAGGCTTGCTCCCCCATAAAAGACTCAAATTTTCGATACCATTGTCTCGGTACCTGTTTTAAGCCATATAAACTTTTCTTTAGCTTGCAAACATAGTTCTCTTTACATTTTTCTTTAAAACCCTCTAGTTGCTCCATATAAATTTCTTCATTTAGGTCACCATGAAGAAAAGCAGTCTTTACATCCATTTGCTCAATTTCAAGATCAAGACTGGCAGCCAATCCCAAAACCACTCGAATTGAGGACATTTTCACAACAGGTGAGAAAATCTCATCATAATCAATTCCCTTTTTCTGACTGAAACCTTTAACAACTAGTCTGGCTTTGTATCGGGGTTGTGAAGAATTTTCATCATGCTTCAATCTATAAATCCAACGATTCTTCAAAGCTTTCTTGCCCTTAGGCAATGTCACCAACTCAAATGTTTGATTATCATGCAAAGATTTCAACTCATCTTGCATTGCATCAACCCATTTTTTCTTATCCACATCCTCTGTTGCTTCTTTAAAGCTCTCAGGCTCACCTGCATCAGTCAACAATACATACTCCTCAGTGGAGTATCTAGAGGATGGATGGCGACCTCTAGTAGACCTCCTCAATGGTGGAACTGAAGATGGATTCTGTTGAACATCAACAACATTATCTGTCTGAGTGTCACTATTATCTGTAACCTGTTGGTCATTCTGAACCTGATCCTAAACATCATGCTGAATATCACTCTCATCTTGTTCTGGTAATTGTCGCTGTAAATTATTTGAAGAAATTAGATCAATATCAATACCAATCTTAGAGCCTTGTGACATATTTTTCTCGCTCTGGCCAATATCTGTCATATTTTGATTATCAAAAAATACAACATCACGACTCCTCACAATTTTCTTCACAGCTGGATCATAACACCTGTAGCCAAATTCATCAGAACCATAACCAAGAAATATACATTCTCGTGTCTTGACATCTAACTTAGACCTCTCATCCTTTGGAATATGAACAAATGCTTTGCAACCAAATACTCTTAGGTGGTTATAGGAAACATCCTTGCCAAACCAAACTCTATCTGGTACATCACCATCTAAAGTAATAGTTGGAGATAGATTGATAACATAAGCTGCTGTAAGTAATACCTCACCCCAAAATGTCTTTGGCAGGTTAGCATTTGAAATCATGCATCTAACTCTCTCAACCAATGTCCTGTTCATTCTTTCCGCTATACCATTCAACTGAGGTGTTTTTGGAGGTGTCTTCTGATATCGAATACCATGTTGCCTACAATACTCATCAAATGGTCCAATGTACTCACCACCATTGTCTGATCGAATGCATTTCAACTTCTTTCCAGTTTGCCGCTCTACTGAAACTTGAAATTGCTTAAACACATCTAGCACTTGATCTTTTGACATCAAAACATAAACCCAAACCTTTCTTGAGTAGTCATCAATAAAGGTCACAAAGTAGGATGCTCCACCAAGCGTCCTCGGGTTAACTGGGCCACAAACATCTGAGTGTACTAACTCCAATAAATCTGATTTTCTTGAAGGAGGGCGACTATAGAATGAAACTCTTTTCTGTTTTCCAACTAAACAATGTGCACACTTCTCAAGTTTTGCACTTTTAATCCCAGATAACAAGTTCTTCTTTACCAACATATTCATGCCCTTCTCACTCATGTGACTTAACCTTTTGTGCCATAAAGCACTTGCATTCCTATCTTCCACTACATTACAAATGTTCTTGGAAATCTTGGCCTGAAATAAATACAAAGAAGACTCTTTCTTGCTTCTAGCAATAACTAATGAACCCTTAGTAAGTTTCCATTGTCCATTATTGAAGATATTGCAAAAACCTTCATCATCAAGTTGTCCGGTAGAAATCAAATTCAAGCGAATTTCTGGTACATGTCTAACATTCTTGAGAACCAACTTGGATCCATTACGAGTCTCCAAGCATACATCTCCCATACCTGCAACTTTAGCTAAGCAATCATTGCCCATCTTCAATGTGCCAAAGTTTCTAGGAGTATAAGAAGTAAAGAACTCCCTATTGGAAGTAATATGAAGAGAAACACCACTATCAATTACCCAACTTGTCTCATTGCTTGCAAAATTCACATTATCATCATAGCACACAATAACAAGTTCATTAATAGTTGCTGCAACTCGATCATTATCATTGTTGTCCTTCTTCTCCTCACTTTCATTAACTTTCTTCTTTTCATTTCTACCTTTACCATTTTTCTTTTCATTTTTTAGCTGGAAGCAATTTTTCTTGATATGACCCATTTTGCCACAATGATGGCACTCCACATTTTTATGCCATGATCTAGACTTACTTCGACTTTTGTTATAACCTCTCAGACCTCTACTATGACTTCTCTCCCTATTTTCAACAACCAAAGCTTCAGAATGAGACAAAGAACCCTGACTCTTTCTTCTCATCTCTTCATTCAAAATACTAGTCTTGGCAAAATCCATAGTGACAATACCATCGGGAGCAGAGTTACTCACTGACATACGAAATGTTTCCCAAGATTCTAGTAAAGTACCAAGTAACCAAAGTCCTTGTACTTCATCTTCAAACTTCATATTCATGCCTGAAAGTTGATCTAACATTCCCTGAAACTCATTCAAATGATCAGATATGGATTGCCCATCTTTGTATTTTAAGCTAATAAGTTGCTTCATCAAATACATCTTATTATTTCCAGTCTTTCGAGCATACAAAGATTCAAGCTTGTTCCATAGAGTCCGAGCATGTGTTTCTTTACTAATGTGATTCAAAACATTCTCATCTACAAATTGTCAAATGAACTCGCATACAATTTTATGCTCAAGAGTCCAATCGGCCTCACTCATGTTATCTGGTCTAGTTTCACTAAACACCGGTAAGTGCCAACGCTTCACATAAAGCAAATCTTCCATCTTACCCTTCCAAACATGATAGTTTTTTCCATTCAAACTAATCATCCTGTTAGTGCTTAGTTCCATCGCTCAATCAAATCCAAAGATAAAACAACCACAACTTAAGCTCTTGATACCACTCTGAAGGGAAAAACGACGTATAAAGTTTCCCACTTTGATTGAACCTATGAGGAAATACTAAAACACCAACGATGTATTTGAATCACAAGTAAAATAAGTAAATCACAACCAACACAAAAGAATTTCTACGTGAAAAAACTTCTCCAATGTGAAGGATAAAAAACCACGGGACCGATCACGGAGTCCACCCAAATCTCCACTATATCAATCGTTAGGTTACAATCCAATCAAGTCCTTAACAATAGCAACAGGACTAAGATTCACTAATTCAACAATAATAGAATCACCAATAAATAGTGAAGAAACAAGTTGTAAACAACAACTTAACCAAGAAAAAGTTGGAGAAATATCACCCAGATTTTTGACCACAATCTGCTGACTTCAAGAGCTCCAAACGACGATCCAACCGTTCACAATGAAGAACACCCAATCCCGAACCTGCTGACAAAAAATCAGCTCAATCGGACCACGGATCGACCTTGATCAGACGTTTGATCAACTGCTGCGCAGGGCCTCTAATTCCTACGAAATTCTGCTCTTTTCTTTTTTCTCTCTCTCTTTTCTTTGACGGCCACTCACCCCTCTCTTAAAGAAAAAATCCTATATTTTTCCTTTTAAACCTTAGGGCCACATTACCCTAATTGGACCTAATAATAAGTCCCCGAATATGGGCTGGACCAACCCAACAGTATTTGCACTTGAGTCCTTTACTGAATGTTTATTAATCTACTATTTTTCTGCAATTGAGGTTCATAACGGACCTACCCTTCTAGATTTGATTGTTAATCAGATTGAGGTCAGTGTTTTGGCTCTTTGTGCAGTGTGGTCATTTTTTCCCTGAGCATGTCTTTCACATCTACTACAACTTCAAATTTTTGTAGTCTCTCAGCTCAAAGTATGGATGCAATGTGGCTCTACTTCTTTTGTACACAACCAAAACAAATGATGACGCGGTGAACGTGAACTTTATTTTCATCTGATGTTGAGTAGTTTCCCGTAGATAATATGAGGATCTAACTGAAGCCATTATAAATTAGGTACTGGAGAAATATCCCAAGTCAACTCATCTGCTGGACAGACTAATGAAAATGAATCGTAGGTCATCCTTTGCATTTCCATTTGTAACAAATGTACCACATGCCAGAATTACAACTAGCAAGAATCCCACAATAAAATATTCAAACACAACCATCATTTTTCAATTTAAAATCAATATCTTCAGTTGTTCATAAAATTAAAGCATACTTCGTGATATAACTTCAACTACAGAAACAACTGGAAAAGGCTTAATAATCTTATTGTAGAGTCAAACATATTGTAAGGGGACATATAAGCTAGAGATAAACAAGTTCTAACTAAAAGAAGGTAAGGGGACATTTTTTATGCATCCCTTGGGAATATCAAATTGAATCTTCAGGGGCAAGATTCAATGATTTAGAGGGGAAAGAAAAAAAACTAATCAAAGACAGAATGACACAAATACAAGGGATCCAAATTCCTAGGACCTTTTCTAGGTTCTTATGGGTTTATCCCTTTTCAAAATCGAACGTGAAAGTTTCCTTTCATCCGGAGTATACGAACAAAAGGAGAAACTTATTTGTTGAGGAGTACATCATTAGAATGTACACCTCTCTGATTTTGAGGGAACAAGATGGAATTTATTAGAATTTTAAAGGAAAGGGCAACAGTAATATTTTTTTAAAAATATTTTAATTTTTTGTAATCAGTGTCATCTTGTCAAATGACAAATAGCAGAGTTTCTAGAAACCTCATAACAACTTAAAAGAATTAACATTTTATTCTTGTCCTCATTTTTTATGCTAGGAAACAATGACATTGCAAGCTGAGAGGATAGCAAACGTGGCAGCCACATCAGCAAGGTCATGTCCGAACAAGTGGGCAAACGAGAAAACATGTGTATGTCACAGAAAATTTCGAAGAAACAGCTACATGAAGATAGCAAGAAACTTGAAAGAGGGAGAACAAGAGAAAACAAATTCGTGAGAGAGGCAGCGCGGCTAGCGTTTAAGGTAGAGTGTTTGTATTGTTATTATTGATTTGAAAAATTAATGTCAGAATAGTTGTTTGGCTCCAAAGGAATTTGGAAATTATTTTTTGATATCTCTTTAAGGAGGAAAAATAAATTTTATTCTTAAATCATTTGTTCCTTATTTTTTATATAAATATCGGTTCTAAAACCAAGAGATTTCAAGTATCACCTACTTAAAATAAAATAAATACAAAAAAATAAATAAAACTAAATAAAAAATCTTAACATAGAGAGTAGTCCATTTCTAGTAGGCAACGGAGCACATCTCCCCTTAAAAAAGACAAAGAAACACTATGCATGAAAACAAATGTCTCCAAACACTTATTTAATTAAACCTTCTAAAACTTAAAAAAGTTTTAGTTTCCTGGAGCCTGGCCATCTCTCTGCGAGATCAGTTCCTGGTATCTCCCTTCTAATTCTCGCATTTTTGCTTCCCATTTCCGGATGTATCCACGGTATGTCTCCATCAGGGCTTCAGCGGAAGCCGAGGTCAAGGAGCGCGGATTCCTCTCTAAATCACTTAAAAGCCCTCGAGTCATACCAATAAAAGTTCGAATACGTCCGATTTCAACTTCAACCCGAGCAAGTTGCTCGGAATTGGTGCGACTATAATCAGGCTGGTCCATGTGAATTTGGCAAAAATTTGAGCAGCGAATCGATAAGGGGTTTCTATATTTTCTATTGTGTGTTTGACTTAGAACAATATAGGCCTATTTATATTTTTGTAAATGGCTTTTAATCCTCATGTCCACATGACATTCAGATTGAATGTTAATAAATAAAAAATAAATTGTGAACACAAATAAATGACATAATCAATAAGAAAATTCGGCATGATATATTGTATCAATGCATAGTTATTATGAAAGATGGATATATTATATCAATCATTTGAAAGTGTAACCTGATATTCAACATGACATTGAATCCTCTGCCGCATGCTATAGATAACCATTTGGCAGACATGATTGACTGAGACGGCCAACTTTAGGGGGTTTGTGAACAAGCGAAGAACATTCTCAGCAAAGATAAAATCCGAATAACTAATGGTACTGTAGGTTGAAGACATTTTGTTCCCTTTCCATGCAAGAAAATGAAAAGCATCACAGAATTTGAAAAAGAAAAATACCTAAGAACAGTAACAGTATTAATTTTATCTTCATATATGAGGTTGTGTTCATTTTACAGGCAAAAGAGTGATAAGAATTACAGCTAAGTTAAGGGATTTCCAATTAACCTTCTAAATACGGTCAATCAACCAACCCAAGCACAAATGAAGTGCACAAAAACCCAAGTTGACCAAAAAAAAAAAATTACGCATTTATAAAGTAGAGAAGATGAATCTCTTTCTTTTACTTCTTTCACTTAATTTTCTCAGCAGCTAATACATATTAGTCCAAGTGAATAAACCAAAGACAAAATATGTTGTTATACATATAGTGTGGATATCCAGTCTTACATCTAAAAACATTTAGGTTGTGCATGTCTAAAATCCCATTAGTACAAGTACACATGTCAGTATCTAGAGGTGCACATATCTGTGAATCAATTCCTCCATTAGAATTACATATGGTCGATAGTTTACCTGGATGATTTCTTTCTAACTGCGTCAGTCACAGCAATTCAAATGACTTATTTAACGGCACCAGTGGAGGTACCAAACCTGGAGCAGACACTTTATTCAAGAGCACCCAATGCTGAATCCCAAGGCCCATACAGTCCAATAGGGAGGTTTTCATCACCATAACTAAGTGGTGCACGCATAATTGATATGACAAGGAACCTTCATTAATCTAACAACCACATAACTCAATCCACTTGCTGCTCATTAAAGCAAGTCTAGCAAGCCCGGGATCCCTTATCTCCCATTTATATGCTACCAGTAAGATTCCAAATGGAGAGTAATTTTATGATTATCTGATTGAATCTAAGAAGAAAAGTTTCTGGAACTTACAAAAATATGTAACTTAATCAGAAATAGGCAAGTTGCTCAAGTTTGCGCGCCTGGAAAAACTTGCAGCGTCCTTTAGGACTTGATTCAATTTCCTCACTCTTCCTCTTGGATGTAGTGAAACCAACATTGCTTAATCTCAATTGCCGCTTGCCGTTACCACTGCTGGAACCATCGTCATCTGTTTTATCTGATTCCCTGCAGAAAATCCACATAACTCAAATCAACAAATTGACAGAAGCATCCGGAGTGGCAAAAGGAGTGTGAAAACGGTAGAAGATAGACTGCTCATAAATTTCATATTCACATAATTAACAATTTCACTGTATCAAAATCATATCACTACAGATAGGAATTTACCAATGTCTTCAGCTACAGAGGTTCATTTTGATTTGGCCTAGAAAGGATGAGAAATTCGGGGGAAAAAAAAAATAAAAGAATCCAACCGCTAGATCAAGACAAGCCCATTGAAGTCTCATAAATATATATTGGATGCCTCATTAATTTGATCTTTCCCAAGAAAATTCTGATCGAACGTAAAGTTGGCAGTTTTGGCTATCGCTGGTGCCCTATTAAAATGCCCACTACACAATTAGAGAAAAGAAGCTAACGAATTTCTTTCATAGTGTTAGGAACCATCTCGCCTATTTTCTTTCTATCAACAAGAGATCTTTATCACTGTACATTTCCCACATTTGTGCAACTTTCCTTGGCAAACAACACTTCTACGGAAGAGTCAAAATTTACTTTTATTCAACCCTTCTTTATGATATATAGAAGAGTGATGGAGTAAAATAAACAAATCTAATCTAGTAGAGAATTTTCAGGTGATTATAGAAGTCAATTCAATAAGAAATCTCATAAAGAAATAAAGAAACCCAAGCATATGAACTAAATGAGCGAATAATGAACTCAATCATTTCTTTGGTTTACTCTATCAAAAAGCAGAGCAAAATTGAAGATATTGTATTAACTAGAGAAAAAACATGCTAAAAATTTCAAAGTACTGCTATATGCTTAACAAATGATGCGGTAGCTGATTAAAACAGTACTCCCTGGAACTCAAAAGGCGCTCGGGTGTTTGCACAACAAAGTTCTAATGTGCATCTATTTGGCTCCAGCCATTAAAGGCATATCTTAAGTTTTCTTAGTTTATTTCCATGTTCCCTGAGAGTAAAATAGAGGGACAGGTAGTTATTTAATGCACCCTCAATCAGAATCCAGAGCTACAATATTAGAAGTTTGAGGTATAGAAATCTCGTAGGAGGATTTGTTATTTGTTCAGCCCTCAATAGCAAATCAGTAACCAAAGAGTAAAAACAAATCGACGCTCTCCTCAATTAGTCATTAACATGTGAGAAAAGAAATACAAGTGAAAATCATCTTGACCATTTTTGGAAAGCTATTCCTCATTTCAAACCTCAGTTAAGCAGCTCCGGGCATAGACCTAACGAAACTCAAATTGGAACGCTATTTATCCAAAGGCATTACTCACGCTATCACACCAAAATCAAGGTAGTTGAAGAATATAATGATGTCATCATTTACAGGTACTAGAACGCACTACATTGTGTCTTTAAATTTCCTGCATGCAATTATTTTGACATCTCGTTTTATTTGTGTTGAATTCTTTCGGTTGTATTTTGTTCTTTCGCTGCTTGTTCTGACTATTTTGCATCATGTTGGACCCATCTAGCAAAACAATTTCTCTGGTCTAGGATTTGTGTTGGGGAAAATACTCTCTAAACTTAGACATCTTTTGGGATGTATCTACAAGTTGTAACAGTATTAGATAGGCTGCTATAGCATCAATAGCTTCATTTATGGGCTATTTTACATGCAACCTAGCAGCTACAATGCATAGGGACATTGACAAATAGCGAGAAACAACACGCACATGCCGAGGACAAACTGACGCTGAAAAAATTAGAGTAGAAATTGTTGAGAAATACGCAACGAAGACTGACCATAAGACTTCAACAATGTCCTTGAAGTAGGGAGTGCATGTACCCCAACTAAAACGGACCAATGATGGGAATCCAAAAACAACATGTTTGTGGTGTTCCAACCAGGCCTTGGTTCCAGGATCTACACAAACAAAAACATAACCAGATTCCTCATTCCACAACTACCATCCAATATTCACCAATTTACAACATGTTCAAAAGAGAATAAAAAATTTTTCACCTCCAGGATATCCAGAACCAAAGTTTCTGTGCATTTTATCTGCTGTTTCATCCAGCACCCATTCCCGCAAGGCTCTATCTCTCGTGACCTGCATGGATGAATAAAATATAAAGTTAGAAGCAGCCTGCATAAATTAAATGGGAGATAATGGGGAGAACAGGAAGCTAAGAACCTTTGCAACTATGCTCGCTCCACTGACAACTGGAAAAAGACTATCAGCCTTCTTTGCAACCACAAATTTGATGGTGGGAAACCTCTCAGACAGTTTTATTCTGTACTTCTCAGGATCACCCACCGTATCAACATAAACCTGAAATATCTCTGTGTTAAGATTTTTCTCTTATTTCTATGGCCTCATCTAACTGAGTTGAACTCCCAAAAAGTTGGCAACAGAATCAAAGCCTCAGTTTTTTTATTCCAGTCTAGATATGATAGGAAACAGCTAATCAAATGCTATATGTCCTGACGTTTGCAGGTTAGATTTACTTAAAAAACCAAGAAAAGGTTCACTTGGTGTCCTGAGGCAATGATAATGAAGGGTTATTCCCAACGGAAATTTATTTTTGAAAATATCCTAGATAGGTAAGCATGTGTTTGGTATCAAAAATAAAAATGAGATGGATGTTTATTGGACAAACCATGCTTGTTACTCCTAATTAAGAAAGAGAAAAGGTACAATTCATGGCAAAGTTTTCATCATTCATACATAGTTCTTTTGTTGTATGGTCTCATGTTTTCCATTTTCTAAATGAACATATATCCGTTTGCAAATGGCAATACTCCTGTGAAATACTTGTACATGGTGTGCAGACAGTATCCAGTAGCATAGAAGTTGGCAGATAACCTAATAGCTCATTGCAAAGGCCAAAACCCATCCATTAAGTTTTTGCTTGATATAAAAGACGTATACAGTTTCATTCAACAGACAACCGTCTTAAACCAATAAGCACGTATCGGTAAACAATAAATCACAAAAGTTGCAAGGGCATTTACCTCACTTAGAAGAACACCCATGTTAAGGACCCTATTGACGAGCCCAATTGCAGAGTCATGCGATATTTCATTTAGATTTATCTTATTTCTGTGGACAAACAAACAGAGAAAATTAGTAAAAGTAGCAAAGCAGTAACCCTAGATTCTTAGGATCTTTACTAACTTCTTTAGCATTTTGGCTGAGAGTTCTTTTGGATCAATCACATCAACAGCCCATCCAATTGATTCATCAGACTTGAGACTTTCAAATAATTCCTCCCTCTTCTCTTCCTTTAGTGTCTTTGAATCTGCATGGTGATAACAGAAAATCCAATCCTTATGCAGGATGTGTGATTTTTAATACCATATTGAGCAGGCAATCAAATCATAACTGATAAGACTGTAAATTGATCTGACGTTAAGTAATGCGTCCAGATAGAGTCTCACACTTTAACATGAAGTGATGGAGCTGGTTGCAAATGAAAGCGCTCTTAAAATGGAAGAGAGCCAAGACAAAACAATAGCAATAAACGTCAAATGTTCGTCTGCAAGGTGATTATGTGTATTTTAAATCAAAATAATTGTTTCCTCTTTGAACATAAAATTTCATGTTTCCTTTCTATTGATAATCTAACTACGGGCTTGGTCCACTGGCTACACTTAGTTTGTCATCCCACTGCAATTAAACAAGTTTTCAGAAAAGAAGCATGTAAAAAAGAAAAGATAAGAACCTAAATCAAGCTAAAGCATGAAGTATGCAATGAAAGGCTTATCAACTGGATTCCACAGAGGCAAACATTTATCGTAAAATTTCTGTTCAAGCGATCAACAAAAGGATTGATGCCTGTGATAAATAACCCTGCTGTTAATTAACAATTCCATAGGATGCGCACTTCGACCACAAGTGATTTAAAATGCCAAACTGGACGAAGAGATAAGAAACCATTTTCATTTTACTTTCTCTTCTCTCCTTTTTATTTAGTAGATCGGATCAAGAGTGTAAAGGAACACCAAAGAACCATCAAACATTAAGAGTTCTTTCCTGAGCATAAAAACACAATTCTCCGGAACATATAAGAAACGGATAAGAAGAAATAAATATTAAAGTTAGGAAAGAGCCGAGAAAATGGAGTTGAAGCTGAACCTGCAAAGTTCAAAGACGAAAGAGTTTTCTCGTATGATCGAGCACAGTACAAGCACCCGTACACCATCGGTCCTGAGAAAAAACACACATAAAAAACAAGAAACGGAAAAGAAATGTCTGGCGAAACCAGAGAAAGAGTAAAAGAACCTAAAACAGGGCCTCGGCCGGCTTCATCGATGCCCATAATGCAAGGTTTCGACCCCCATGCCGGAGGAGCATCCTCCGATCCCATTGCCTTTCTACCTCTGCGGCCTTCCTGTCTGTCCCTCTGAAAAATGGTCTTATCGCTTTCCCGCCATAAAAGCAGCTTACAATTTAGGTCTTTAGATTTGTTTCTCTGCCGTTTAGACGCCCAATTTTACTTCTTTTTTTTTTTTGTGAAAAAAAAAATTGACTAACTTCGTTTGATCATAATTTTGGAGATTAAAAATAATTTCTTAAATTCTGAAAAATTTATTAAAGTTGTTATCGAAATACATCAAATATTGAATAATATAGGCAAGGTATTGGCTGTTATATTAAATTTTATACCCCTTATAATTGATATTTTGAATTGAGAATTATTCCATGGTAATTAAATAAAAAAATTACAAAAGTTGCGAAAATGGCACAAAGGTTAAAAGTCATATTGTTTCAATCTTGTTTGAAAATGTTTTTCTTTTTTCATTTTTAAAAAAGATTCTTAAGTGGAATTTAGACAAAATTTATGATTTTCATAAAAGAGATAAAAATAGAGAAATAACCCACGTTATTCTTAACATCTTTATTATGTCCCATTCAAGATACATCTATTACATGAAATTTTATACCCTATATAATTAATCTTATGTAATGAGAATGATTCCATAGTAATTAAATAAAAAAAATTACAAAAGTTATTAAAATGGTATAATTATAACAAGTCATATTGTTTCAATCTTGTTTAAAAGTCTCTTTTGTTTTCATTTTTAAAAAGGGCTCTTAAATGAGATTTGGACAGAACTCAAGATTTTTATAGAGTACATAGACATCAAAAGAGATAACCCACACCGTTTTTGACATCTTTATTATGTCCCATTCAAGACACCTGTACAAGTTACTGACCAAGATCACTGCTTTCCAAACCATCCTAAATCCGTCTAACCCTTCCAGCATCCTGTTTACTTAGTACAAACACCAGGCGCCAACATGGTATGCCCCACAGGCCAGCAATCACAAAAGGATACTATTTGTTCAAATTGCAAAAGAAATAACAAAAGAGATCACTCGCTGATTCTACTTTCTGTGAACATGATCGTTGGAGCCAAAACTTAGATTTTAATCCACATTTAATCTTAGGACAGTGGCCAGTCGCCCCTTGGCACTGTAGCCTGCGATTAAGTCCAAGTAATGCATGGCTTCGTTAGGGATGAGGCCCTCAAGAAAAAAGTTTAACAAATGTGAGTGACTGCCTTGCATCACATCCAGACACTGCTCCATTACCCTCTTCTGCTGCTCTTTGTTTAGCTCCACTGCCTCCATCAATGGTAGTAAATCTCTGTCCTCCTCCGCAAAGTGCTGTTTAAAATGCCCCTGTTGGCACAGTATAAAATAACCCAATTCAGCACTTCAGTGTTTGTAGTAGTGTGGATTTTAACTTGCACTTAAAGAACAGCAGAAGAGTTAAACACCAGACAATCTTTCTTGTTGTTATGTGCCACAAAGTCTCAGTGTTAGTTATGTAGTCAAAATTAAAGATAAAGATAAACTAACAATTTTGTAAAGAAAATGATGATTTGTTGGTATGGGTTCTTCAAATTGTCTATGAGACAGAGACTTTGAAAAACACTATTTTTCTTATTGTTACGGTATGTGGTATTCATTCAATGTTGCTAAGGCATGAGTTCAAATAAAACACTACCAATTCTTTAATCAACTTTTGAGTTGAATAATAGGCCATAAGTTATTACTCCATAAGTGCAGGAACTGTTCTAATCAAACCATGAAAAATCCTGTGTTTTTGTGTGTTTGTCGTCTGTGTAAACTTTTAGATCCACCTTATTTTACTAACTAGTGATCCTCACCTGCAATGATTTCAGCCGAGAAGACAAGTTGGAGAGAGCCTCCTGGTAGACAGGGCTCCCGGAGTCCAATACTCCAACGGATTTGACGTCTTCTTTGATGCCATTCATGATGGGTAGGTGTCTTGCATGTTCTTCATTTGCAGCTTTACAAATCCCTGCATTATCAGGCTCTTCTGTCAGTGCTTTCCTTTCGGTGCAAGCAACGTTCCACCACAACAAACACCCTTCCTTTTCGTTCCTACCATTGCTTTTTCCCCTTTACCCACAAATGTATTCAACAAACACATGATTTGTTGCAGGATTCTGTCCCCACCACAAAATTATTATGTTTCTTTATTTATTTTATCACTAATTTTCGTGATTTCATGGCAAAAGAACGAGAAAATCTAATCTGTTGTCAATCAAAGCATAATTTGCAAAAAAGAAAAGATTCTTCGCACGTAATTTGATAAGAGATATGCATGTGATTTTGATAGATTGCAACGCAGAGCATCTGTAGTGTGGTGGATCAGACCTCGATCAGCAGTATCCAGGACGGGGAAGACGACCCTCTCCTCCATCTGAGCGTGCTCGAGCATGATCTCCAGCAGCTCGGAGTAGCTCTTCCCGAACTTCTTTATCTCCATGCGAGGGCTCCCCATGGTCGGATCATGGCTCCCTTTTCCACCACGCGCCGCCAGATCCTCCGCCCAGCGCACCATTCTCTGCACGTGCCACAACATGCTCTTGTGCTGAAGCCCCACAACCCTCACTATCAACGGCATCGTGTCGTCGCGGTAGTCCGGCATTGTCAGCGGCGGGTCCGGGAACCGCGAGTTTATGAACCCGAGCAGCGTCTCGCGCGAGCCCCTCACGGTCTCAGACCCAACCTGGAGCATCGGCGCCTCGGACCCGAAACTCGGGGCTTCAGTGGGGACGAAACGGTGAGGGACGGCCTTGTGGAGGAGGGCGAAGCGGATGTAGGCAGTGACAATGCTGGTAGTCGATCCGTGCAATCGGACGGTCGGGCGAACAACTTTGACGCTCTCTTGCGGCACAATCTCGGCCGTCGAAATCTTCGATTTCTGGACGCAGTTCCCCATCGTCAAACACTCCGGAACCAAAAATGCCAATTCCAAATGCAGAAGCCCACAACAGAAACGCTCGCCGGAAGAAAACCCAGAGCAAAGAACCGGATTACGACGCGTTAGTTACCGCGTTCAGCACCACACCAAACGAACCCACGACACCAACAGATGGAAGATTCAAGCAACACATTAAGAGTTCGACGAAGAGGCGTACGGAGAGAGGTGGGTGGATGCCGGCGCGTGCAGTATATATATAGCTTTGCTTGGCATGGAAGGCAGAGGATTCATGGAGCGTCCTCTGCTTTGTCTCTTTCGCTGAGCTTCTCCCAGCGCCTTCCACGCCCGCCAACGTTTCCAGTCTCCCCACTTTAGAAATTGCCTTTCAAGCTCTTCTTTATTGTTCTTTTTTCCATAAATAGATTCTAGACTCCCTCTTTCTTTCGATGCCCGTCATTCACTTTTGTTTTTGTTTTTTCGTAGAATTTAGAACGCCACTAAAACCATGGTCCTACACATTTTTTTTTCAAAAAATATACATAATATTAATAGCATTAAGGCTAAACATAATTACCATATATGAATAATCATAAATGACATGATATAAACTTAACTCTCCAAACATGACTAAAAAGCTTATCTGCCAAGCTACCACTTAAGGTAACAAAAAACTGTTAAAAAGCTCGTTACCTCAAGCTGCTATTGGCTTAACAAAAGTCAAATATAAAGTATGTCAGGTAGTACATAAGCTTTACCTATGATATATTTCTTTTTTTGTTATATTTGTCGTTCATCTTCTTAAAGGGGTATATAGTAACGTTGGATTCACATTTAATTAAATTATTCCTAAGATAGAATATTATAAGGATGTATGTATGATTTGGAATGTATCTAAGGTCATTGATCCACTCTATTATAGAAACGAATAAAAAGAACCATTTTATAAGATAACGACAATGTTAAAGCCCCTCCATTGCTCCACTTGGGCTACCAAGAATTATACTAATAAATATTGTTACAAAAGGCGTGTTTGTTATTTTCTTAAAATCAGAGTTAAAAGAATAAGATAAATTTTATGCATTAAACTCATCAACTTAAGTATTAATCCGAGACTAAGAAGTCTTGAGCCTTAAAAACTAAGGTTAATAAAAGAGATATTAAATTAAAATGTTAGACAAAGATAAAGATTATTTTTAAGAGGTGGCGTTTGGGCAAGATAAGGAAGACACGGATAAGGAATATGCCATAAAGCAGGAGGTTCGCTGTCTACTAAAGAAAGTTCGAGTGGGGGTCCTCCACGTGGGGTCCGAAAGTGACAGTCGGAGCCGCCGGGGACCGGGGCCCCTGTAGTCCTTGGTCGGTAACGTATTACTGAAGTTTTTAGATCTGACTCATGGGAACTCCGAGGGTTCACTAGCCGTTGGGCCAGGCGCACCCTTTCATGGGGTCGCCCAACTCAACGGTACAAAATGGAGAATCTTCAAACTGGGACAATCAATAAACCATAGTTCATTTGAATTTCCAAATGAATGATTGAACAGTTTGAAAGAATTTCAAAGTAAACTCATCATTGAAACAAAATGATCACTTCTAAATGATATGATTACTCGCTTATGAAAGACGGCAATCAACAAACCATCATCATCTGATTATTTAAGTAAATGACACTCATAAGTGACATCTTAAGTCAATTAAAAATTGACTAAAAAAATGTCAAAAAAATCCAATATTTGTCTAAATATATTAATTAATCATGTTATTGTACGTGAAATAGGAAAGCATCTTTCACTTGCAAACCAAGCCTAAACGTGTTAAAAATCTTGGTATATGTTCCAGTATTATAACTTATTTTGTATGTCTAACATTATAGACCTTCTACCAACATGCATTTAAAGAAACAAGCTATACGTGAAAAATGGTTATACATCAATTAGATGACAAGTGGATGATCAAATCGGTTAAAACCATTCGTGTAAGAACTAAATTTTTATATTTTCGCAAAAGATGTGCAAAAAACGGTTCTTGGAGTAGTGAAAAATTCTTCTTGTTAATCCATTGCTGCTCACAGAAACCAAGGACAATCGCAGAATTAGTAGAGAACAATTTAACATTTTCAAACACAAGATAATAGGTGCTCAATATACTGCATCCCTAGATTATGAACTGATCAGTAAGAACATTCAGTAGAACAGATGTTTATAGTTACAAAGTAAGACAGTAAGGTCCTAAATACCAGCATCGGTCTCCATATGTATGATCAATAACAATTTGTACAACAAATCACAAAAAGAACAGCCTTTTCCCCATCAACATTTGAAACCTCGACAGGCAATAAGCCACAGTATGACAATCACAACAACAATTGCTCCTCCCACCATCAGTTTCATTTGGAGATTCTGCAGCCACATCTTTCTCCGGAGTTGCCTGCCTTGTCTCTGGAAGCTATCAGCCTGGACCCCGAAAAAATCCAAACAAGAAAATGAATCAGATATGCTCCAAATTCCTTGTCAGGCTTGCAAAACTGAACAACAGATGTCATGTACCTGGAACTGTAAATTCTCTGTTTTATCAACCAGAAGTTCAATCCTCTCTCCACGATCCAAAACCTGCATTTCAGCAAGTAAAAAGGTTTGTTTAGTGGATATATTTAAGGTTTTCCATGGTCCAAGTTTTAATGTTAAGTCCAACCTGATTAGGAATCTGTGACCCGAGTTTAATTTTACGCAAGAAATTGGATCTGGCAGACCCTCAGGGGTCTGCATGTCTCAGTGTGTGTGTGTGTGTTTTATCATCCGTGCTATCCCTTATCATCCGTCAGGCTATTTCTCACTGTTCAAACGTTTGCAGAAGTGTTGAAACCACAACTCCACCAATTCACATTAAATAAATATAGGGGGGGACAACATATGAGGTAGTCACAAAATATGTCAATTGATGGTTTGATGCCAAACAATCAGACATCAAGGTCTGGTCAAAACTTGACTGCCATGATAAAATTCTTGAATTAAAGTTGCAGATAGATGACTGAGATAGCCATCTTATTTCTTGAAGCAGATAAAATGTGTACTCTAGAAATTAATCAGCCACTTTGTTAGGGGAAACGTGAATAGCTTTCAACGGCATAATTTCTTTTGGAAACAAATATCATTTTCAAAAACACAAAAAGATGATCTCCATCTTCACAACCAAGCAGCCCATAAAATACTTAAGTAAATCGAGCAAAAAAATCAGTCATCCAACTTATCACAAAAACAAAAAGCTCTCAACAAGAGAAGCAACACAGAGACATTGTAAATACCATGAAAAACAATGCGATCCAAGTTACTACGACCATAGGACCTCCATCATTTCAGGCAGGCTCTCCGGCTTACTATAAAAATTGCCAATAATTCCAACACCAGAATGACAACAGCTGTAAGATCACACTAACGTATGTTGCTGTAAAACCATACTGCTTTGCAAAGTTAAGTCACCCCACTGAAGAGTGTTCATGCTCGAAAATTTGTCATTTCCAAAAAATATTGAGCCTTCTTCATGTTTGTAGGTAGCAATGGCATTTTGAGAGAAGGTTGCAGGGCTCTTATTTCTAAGACTTCACCAACCTATGTAGCAAGTCCTAAAAAGACTGAAAAAACAAATCTTCCTTTGCACTTCTAAGCCTGAGTAGGAACATGCAGCCAGCATGACACGGAGATAGCATACATTCACTTAAAAGATCTTCAATCTTAAACGCCACATTGTGTTGTTAATTGACCCTCCAAAAAACACATTAGTTGCTCAATCTTAAAAACCACATCCTACATAAGAAATGTGGTTCTTTCATCAAACACATTAGCATATTGTGAGACTGTCTTTGTTCTTGGTCCAATTGAAGGCCCTCAGTTTCAATATGCCAACTCCTTTTTGTAATGCCAACGTGGTTCTTACATCAAAGCTTAGGAAACAATTCCCAAAAGAAGCAACCCTACCTCACATCACGTTTAGTTTCAATATGTCATTCATTTAAACGTTCACATCCTATAACTAATGGGAAGATTTCAGCCAACGAAGCCTGACCAAATGCAAGTTTTTTTCACAATCTTCAAATTGAGCTCACCAACCTAGGACTGAAATAATTGACTTCACCAGCAGTCGCAATTTTCATTGAAGTGAAAGTAGATCAGGAGATACAGGTCACATCTCAAGTTGGCCAAGAAATCTCTTAATCTTGCATGTTCAATTATTAATCCATGCCAACTACCCACCCAGATGAGAGGCATAAACTATTTCACTTTCAAACTGTTTGATGCCATTCGGTTGACCATCCTTCCAAGAATTTATAGGCTTACAAAGAAGATGAATTTGGGTCAATAAAGTAAAGATGACCTCTGATGAGGACACACCTTCCCAATCTCTAAATGCTTACGCAATTTACCAAAATAATTTTTCACCCATTTCTCCCAACCTTAACCAATATTGCAGCAGATGGTACAGAAGATACTCTAAATTCTATTTTTAGTTAGTCCCTTCCATTCTGAACAGTTTTATTATTATTGTTTCTGCTAGTCCAGATCAAAAAGATCCTTAGCACCAAAAAAGTCAATTAGCAAAATTATGGTCTTGATAAACACATGGTATAATTAGATATACTACCCTAATGGGCCAAAGACAGGTTAATCACAAACTAAGAAAATCCAAGCATTAATCTGCTTAGAGCTGCTGTAACCAAGAGATAGAGGAACTCTCTATGTTCATTTTAAAGATACATCCAAATACACCCAGATGACAAAAAATTAAAATGCTCCAAGCCTCAAAACTGAGCTTCCCAAGATAAATCTTGACTACCTAACAACCCAAAACAAATACCATAAAAGAACATAACTCATACATCATGGGCAAAGCAAAGGGAAACATATTATCTACACCTCCCTTTCATATAGACAATATCTATCAGAAATTTCCTACCTTTTAATCAGAGGTTAAAAAACTAAAACTTAGTGATTTAGCTTGTGAAAACCGAACTGGAGACCACATTAAATAGCATGATCATTACAAAGATTCATAAAAACTTAAGTCAGTTGCAGTTGTTCTAAAGAAAAACTAGAAGGTAACTTGCATATGCCTCTTCCAACACTATTCATAGCTATCCTAAAAACTTAAGTCAGTTGCAGTTCTATAGAAAAACTAGAAGTTAACTTGCATATGTCTCTTCCAACACTATTCATAGCGATCCTAAAGCATCAGTCAACAATTAAATAATGCATACCGCCTCAATATTGTCCATCATAATCCCTTTGACCTCAGATATTTGAGCCTTCAACTTCGACAGCTTACTCATTTCTTCAGGGTGGTTTGTACAGTACTCCATGTGCTCCTTAAGCCTTGGCCTGATAACCAAAATCATTACATTACAGACTAATAGAATACGATGTAGAAAATATAAAATTGAGCCGAAGAAAGCATATACTCACCCAAATTCTCTGTCAAGATTGTATGCAATGCTAAATCGGTCTTCAAATAGATCATCATCATCATCTTCATCTGCAAGTGGGTGTGGTTCATCATTTCTTATACTTGCACTATACCGCTGCTTAAAATCATCTTTCACCCGTTCAAGGAACATGAAAGGCATTGTTCTCCCAGCTGATTCATCTGCAACAACAAGGAAAACTGCCCGTGCACATCCAAAAAAAAAAAAAAATCAACCACACACATTTCAGTCAGAAACTAAACCAAATTAGCTACAACTTCTGGAAGGCCAATACCAAACCCATTATCGAGGAGGTAGTTAAAGGTGTGCCCATCACATGAGTATGTGTACTTGCTGCTATTGGAAGGAAGCTTCTGCAAGCACTGAACAGCAATGGTACTAAAGTTCCCCGAGTATGATGTATGCTCTGCTAAAACAACCGTTCCTTTGGCAACAAAGCTATATATTAAGCCTCTCTGACTCATTTCAGATGTATGGCTTCAAACCTGTTGAGACCCACAAAAAATGATTCCACCTGTTCCTTGTTGTGCCACAAGAACCTAAAAGATCAAAGAATCCAGAAATCAACCAAAACATCATTTCAATCAAACTAAAAGAGCAAGATCCATCAAAACCTAGAGTTTAGTTTCACTTGCAATAATGAATTACCACGCGAGAAGCAATTAGTTACCCACTCCGAAGAACAAAACCAAGGCTCCCTTTTAATCCTATTCTTAGGAAACCTCAAAAAGGCAAAAAATTCAACACTTCCAACCCCAAGATCATCCAAAAAGTCCACCTAAATGTAAACAGAAAACAACCATTTTGACCTCACGAGATAAGTTTCCTTTAATTCACTTTGCAAAGACACGAGACAACGAAGACCGGAAATAAGAACCAGAAACCCATTCCAATAACGTATTACCACTTCATTCCTGCCAACGCGAAAAGCAATTAGTTACCCATTCCAAAGACAAAGCCAATGTTCCCTTTTAATCCTATTCTAGGGAACCCCAAAAAGCTAAAAGTTCAACACTCCCAAACCCCAGACCATCCAAAAAGCCCACCCAAATGAGAACCGAAAACAACCATTTCTACCTCGTCAGATGAGTTTCCTTTAACTGACTCCTCAACCAGACACGCGATAACAAATACTGGAATCAAGAACCAGAAACCCATTCCATAACCAATAACAATCAAAAGAAAGAGCCAGACTCATCAAACTGTCGATCCGATCCACAAAATTCAGAAATTACGAACCAGATGCGAGAACGAATCGACTTCGCAGATCAAAGAAAGACGAAATAAACTTCCATTTCCAATCAGAGAGAGAGAGAGAGAGAGAGAGAGAGAGAGAGAGAGAGACCTGAAACGAAGACGCAGAGAAATTCCTTCGCGTGTAAGGCTTGGGGAGTCTATTTGGGGATGGCAGTTTTCAGAAACGACGTGGGTCGAGGAGTTCTGTAGAACGTGGATTAAGACGCCTGCTGCAAGCTTTGTCTTATCAGTCCCCATCCCGATTATATCTATAAATATTTCACTAAGCCTGCGCTTGACTCCAGATAACTTTGATTCTAGTTAAAAGCCAACTGAATTCAATGATAATATAAATCTTATTAATAGTATATCTTTTACGTATTTAAGTATTTTGAGACAAAAAATATAAAAAGAAAGTATTGAATAGATTAGTTTGATGAGTAGGATTTACTATGAAGAAGTATTGGCAATTAAAGGATATCAATAATAATGAATCAGAAAATGTTACAAACCTCACAAACTATTTATGATTATTGTTAAATTATTTTAATTTTAAAGGCAGAATGATGAATTTCTCAATTTAGATTTTTTTCATAATACTGGCGTATGAATTAAATAAAAATATAAAATAAACTATCCATCGTAGTTTTCAAGGAAAATAACAATTCAACACGCTTATTTCAACCTACCAATTGATTTACATTAAAGGAATAATCATAATCTTTGAGACTATCAAGTTTTAACCCCAGCCACCACCAAGGATGAACTAACTTTAATCGTTTATAGTTGGACACTCTTGCTAAGATAAACATAATCAGATTAAATAAGTCTAGGATGAACATTTAAGTCACAAACAGAGAATTTTTAAGTAACCCAGAGAGCAAGGTAAACACGAATCCGGGTGTGGAAATCAAGGAAGCCTGTTCTTTTTTGTTTCTTTCTCCAAAATCAAATGAATTTGAAGAATGATATTGACAGGTAAGAACAATGACCAATTCATCCAAATTCTTTTCCTATGTTCGTTTAAATTATTCTCTGTTCAGACCAACTGGCTTTGTGGTCATGGCAAGAGCTATTTGGAAGAATCAAATGTTCCCGGGCCTTGCCCCAACAATAGACGGAGCTTCACCCCTTTTTTCCCTGACATAGGCAAGGTAGTCGCTGTAGTGCATTGTGAACAGCGTGCTCTGGTAACGGGTCAGTCGTATGCGCTTCCGGACTGACTCAGTAATGGTGCCACTGTAACCAGCTTTTCGCATCAGCGAGTCTATTGCCTCGGTTTTTGTCAACCTAGACCGAAGTACAGAAAATGGAAACTTGATCAGCTGAATAAAAAGCTAAGTTCTTGGTTAGAAGAAAAAGGTAAACTCATTGTACTTCTGGGTGATCCTATTTTTCCCTTATTGATAAATCTATGGAACAGTATTTTTCAGGTAAATTGATGTACGGTTTCAGAAGGGATAACAATCATCATGTCACCTGGGAAAAAGATGCACACATCATTTTAATTTGGAACCCCGAAAGCAGAATTGAAGTAAAGGGGCGAATAAGTGACCCAGTATATGAAAACTGCAACATTAAGATTGAAATCAATCGCTTGGGCTGACTAAACATATGCAGTTTAGACCAACATTAAGGATCCTGGCCCATTTCCACGAATGGAAAGTGGTAATAAGACTACCTGTGCAGTTCATAAGAAGAAAAGCAGGCGAAGTAACAAAATATTAAACAGAAACAGATGAACAAGAGTCATGGTGCGCCCAATCAAATTCAAACTGAAACCAAAGGGAAAAAATATTAATGTTTTTGAAGTATATAATAGAACATTCATTACAACTATGTGGGTCCAAGCATTACCATCTCTTTCCAAAATCAAAACCAAAAACCAAAAATAAAAATTCATGCAATGAGGGACTTGTAAAAGAGTGAAAATCGTTACCTTCATGGGCAGCCACCTCAGGCAAATATGTGGCACTTCGCCTTGTATTATTGTCTGGATCAGTAAACTCAATAATTATACCATGCTTTCCAACCTACAGTAAGAAATGAATAAGCTCAGAATGTGGGAAAAGCGGACCAAAAACAGACATGCTACAAGACTTCGTAAGTATAACATAATGTATTTTCCCATTTTAAATCCATTTTATGCTACTGATGCATATTATTAGATTCAGATACCTCCCAATCAAGATAGTGGTTAGCAGTTTCATAATTGGTAAGAATGGAGACAGTACACTCCAAATAAGGTAACTCTTTAGCCTGTATGGGGGGGAACCTGCGGTCTTCAAAGCACTGCAACATATTACAGACAAAACAAAAAAGGTTCAGAGGCGTGCAACAAGGAACAGCAAGATAAGGACTATAAATAGCAGAAACAATATTAGGAAAATTCTCGTTCTCAATGCCAGACAAGCCTCTAATGACAAAATCACAACCCAATTTAACCTTTAAGCCATGGACCCACTATTCAATTTCTGGGATAAATAAGATAAGACCAAACTCTTTTCGAAGTATCACCCTTCCCCAATCCAAAACCTCCTCCCACCCAACAAGAGAAATCTTCAGGTCCACCGATCTGAAGACCAACAGACCAACATCTCCCATGAAGGTACTTTCTTCACTCTGTTTCTATTTAGAGATCTTCCAATCACAAATTTCTTTTTTACCTTGCGGGCTGGACTTTCAAAGCCCAAAGATCTGCCAAGTCAGTGAAGTTGGCCTAAACTCACCCAACAACGGCTCAGCCTCCACTTTCCACTTCCAACCTTCTCATCACCCCACTTCAACCAGAAGACACAATGAACAACCTCAATAGCAGGCACTTTCACAACCCAATGGTAACAAATACTGTCAGACTTTCTATCTATAGTAGGGATCCAATATTGTTAATTACACAAGAACATAAAGACCACGCTAAATGCCACTTTAATTATGTCATGTATGTTTCCCTTTTTCTTTTCAATGCCTTCATTAACTATAGTTAGTGGCTATTTCTGAAATGTTTATGATTTCTATTTCTTTTTAGAGTACACCACCATAATTTACAACTTAGCTTTACCTACTGATGATGACTCACTATGCACCAACTACTTACAATGAAGAAAAATTAGAACATGTATCTGGATTTTTTCTTTTTTCCTTCAATTATGATTACCTCCCTCCTACCATGTAAACTACATTTTCTTTAAATGCATATAAACTTCCTGAGCTACTCACAATCCTTCATTTTCATCTCAAACACAAAATTTACTTTTTCAAAGTACTGTCACCAAAAAATATGAAAACACAGAATTCAGAGTTAGTCTGTATATGAGCCTGAAGTACATGTCACAACATACAATACTTGTATAGTCTACATGCAAGTACTTTTATATGAAAATACCTATTTAAAGCATAGTCCTTGAAGCCATTAATTAACCATCGAGCTTCCAAAAGTGCCAATACATCCACGTAAACGAGGCTCTGAACCATTCACCACTTTCTTCCAGGTAACAAACAATGGGCTGGAATCAAGTATTGTGGTGTCAGATAAGGATATCATGCAAACAAAATTGATATATGCAAGTCACAGAGAAATACATCTGTTTCTTCACATCATTCTTTAATAAAAACATGTAATGAACAAATTTTTTTAACATATACCCAATTACCATCAAAACAATAATGTAAAGGAAACGTCAGATACTGTTATTGGATCCATTTAAGACCCAGAGAGAAAGAATAAAGGAAGGGAAATACACAAACAATGGGTTTGGAGAAGATGCAATAGCTAAACTAATAGAGAAAATATTTCATTCTAGTGATGAAGACAAAGAAGCAAAATGGCAGTTAAGATCAGAGCCCACTCTCAAAGTGTATTGTGAATTTGCAAAGACTCTATGATAGGGTGACAAAAATGAAAAATAAATAAATTCATGACATTAGCACTCATCAGCATATGATCTGGGTTTGCAAGAGAGAAAAATTTGCAAATAGTGCCCTAGCAGAAGAAAGGTAATTGAATGAAAGAGAAAACTTTCTTCTGAAACACATTTACCAGTATATCCTTTCGGTATTAGTTGCATTTCTTATTGACATCTTATGGAACTAAAAAAATGTGATTATTTGGTATTCAACTACCACTTTTATAGAAGTCCTGCATGAACAGGCTAAAGGCATAGCCATTATGGTTTTGCACAGCGTAAGTGAATAGGCAAGTTCTGAGCCTCACTGGACTAAAATGCATTTTAGTATTACAGAACCTTAATGCTTGTCACCAATGGCCTCCTCACCCAAAACGAAGTAGTGATCAAGTTATGGCTCAACGCCATCCAAGTATGTGACTTATAAATGCCTTATAAATTCTCTAGCAAATAAAACATATATGCCATATAGAGAAAAAGAGTAACATGCAATGCCTTTAACTGTTAAATACCATGTTCCGGATTCAAGCACATGACATCATTTGAACCACTTGATCCCATGGTTTTAACATAGGTAGGCAGACGCACTTACCTAATGCACACACCACACACACCACACATGTGTATATATATATATAAACACAGATATATGAAGAACTATGATGGAAAATCTATTAACCATAGCTAAAGTTTGAGCTGGTGAAAACATAAAGAAGAGCAGGTTCTCTTTCTCTACTTCAGCATTCTAATCCCATACGTCTTTAATCTAACAGTTGGAAAGCAATTATGCAGGATCAACCCAAAATATAATGTGCGATGGTAACATGGCAATGTGCAATCAATACAATAGAAAAGTTGACCAACAATAATATATGTCAGAGGAAAAACTGAGACAAGCACAGTAGAAAAAGAGGTTGTTCTATGATATAATGCATAGTATGTAATACAGCAAATTGCAATCCATATAATGATAAGAAAAAAATCAACTTCCAATGCTATCACTCAACAGAAAGTTTCAGGAAAAGCATACAAAAACAGAGGTTTGTAGGCTTTCAAAGAGTTGTAATTTGGAATTGACTCTCTCTAAGTACTTGTTCAGCTAAATTTGGTTCACTACAAGCTACATGGGTAAAAGCATATTGTTGAGAGGAGATTTTGGAATGTAACTCAGCTCACTCAGTACTCTTTAAGATGGTAAACACAAAAAGATTTGGGTTTATAGATACAGCAAACCCTTGTCACAAACATCAAATTGGTAATGGTAGTAACACCTTCCTTTCCATGTGATCCCCAATGAATTTGTTTCAAAATTATTGATGTCATGGTATGCAGTTAGGTATCCATCAGTTTCTCGCTGCATACTCAAAGCTCCAGGAACATATATAATCAGTTTTGCTCACATTCACAA